>BMAU01021177.1:0-72500 GCA_019973935.1 Trichonephila clavipes | reverse complement strand
CTGATTTAGATATAGATATCAACATCTGACTGTGTTATACCGCGTTTAACTACTCATTCAATAAAATCAAAATTATAAGATTAGACGCTAATGTTTGCTTTGCTATTCTGAGTTAATTTAGGCACTATAGCTGAATGGCCATGGTCTCCAGTGTATGACAGGCTGTGGTTCGTCGATATAATTTCGAGTCTTGATGCCATTTAAGATCTATCGTTTGAATAAGCTGATGCGCTTTAAATCTATCTCCTGACTTCTACACAGCGCCAACGTAAAGATTGTGAGCCCTCATGGATTTAAGATGTATCAGCCCAGCTACAATGGGTCTTAAATGACTTCAGGATTAGATCCCAGGACTTCAACCATGCTAGCCATGAGCTGGGATGTCTTAAGACTTTTTCAGGCCGTGGCCTCTACTGAAAAGTAGGCCCCACCTTTTACCCTAAAAAGTAGACAGTACATAGCATTCATTGTCAAATGCTAATACAAACAATAACTCAAAACAAATACACGTGCATGATTTACAATCGCACAAACCGTCTCGACCGACTACAGCCTTTGGGCTGTATGAGTAATGATGGTGTATGGTGGTAGATCTCAGTCTGTACGTGGACGACGGTCACTTTGTCGTTTTACTTTTATATATTTATATATATATATATATATATATATATATATATATATATATATATATAAGCACACGATTTTAATAATCATTCACTTAATCTGTGGCATGTAGAGAACCACCTGAAGCCATGTTATCTCTTACTCGATCTGGGACTTTTTGGCACGTACTCGCGCTAATATGAATCGGCGTACTCTGTGCCTAATGGTTAAATGTAAGGTCAAACTACTCAGATTCTGTATTTTTGGCGGCTTAGCTACTCCATTCTTGTTTGTTCTCCGAGAAGTTGCAAGGCTTGGTGAAGCAAGGGGCATACATGCCTCATCTGATGTGTTGAACTAATCCGTCTCTAAAGAAATGGTCATTGAATAATTTTTTACTGTATATTATAGAGAGGGAACAATATATATTTATTTAACTTTAAGTCTATTTTACGGATGAAGTCCTTGAATTTATTTTAGTGATCAATATTTTAAGCGGGGAAGGGAGGGAATTGTAATACGTAGGCTTCTAATTATGTCATAAAATAGTTGAATGGTATTGTTTTTCATATGTGGCTGTCGTAGCCTAGTGGTAGTGGTAGGTTAGTGATTAAGGTAGGTTAGTGTATATATATATATAAAGTTTGAGCCCTAGTACCACTGAAGACCCGCCGTATAGAGGGGTGGAATTACGTTAAATCTATCGAGGCTCAAAGTCCTCACGTTGACGTAGTGTGGTAGTTTAGAGATGTGTGCCAACTCAGATGTTGCCCTTGTCACTTGGCCGAGGTTCAAAATGACGAGGTCCATCGCCAATAGCCCTCATGTTGCTTTGTAGTGCAATTGTACTGGACATTCATTCATTTTATTTTTCCTATACCCAGATAAAGTTTTATTTTCTTTTTGTTACAACTTATTTTTTCACTTGTGAAGTAAATGTAAAATCTTATATATAATGTCTATATATAACACGTCGCTAATCTGAAAAAAAATCTTCTATTATTATTTTTTCATTTATATGATGAACACTTTTTCGGTATCTCTTTTATGACATCACTTAGAGAGACCGGTTTCTAACTTCATTAAGTGACTTTAACCCATAGATGTAAACTTATTTAAGGTTGCATAAGTGTTGAAATAAGTTCTCCCCTTTCTGTGTAGGTTTTGTGCAGGTCAACTGCAGTCCAACCAACTCGGTGAAAGTGAAGAAGATGAGTAGTCGTCGGAACTTGCTCGCCTCATCCGGGGCGTCATCTTTGCCAGGAACACCACCCACCTCTTTCGGTAAGCTCACATGTCTGTCTTCCATAAAAATAATAATAAATAAATAAAAAAAAGCTTCCACCATTTGTTCTATTTCTATGCCAAAGCACATACATCTTATTTACAGAAGGTTATGACTGTAGTAATTCGGTTACTCCAAATCAGGGGCGGGCAAAAACTTTTCAGGGTTCGGGGCTACTTCTAATTTTTTTCAAACTGTTGTGGTCCATCCAATGGCGTAGGTGTGGTGAGCTAAGAAAGTCTACAATATTTGTTATAACTTAATAATAAATGTTGAATATGTACTTGTGCCTACATACCTACAATAAATTAATCTTACACGTTTAAGACCACGTTTAAAGCCAAACGCAAGGTAGAAGCATATTAATAATAGTTACAAATATAATAACATCAAATGACGCGTTCTTGATCAAGCGATTCAAAATACATTAAAAATAAAACGTTTTCATTTAAAGATAGCTCTCATAGTTATAGTCAGTAGAAGTCTTAATCTACATTTTCTTGCCCAATCTTGAATATTTCGATATATAATTGCTAACTGCTAATCTTCAGGCGGTCCCCCAAAAATGTCTTGGCGGTCCACCGACCAATCGCGATCGACTTAATGTTTACCTTTTCTTTAAATCGTTTTACAAAATTTCGAAGACACAAATTTGCATAAACTAGAGGAAATTAAATAATGTTTTGCTTTCTAAAATTTTTTTAAAAATGTATTGAGCCGGGTTAGTTTATTCTTATATCTTCCCTTACCGAAAATGAGCCCAATCTTGTTACCATAGAAACAGACGAAACGGGGAATCTGTTCTCGTGGTAGTATAAGTTCATTTTGCTTAAGAATAATATATTGTGATATTTTATAGCCGATGCAAAGGCAGAACAAGCCTTCCTGAAGCGGTCGCTGGCGCCCTGCTTCCAGGTGTCATCGGTGAACGAGAATACTGCCAAAAAACTCTGCAAGAGACATCCCTTGACTCTCATGGCATATCCTTTATAAGTTTTTTTTTATATAAAACGTTTGATCTGTTGGAAAAGTTCTAAATCTCTCCATATACAGGGTGTCCCAAGATCATTGCGATAAACTTTAAGGTTAAGTAGGGGACATTACAAGGATTCAGATTTGCACAACAACCTATAGTCAGAAACGACTTCGTTCGGCGCTAGGTAGCGTTGTTCACAACAGCATTTTAGGAAACAGACCTGCATTACACACAGTTATTTGACCTGTCATCACCCGCAGAGGTGTATGGAATGTTTTACATGCACCGAGCTGGCAGATCTTCACCTTTTGTAGACCGCCCTCGCTATGCCTATTACCTCGTAATGATCCATATCCACACAAATTGTGATATAAATTAGCAAACATCCGTCGTCCGGTGCATTTCTCTGCAATACATTCCTTCTGCTGCTCGTGCATTTTTTTCTTCTAATCACAAATCAGGTCCATATCTGCCATTTCGGTGTTTGTAAAACGTCCCATGCTGCTCTGTAGGCGATGAGAGCTCAAATAAAACTGCGGTAATAATGCAGATTTGTTTCCTTAAATGCTGTTGTGAACAACATTACATAGTGCCGAACGAAGACATTTTCGACCATGGGTTGCTGTGTAAATCTGAATTCTTGTGATATCTCCTCCCTTCCCTTAAAGTTTGTCCCAATGATCCTGGAACACCCTGCATAAATAAAATGCTCTTCTCATCTGTTCTATATTTTGCTAATTCTTGTTCCGCTAAACAAGTAGTTTCCCTTAACTGATGCCACTCATTGCGAATCTCAGTTGATGAGGATTTACCCGGCTGGCATGCGCATCGATTCATCCAACTTTAACCCTGTGATATTTTGGTCCTTCGGAATTCAGATGATGGCCCTCAACTATCAGACCGAAGGTACGTACGCAGCTTTTTTTTTAATCATTAAACATGTTATTAGTTAAAGGAATTACATGTATATCTATTGAAAAAAAAGGTCAAAGTTTCGTTTCAGGGTGAGTACAAATGATTGAACGCATTTTAAAAAATCATGTTTTCGAAAAACTAGTGTATATATTACCATAAGTGAGATATGAATGTAAAGAGAATATACCAAATTTTTTACCCAGCAATGATCAGCAGCACATTCAAGATCGTTGTGATTGAAACCTAAACATGGTGACAGGAGAGAGTTGTTGAGTTTTAGAGTATGCATGGGTGTTTTCAGTTATTTAGGTGTAATTTGCAGAAAATTATGATTTAAAACTGGATTGCAAATATTGAAAAATTGAGAAGCACTGCTGTAGTATATTTCTATAAAACGGCCGAATGATTTGGTTCCGTATTTTCTTTCTCAGAGTATAAGAAATAATTTTTTTACAAATTTGGCAGCACACTTCAAGAATTTGGTGGCACAAAAAAGTTTGGTGGCATAATGGTTGAGAATCACTGTTCCAGAACAATATCTAAAAAAATCTGTTCCTCTACAAAAAATAAGAATGTTGTATTATTTTAAATTAGCCTTAACTGCAAAACGCGATTTCTTTTCTTGTAATTTTTTTTTATTATTACGTAATATGTAAAATAAAATACTAAGCTAATTACAATTTAATTGGACAATCAAACAGAGATGGACCGTTAAAATCACTTTTATTTATAGTTTTATTAAGATGTAAAAAGTAAAATTTAAATTTTTCGACATAAACATCCTAAAGGCATAAATAGTAGCAATTATACTTAAATACTCAATATAAATAAGTTTAATGGATTAAATTTATTACTTTCCATAAGTTATCTTTGAAAATAACCATGGAACATCATCATAAAGTTGATAAAATTCTCATTACATGCTTTCACTCTGAATTATCCTGTATCGTTAAGAAACTTTATTTCTTCATGTCGTTTTAAAATCTCATTAGAACATTTGGCTTGGCGCCATTTTTTTTATCGTGGGAATAAGCTACAGTTCCCTGTTGCGAAAAATTGAGAAGTACATTGTAAAAATGGTTTTCTTTTTTTGCATATTTTGTGGTTTGGTTTAATTTATAATTTTTAAAAAAAATCCTTTTTTTTCATTGTAATTTTTCTTTAAAATTATTTAAGAGACTTATAAATTTAATACTCTCGGACAAACTTTTAAATGAAAATTTGCCAAACATTGTTTAAAAATTAAAAGAAATGTACGAAAAAAATAACCGAAAGGAAGATGTTATATACGGCGAAAAATTTTAAATTATCAAAAATATTTAAATCACTTGTTTTATTCATTATTCTAGGACATTGCTTCACAAGCTTCCAATATTTGCTACCCAATATTCAATCCTAATTTTCATCGCCCCCCTATATACAATAACAATGTATTGCATGCAGTAATGCTATACTTCGACACTAAAGCTGCAATAAGACTTTTACCTCAAGTGCCCCGGCGTGTATAACTGTCTAGCTCAGCCAGTGATTTATTTGCTCTGGACGTAAATATACGTCTTTCTAAAGTACATTTTTTTCTGTGCGCTACTATCCATAAAATTATTCCAATGCCTTTGGAATGCAATAGAAGGACTTTGATAGTGTTTACGAAGAACTTACTTAGTTCAGAAAATTTGATAATTTATTCCTTATCCTCCTCCTCCCCTTCCCCCCAATACTTCACGTGCAAAACTGTGGTATTGAGGAGCGAACCGCGTAACTTTTAATAGACTGTTAAGGGATTAATTATAAATCGCACAAATTATCAAGATAAGTGTTAAGTTTTGTATATAATTTTATATATGACAAGCCAAAAGATAATTATTAAACTTGTTTTTAACTTAGTGTTGCTAAGTTAAATATAAAATACATCGGGAATTACATTTATAAGTGTATTATATCAGTATAAATGTGTATTTTATTTTTCATAATGTCAAAATATATTTCGTTAGTTTACTTTCAGTAAATTAATAATTTTTTTAAATTAATCTTAAGTTTTCTATTTTTCGATATGCTTGTGCCCACCTCGTGGAGTTATCACGCCCGCCCTAAGGGGGTGCGCCCCACAGTTTGAGAAACGCTGTTCTAGGAACTTAATTTAAAACTTTAATCTCTGAAGTGTTTGTTCCACATGAAATTCGAGTTGGCATGCTGTGGAAATTTGGAGACTGTGTTGCCAGCTTAGGTGTCTTTCTCGTTGCTTGATCGAGGCTCGAAATTATGAGATCTATTTCCAAATAGCTTTCATGTTGCTTTTAAATGCTGCAGTAATGAACAATAAATCGATCATGATTAGAGATTGCAATACTGGACCAAAAGTTCAATACCGGTATTTTTATATCTTATTACCGGTAGTAGAAGTTTTAGTAAAACAAAGAAAACACTGGCGTTTCCTTGTTTTATTTGAGAGTGTTAATATCACAAAAAATAATTTGTTACTTATAAATTATAACGATATATAAAGAAGCCCTCAAAAATGTAAAGGAACATAAACGCCCGCCATACTTACGTTAAAACTGCAGCAGCACCGCGCGCAGTCACTGCGAAGGAGGGTGACCACTTCGCAAACCGCCCGGTTGCCTTTTTCGACCTCTTAACTTTTTCACCCCTACTGGACATTACGTCACAGCACCACTCACACTCACCCCCTCCATGGGCAATCACTTTCAGCCATTATCTACTAATTTTACCAGCCAATAGGATCTTCTCCTTCCAAGTTGAATTCCTCTCTCAAAATCGTCACAGAAGCCAAGTTCTCTATCTGGTAGCACCGCCCACTGGCCCGCCGCCACTCGTCCAATAGCCATGCAGTAACCACACAAGCATGACAACAAAACTTTGTTAATTCCTCTAATAGACTCTCAGCCAGATACGGGATTAAGGGTTCATTGAAACCCAGATGCCCTCAGAAATTATCTCAGATTCCGTAGTAAAGGAACATATTTATATTTAAATCACAAAAAAGTGTAAATATCACTATTCAGTCTGTGGTACTATTACAAATTTTTGAAATGTGATCTTAAAAAACACAATGCATTAATTGTACTGTCAAAAGGCCAGGAACGCAATTTGGGGCAAAAATTACCAGCTGTCGAAAATGCTCTTTCGGCATCTACGCTAATTGCTGGTACTGTTACCAATGCGCGATATTCTTTTACATAGTATTTACCTCTAAATCCCTCATCTTCAAATAAATCAATTTCTCGTTGGAAGGTTTTGGGTATAGTTGATTTCTGTATTGTATTTTGGTTTGTTGAAAGTTTTTTAGTCATTGCTAATTCTACTTGTTCAAGAGACGGTTCCTTTTCACTATCGACATTAGTGTCATCATCATCTTCAATAATTGTAGCGAATTCTCCTGAATGTGGATAGGGGTTTTCGGGTTAAGAAATTTTAAAAAAATTTACTACAAACTTGATCAAATATGAGCTGTTAAAGGATATAGTTTTGGTCCACCTCCTTAGATGATTCCCATATTTTATCACTTCTCTTGCTGTACGATGCAACTTTATATTCACAGTCAATTAATTTCGCCCGTTAGGGAGACATAAAAACAAAAAACGCATACTATTTGGCGATCCCTGAATATATAGTGGAGACAATTTTAAAAAATTTCTAGTAAATACCGAAAAAACGGTATTTAAACTTTAGAATACCAGTATTACAAAATTGTAAAAATGGCTCAAAATACCGGAATTCGGTATCCCGGTATTGCAACCCCTAATCATGATACCTGAGAATCATCCGTTACGTATAATTATAAAATAATGAAACTCATAAATACAGATCAGACATGTTTTGAAATGATACTTAAGAATGATATTAAATTTTAAGGGTTGCCTAAATGAAAAGTGGACTTATACGATTACGTCAGAATGAGTGCAGCTATAGCAGAGCCACTAAACAGAAACACGAAGGATGGTAGGAAGTGTACACCGCATACGATTTTTAACAGTGAAGGTTGTTAGTAGTAGCGGATATTGATCGAAAGTAAAGTGGGGTTCCAGTTTGGTGCAACACGCTATAGAATAGTTTCTGATTGCTCGAAGTGAGCTTAATGCGGATATCTATCGACTAATGGAGGCAGTCTATGGTGAGCTCGACTGAGGTCGAACGTCTATGAACATTTGGTGTTAAAGTTTTCGAGATGGGTGGCAAACGATATCAGATCTCCATGGCAATGTCCACCCACACGTCTCATGTGAAATCAAGGCCACTTAAAAAAATTCCTTTGGGAAATGTTAGAACACCTGTCCTGATGCTCGGATTTGTCACCCTGAGGCTTCAAGGTCTTTTAGCGATTTAAGAGTGTATTTCGTATCTGTTCGGATGAAGAAATGAAGGAGGCTGGACAGGACTTCCTAAAGAATCAACCATGTTCTTTCTACAACAAAGGCATAGACCTCCTGCCCGAACGATGGGACCTGTGTCATAACATTAATGATGATTTATTCTGATTTCTAAAATAAGTTATTCTTTTTGTTCAAGTTGTCAACTTTTGATTTGGGCAACCCTTGTGTAACTAGTTTTAACATATTTGCTCCTCTTTCCAGATTCTGCTCTACACCTGAACACAGCGATGTTTGAACAGAACGCTTGCTGTGGCTACGTGAGGAAACCCCGAGTCATGTGGGACAGGTCTCACATGATGTACGGAAGGTTCAATCCATGGGAGAAGAGCTTCGACGGGTTTCATGCCCTTAATCTTACCATAACAGTGAGTAAAATCATTCACTTCTACATCCATAAATTAATATTTTTGTTTAAAATATCGAGTCAGTTCTAAGTATTGTTACGAATTATTTGCAATAAATGCTTAATTTTATCTTAAAATAGTGTAAATAATTTATATCTGGGTGTTTAATAAGTTGATATTATTCTCTGTTGCATTTATTTTATGATAAAACTGTAATATTCGCAAACAACACCTGTCTCTCACATTATAATAGTGTTTCAACGGAAACTGGGCGAAATATTGCAGATACAGCCAAGATGGCCGCCTTTTTGGCGACTTGGTAATCATATGAATGCTTTTCGCTTTCTCTAAAAAAGTTTATAGTGTCATGACCTAGGACGTAAGCGAATTTTTCGAGATAGCACTGGAAGGTAGCTGCCCAGACTATAAATATATCGGTCGCTTGCTGAAACTGAGACAGTACTTCTTCAGCTGTTGACTTGCCTACAACCGAGAGGTTGTTTGCGGATTATATTTAACATTACGTACTTGTATTTCAGACATTGATGCTGTAGAAGATATGTGAAAACCTTCTGGAAACGATTTTTACTGTTGTACCCTGTATTTTAAGGATTGTTTTTGACATAAGCATGTTCACGAGCTCTGATCTACACAATAGTATTATCAACTGTCAAATATGAGCTAAAGTCAAATTGTGAGAATGAAATTTTTGTGTTCTGTGATGCATTTTTGTATTTGTTTATGATTTCAGGTCATTTCTGGTCAATACGTGTGCCCAACTACCTTCAACGGCAGTCCTGTGGTAGAACTAGACATCATAGGCATCCCCGTTGACTGCAACCGCTACAAAACTAAACTAGTACAAAGAAACTCTCTTAATCCAATGTGGAATGAGGTTTTTCACTTTCGAGTAAGCATTTTAAATTTTTTGTATATTTGCTGTATCACTTCTTTCTTATCGGCTGCGGTACTATGTTTGTACCAAGACAGTCGCTTAAAAGGTCTAGCAAACTCCTTTGGTAAAAAAGGGAGTTCAAAGTTTCTCTGAATTACATGGTACAGCAGTTGTACTAGACGAATAAACGAAAAAAGGGGGAGGGGGAATTGTATACATATCGCAGAATTTTAGAGTTAATTATGTTTACATTTTACCTAGATCGTTAGACCTACATGATCGTTAATGGAATGAACTTAAAAACATGATTAAACTTCACGAGTTGCTGATCCTGAGTCATAATATTCGATATATCAGGGTTGGTAAAAAGGAAAAAAAGAGTGTGATTACATAATATAATCTATATTATGTAATCACAGGGTATTTTCTTTGAAGCATCCCTTTGTTAAACGGTTACCACCCCCTTAATGTTTTAGCACCTAAGACTTAGTTGATACTCCAGAAATTCTGTTTCGATTTTTTTTTTTCGTACTGGGCGCCGTTGTAAGGTGTCGTAACCATAACAACAAATTTAAAACAACAAACTTAATTTCAATTTTATATATCTCAATGATCAATTTAATTCAAAATGAATATCTGTTCTAAAATTAAGGGGAAACTACCCTTTAAGACAATTTCAAATGTCAAACGCGATATTGTTAAAGTTTAAAGAAAGTTTTTTTAAAAAAAAAACATTACTGTAAGTTTTATTTTATTGTAAATTTATTCCTTCGAATCTCGTGACAATAGATTTGTCTCAAGCCAGCATCATAATACTTGAAAATAATTGCTTGTAGTAATAAATAGTGATGAGAACTCAGTTACTTATGTGTATGTATATTATCCAGAAGGGACAGTGGTTAGTGACGTTGGATTCTGTGCATAGGAAAGAGACGTGTGTGCCAGAAATGGCATTGGTATTTATAAATGTATAGTGCCTGTGCGGCCAGAGTGCACTCTAAATATTCGGCCTGCTAAAAGTTCCCTTCAGAGCTCGGTGGTAGAAGAAGAGGGGTGAGGACCACCCCCAGAGTTGTTCTTCCTCAAAATTGGGTTGAAAAGGAGCGAATCTTACTGTCACGTGCATGGTGCTCAAAGCTGCGGCTAACGATAGGCATAATCTAGCTCCCCTTAACTTAACTCAGTGACGCGGCAGCCCATGAGGGCCAAGGCCTATTGTACCCAACTCAGTATACGCGACCTTGGGCCCTGAGGTGGTCAGTTTGACAAGAAACCCCCAGTGTTAAGTTCCCAAGCAAGCTTGGTACTCATTTATCGACCCAATGAAGGGATGAAAGACTGAGCCAACCTTGCTCAGCCCGGAATTCGAACCTGTGGTGTGGAACTAGCTCCCCTTGCCACGATACATTTCATAGACCTGCACCTGATGTTGCTGCCCATCGGATGGGATAAGTGCCGACAAGCTAAAATTATCATACAGGGTCACTCTCCTCATTTTAGGCTAAAAGGTTTAATGGGGTGTGATAAATGATAGGGTTCACCCGTTTTATTGCTCTTTGTGTCCTGGGGAAAGGGTTCTTTAAAGATGGGGAGCACAAGTAACACTTCTCCTGTATTTCCACAGGTCACATTCGTGGACTTGGCCTTCATTCGCTTTTCTGTGATGGACATGGGCAACAATCATCTGACGGCTCAAAGGGTCATTCCTCTGGGAAAGCTGAAGCAAGGTGAGTGATCCATTATTCATGACTGATCTTGTTTTTATTCTCTAGGTGTTAATCATGAAGAATAAACTATTTGGGCGACATTAAGCAAATGAAATGTAAATAGTTAAGAGCATCAGAAAATAGTAAATAAGTGCGAAGTGTACTTATGTTCACATTTTCATTTTATATATGCAGACATTAATTGTGTTGTAAACTCTACAAGATGAAGAGAGAAATGTATTTTTTTTTTTCATTTGCAAATTTATGTTTAGGATTTGGTTTATAATTTACTTTTCGGATGGAAGATGGTTAAGTCGGTTCGAAAAGAAAATATTTTATGAACAATAGAAATTTAAATAGTTTATGGAATTTAAAATAGTGTGCCGAGCGAAATTTTGCAATGAAAATCATGCTAGAAAAGGTCGCTGCATGTCAAATAGAAATGAGGGCCGAAGTCTTTTCGTAGTGTGATGTGGAAGTTAGAAGGAACGAGTACGGAAGGTACGAGTTCAAGAGTTGTCCTCATTGCTTAAGTTTGTTTTAATGTTAGTTATTCTGTTTGCCCCTCGAGTTTTTTTTTAATTTGATGCTAAGTAGTTTTTTCTTGCTTCATTCTAACAAATCACTTGGCACAAAATGTAATTTATTAAAATCATATGATTACAGTATTTATTTGTTAATAATCCTCGCGTTATTCAGGTAATGAGTTTCGTTTCTTATGAATGAGTTGAAAGATTGCTTGTGTCATTTTTTAAAATCATAGTTTCACTTGTGTGTGTGAAATTTTCAGTTTTGGTCATTTAACTACAGTGAAAATTGTTTAACACGAAACTGAGAGGACTGAAATATTTTTCTTGTTAAAGTATAGTGCCAAAAAATCATGTATGCAACAAAATTAAGTTTGTAAGAGTACATTTTATTTATATAAATACATATGTATGCATGCATTAAATAAAAATCGAACATAGACATTCCCAAGAACTTTACAAAATTGAATACAAGATTTTCAAGTTCTTGTATTTTTAATCACCAGCCTTAAGATACTATATCTTCATTTTAAGCGAAATAGCAGCACTTCATCACCAATAGCCCCCCGAAGATTCCTAGGCGACACTAACTCAAAACAACCAGCCAAATGAGTGAGTAAGAGTGAATATTAACGCCGCACTGTTCAGCTACACGAGGGCTTTTGGCGACGGTTAACGTAATTTTGAACCATGGTCAAGTGACGTGGACGACACCTGAGCTAGCACCCCCTCTCCTAACTACCACACCATTCCAACGGGAGGACGTATCAGCTCTCGAAGGATTTAACGAGCATCGCTGCCCTACACGTCGGGTTTTTAGTGGTACTGGGCTCGAACTCATGACATGCCTGCCATGATCCGATACCTTGACCACTGGACTACCGCAGCCCAACAACCAGCCAAATGTAAACACTAAAATTAGTGGTAAGTATTTAGCGACTAAAAACTAAAGTATTTTAGTGGTGTCGTGTTATAATTCTGTGAAAAGTTTCTGCTCCAAATTTAAAATCTGCCATAAAGTTGCAAGTTGGAAATAATTACAATTTTCCTGTCCGACAGTTTTGAAAATAAAAATTGGGTAGTGGCATACACACTCTTTTTTTTTTCACGGCAGGGGTTTACATATAAAAAAATCCGTAGTCCACCCCACTCCTTCTCCCAAGTGCTGAGGCGCAATCTTTATGCAAAAAACTTGAAAGCCTTTTGGTGTATGGAAGGGATGTGAACCCTCCAAACACAACTCTTGTGTACGCCAATTATAATGCAAATTCTTGAGAAAAATTCGTAACGGTGTTTTCTGTGTGCGTTCGTAGGATACCGTCACGTTCGTCTCCGGAACGCGCAGAATCAACCTCTAGCCTTGTCCACCCTGTTCATCCATTCGGTGTGGGAAGAGGAGGGCCTTGAAGTGTCGGATCCTGGTACTGACCCCTCTGCTAGTCCAACCCTCGGAAAGGATTGTGTCAAAACAGAGGTGAGTAGAGAGCAAGGAAATACAACATTAGATTTTATTATTACTTATAGTCAATGCGTAGTTCTTTATCATAAAATTGATGTTGATCTTTTCTAATCTGGAAAAAAAGGATGTTGCCTATCTTTTTTTTTTGATAAAGATAATGATAATTATTTATCGTAATAGTTTTTATTCGTATAATAATTTGTACCTTATTAGTAATTATGGATAAATTTTCGATTTTAATTAATTATAACTAAATGGGCATTAGAGATGTGCTGACATCTTGTTGTTATAAGGTCCATTTCTTTTTGTGGATTTTCCATCAGAAAGATAAAACGTAAAATTTTACCATTTTATTCATATTTTTATGTGATGATAGCGATTTTCAAAAGTAAAAATATTGAATACACTTCGTATAATATAGTCAAATATCGTCAATTCGGATTTATTTAAGTTCTAAGTAAGTTTTATTGTATTAAATAAATAACTTATAAAATCAGTCAAAATACACAGCTGAACAAACTGTATTATAAAAATGATATTTATTTTGAAGCAAGACAAAGAAAAATAGCACATATTTTTTTAAAAGAAGGGGAAAATATTTAAATTGAATATCAATTGCTTGCACATCATTTAAAAATCAATTATTCATGAGCTTGCGATTGAGTCTCCAGATTAAGTGAGATGTGAATTAACGATGGTTTATTATAATTTGTATTCAATAAATAATTATTTAGTTTATCTCCAGATTTTGCCTATCCCTTTCTCAAAAAATTGTGGATAGAAATCGACACTCTCGCTGCACATGCTCTGAACTAGTACATTTACAAAAAATGTGTGTGTCTATACTAGAATTTTTAGTACACAGATTTTTATTCAAACTAAAAAAAAGTTGTCTGAAACATAAAGTAATTTAATATATTTGTATTCAAGGAGATAACTTATTCCTGAATATGTCATTTTGTTGTTTATTTTCCCAGCTGGGCAGTTTGCCCGTGAAGAGGAGGATGTTCTTCCTCGTGGTCCACGGAGTCGTTCCAGACGAACCCAACACCATTCTGAAAATCACGCAGGAGAGCACGACCAGGGATGTCATTGCTCAGGTGAGATTCGTTCTCTTATGGGTCTGGAGTCAGAAGAAAAAAAGTTCTATGAAGACGCATAAAGTTTAAATATCCCATAGAGTTAAGCTATGTGATTAAGGTATCCGACTACGTTCACAGCCATGATTTTAAAAGTGTGCCTAAATGGATAATTTTCATGATATTTAGTACCACTTAGATTAGAATACATGTATAAAATTGTTTTAAGGACATTTTGACAAAAAAATTATTTAAATACACATTTCGGCAAAAAATTAACTTAGAATAGCCTTTATTCAAAATGTTCTCCTTTTTGTGAAAAATGCTTCTATTATAATAACATTTTGCCTGTACATAGCTCAAACCTCTGTAAAGAGGCTCAACTTTTTTTTTTTAAAAAAAATTCACTTTATTTTCAGAGTTACAACCCATTGAAATAATTGTTGGCCTTTTTTTCTTAATATTTCTCCCCTCTGTTGTCGTAAAACATGGATAAATACACTTCTAAGTTATATATTTCAAAAATTCTAGATAAACCTCCGTACAGAGGTCTGAGCTATATACAGGCAAAATATTATTATAATAGAAGCATTTTTCGCAAAAGGAGTACATTTTGAAAATGGGTCATTCTATGTTCATTTTTTGTCAAACTATTGTACTTAAATAATTTTTTATTGTAATTCTATTTATAAAACAATTTTATATACAGTTTCTAATCTAAGTGACACTAAATATCATAAATATTATCCATTTATACTCTTTTGCAAAATCACGCTTCCGAATGTGGTCGGATACCTTAAAATGGATTTAAAATCGAAAGGGAGAAGTACCGTAAAATCCAGCGTAAAACGCGCGCCTTTTAACACACACACAAAAAAATAAGATCGAAATTTACGGGTGTGCATTGTATACGCCGAGTATAAAAATAATAGATTTAAAAATAACTAAAGAGATATGCATAATAAAAATTTAGACTCCTACATATACCGAAACACATCTTATTCAAAATGAATGACATTCCTTATGAACTTAAAAGGTTGCAGTACTAAAACTATACATTTTTATCTAAAGCTTTTTTGGTATAATACCTAAAATTAATTAGTTCAAAACATAAGAACACTGCACACGTACATTTCAGGTTTCTTCGTAAGAAAGGGGTGCACGTTATACGGCGAATATACCTTAAAATTAAAAAATGCTGATTGAAAGCGCGGGTACGCGTTATACAGCGATGCACTTTCATCACCGGATTTTAGGGTAGATAGAAAGCATAACAGAAAGGACTGCAAATAACGTATGAAAACTCAAAAATTTAATTGTAATTAAATAAATGAGAAAATTAAATAGTATGTATCTTTTTATTTTATTTATTACCGCGTTTCAGACAGTACACTGTAGCAGAAAGGAAATATTGTAGGGGGTACCTTGAAGTTGCAAATCCTATTTACCAAAGGAACATACCCAGAGGTGATTAAATTATCAAAAAATAGCCTCTAAACCTGTTTTGCAATCTAACTTCAATATATAAGTAATGAAGAACTGGCAACTTGGGAAATGCTTTTTATTCTTACTATGTCCACAGAAAGAAAAAAATCGAATAATAATAATACAATTGCTGAAGATTTTATTCCTTTTTAGCGTGGTTCATGGGAATGTTAAAATCGAAAAGAGTCATCCATTAAACACCGAATTCTTTAAATATATATAGATCAAGTAAAAAATCATTGTTTTCCCGAAAACACTTTGCTTTAAAACGCTCATTTATTTGAAAGTGAAGTTAATTCATTTCTTGCTAATTGGATGTTATTAAAATTGTGATATTAGCATACATACATACATACATGTATATAAATATTATTCCCTTCCCTTCCATACTTTTATGCATGCATGCGCTAACACTTTTAAAAATTACTTCTCTGAATATTTATTCAAACGGTATGTTAAAAAATCTTCCAAATGTATTGATTCATTTGATTGATGCATTTATTTTTTAACGTTCCTTTCTCTATTGTTCTCGTGCCAATTCCCCAACATATTCCGTAATTATTTTCACTGTTTATCACTACATGAGGGGGGGAATTAACTTACTGTAAAAATCTGGCATGCAATTAAATTACTAAAAATTAAATCGAAATTTAAGAGAACGCGGGGTATAAAAATAATAGCTTTAAAAATAAAAGAGGTCAGCATAAAAAGTATTAGACTTCTGCATAGATCGAAATATTGTTTATTTAAAAGAAATAACATTTCTTATGATCTTAAAGGGTTGTAGTTCTAGAATATTATACTATTTTTTCAAAAGCTTGAAATAATACAACAAATAAATGATTTCAAAACACAACAACATTGCATAATTACAATTCGGATTTCTTCATAAAAAAAAGTGGCGTGCGCGTTATACTGCAAATGTACCTAAAAGTTCAAAAATGCAGCTTGAAAGTATAGAGGAGCGTTACAGGACATTTTTAAAATTCTTAATCTTTTCATTCTAAAGCGAGTCCTGTTTTTATAATGGATTTTCAGTCGCCACAGAATACTTAGTAATAAATTTTTTCGTGAGCCCTGTAGAAAATGAAGCATTTTTTTCTTTCTTTTTCATTGAAAAGAAAATAGAGAAAAGTCGAAACGTATTGTGTCCTTCCGTCCAGAGAAGGAGAGAAAAGAGGTCATCGATTTTTCTCCAATTGCTTCTAACTTTTCAGATTCATTTCCGACGCACATCCATTCGTCTGGAAAGGTTTTCTTTTCCTATTGGGGAAAAAGCAATATTACCTTTTTCTTTAAATTCTCAATCGTCTTCTGTAACTCATCCTCTTAGCCATCACTACAAAAAAAAACCATCAAGTATCCGGAAATTTTTTTTTCTCTTTTGATTGGAAAAGATTACCATTAGTAGTTATCTTTCACTAGTAACAGTTATTATTCAAATCAGATACTTTTTCTGTCATTCGAATATCTACGGCCTCTAATATCGCGACCTTGATCACAGGTACGATACAATTTATTTTATCGTAATACACTAGCCGTTACCCAGCCGCTGCGTTCGGTATTTTATGATGTCATATAACTAGGAGTTGTTTTTTTAAAGGCCCAGTGGTAGCGTATGGCGCTACCACACCACAGGTCCGGGTTCTATTCCCGGGCTGGGAAAAGTTCGTCTTAGCCTTTCATTCCTATTGCAGTGGGTCGATAAATGAGTATCAAGCTTGCTTGGGGACTTAAACACTGGGGTTCTCGCTTCAGACTGACCACCTGATCGGGACATATGCTCATGCATCCCAGCACTCAATGGTTACGTATACTGGGATGAGCACAGTTGGCCCTGGCCCTCATGGGCTGCTGAACCACTGATTTTGAGTTGTTTTTTTAAAGTTATTTACATCCAAGTCCAAATATTAATCTTTCCATTGTGCAGAAAACATTCTAAAAGGCCTCGCCTCTTTATTTAAAAAGGATAGGAATTGAATTTATAAAGCAAAAGTATATTTATCTTTTTCACCACAATACGTCCCCCTCCCCTTCGAAGTCGATATCTCTAAATCCCTCTATAAAGGATCTCTAATCAACAAAATAATAACGCTTGTCAAATTTCAAATCTGTAGGTCCAATAGTTCAAAATCAGGATTTTTTTTTATCTATAATGCCAAGTTACCCCCGCCACCCCTTGGGAACCGATTTCGTCAAAACTCGTTCTTCATGTATCGAGTCAATAAAGTAGACATATTTAACAAACTTCATGTCTGTTGGTCTATTAGTTAAAAAAAACAACGGGATTTTTTTTTCTATAATTCCCCCGTAATGCCCTTTAAGAGTCATTTCCGCGGATCTCAGTTAACAAAAGAAACATGCTTGCCAAATTTCTAGTATGTAGGTCTAGAAGTTCAAAGCAAGGAACTTTTGTCTATTATCTCCCCGCAACCCTCTTTGGGAGTTGGTTTTCCTAGCGGATTTCTTCTCAGTAAAAGAAAACATGTCTGCCAAATTTTAAGTCTGCACAGGTCTTTTAATTCCGGATATCTCGTGATGAGTGAATCGCTTTTCTCCTATATATATGTAGATTCAGTTTAATTGTAATACAATCTGTTGTGCGTGAAGTGGTCATTCTTGAATAATGAAGGAATCGTATGCTTTCACATAGGAATTTCGTAAGTGATATGCCCTTTGAAGATTCAACAATACATTCAAATGAAGTTTTGTACAACAATCTTGATCTTTAAATTAAGTACTTGCGTGTGAAGTACGGCGCACAAACATCATGTATAAATATTTATCCTGGCGGAAGTTATTTGCATTATTTTACGAGGACTTAATCTGAAAGAAAAAGATCATTATAGAAATACGTTCTGCAGGGAAAACGACATTGAAGAAATAATTTACCATTTAAATATAAGAACTGAAAACACGAAACACGCAGTAAAATTTTAAAACGCCGAAATCGAATCATGGGTTTTTTAATGAATTGTATTTTACAAAAATTTAGTCCTGTAGCCATTCTATTGTCAAATGTAGGGGGTGGGGGATGGAACTCGAAATTTGAAAGGGTTGTTTTAAGAAAATATACACGCAATAAATGTGTGCACGTTTGAATTATTCAACGTGCTTTTTCACTTTTGTAAAATCGCGTGCAAAATAAAAGATTTTGCATACTATTATTGTATATGTCGCGCTCTTAAAGGAACTGAAAAAAATTCTAAGTGTTATACTTTATTCAAAGATTTCAAAAAATTAACTTTTGTTACTGAAATAATAAATATTTTCAAATAATGCCATAAGCAGTGGTTCTTAAATTTTTTTTATCTCTGCGGCCCCCCTTTATGTATCAGCCTCACATCGTGGTCCCCCAATATTTTGAGCACCCCTTCCTGGATGAAATTGTTATTTTACTGGCGCGCTATATATGAATTCAGTTTTTAATCCTTGCTTATGTGTTTCTAATGTTTTTGAAAAATATTACGATGTAGTAATGGCCGTGTCCTTGCAAACAATAAAAAAAACTGAATTAATACTCTTGATCGAAGCATATGTTCTAATAGAGGTTTTTTTTATTGGGGGAATTTTGTGACGTGTAGGATAGCACATCTTTCAATTTTTTTCACAAAGCCTTTTAGAGACTGCAAAAGAGGATAATCTTTACATTTTTTTTATTTCTAATGGAGCTGTGGATTTTCATCATTTCATTCATTTTCTTTGTACATTCCCTGGGAGCTGGTATCCCTTTTGAGTGCGGCACCCTATAGGCGGATACTAATTGCCGAAGGTAATTTTGACGCTGTTTCCTCCCTAGAGGGCACCAGAGCTCTGACGATTCAAAACTGTCCAAGAATTTAATTTTTGTCGAGAGTACTCAAGCCAAACAGGCACTCAAGGGATCTTCATGCCACTTAATTATACGACATGGACGCTGTCAACTTTTTGCATCATGAAAATCTACCGACTTGGGCCGGGGTCGTTCCCGCAAACCTGGAGATGTTTTCAGCGAGTATAATTCCAGAAAGGAAGTACCATTGTTGGTTTCTCCGCCATTTCATTGTGGTAAAGGTCGACATGAGATGGGTTCCACTGGAAATGGATATTTCATTTTGTGTAGGATGGCGAAATTGGTCTCGTCGCCAAAAGCAAAACCAGATGCTTAGGTGTTGAAACGAACCACGGCTATCGGCGAGAAACGGAAATTAAATTCATTGGAGACACGTGATTGCATTTGTGTCACGTGACCATCATGAACTTCGCCCATCACTAATAATCTTCATGCTACTTCCAATAGAACATTAATTAGGAACATTCAGTAATCCAGTACAGAATGGTAAGGTGTTCTGCTTGAAAGAAGTGTTATATGCTGATCTCATCCTGTTATCTAATACAGAAATATGAGATCTCTTAACAGCAATCATATTGTGTAGCTTTACTTTGTCTAACTAATCTTAAATATTTTGTTATTTGCAGGCCTTGAGCAAAAGCAACAATTCTGATTCGGTCGACGACTACGTTCTAATCGAGGAAGTTCAACAGGGATGGGAGAAGAAATCCGCCGACCGAAGAATGATCCGCCGTTTCCTGGATGTCAACGAAAGACCTCTCGAAGCGCAGGCGCAGTGGCAAGGAGAGGGAAGGTTCATCCTTAAAAAATTAGCTGATGTAAGAGCACTTTTCCCTTCGATTTTATTCTTTTTCAAGATCGATTAATGCATTGCTTCAAAGGAAAAGACAAGCTTTCGCTGAAGAATTTTAGTAAAACAGGTGTGTCAGAGATTCGAACTCAAGACCTATGTATCAGAAGCTGAGTAGCTTAACCACTATACAAAAGTGATCACCCCTGTCCAGAAGCTGTTACTGATTTATGTAGATACTGCCACAGCGAGTGAGTCGTTCGTCCACGTGTTTTTAGTAAGTCCGCCGAAGTAGTAATCAAAATACTTATGCGGGAGGTGGGTTGAGTTGTCTTGGTAGGAAGTTTACCCCAACTTACACATGAAGGGCTGGGGATTCATCACACATATATGTATAAGCAAAATATTATTATAATAGAAGCATTTTTCATAAAAGTAGAATGTTTTGAAAAAGGTAATTGTAAGTTAATTTTTTGCCAAAATATTGCATTTAAATAATTTTTTACTCTAATAATATTCTTAAAACAATTTTATACGTGCATTCTAATCTAAGTGACATTAAATATTTAAAAAAAATATTTGTGTGTACGCTTTTACAAAATCACTGTTCCGAACGTAGTCGGATACCTTAAGGCCATTTAACCTTCAAAATAATTATTAATCGATTTTCATTGCGACAATTGAGTGAATGAAATGATTTAAAGCGAATCTATTCAAATAGTCCAGAAATCCAAATTGTGGTGTAACCTTATTGAAGTATTTGTGGAGGGATGCATTTCACAGTTTAACTTATATGTACTGAAAAATTCATAGAATTTTTCATAAACTTAATTTTATTACATCTTGTAGGATCCAAGTACTCGTGCATGGATCACGACAATTCGGGGAACCATCAACAAGTCAAAAGTAAGTTTTCATTTCCTTGTACTGTTTAACTCAAATCTTTTTTCAAAAATTCCTATTTAATAGAAATGGGGGAAACAATGTGTGTTGACATTTTGTTGTTTGGCAGCCTTTTATACTTTATTTCGAACAGTTAAAAGAAAAAAAGATTCTCACATACTTATACATGTCTGTGAATAAACCTGTTCATTTTTATCCCTAACGAAAATTCGATTATTTTGTGCAGAGACCAATGGATGTGAACGGGAGTGAGCTTAGGGGGTGGACGGACGGTGAGGAAGCCTTCTTGGTATGCGTCTACAATGTAGCTCCCGATCAACCCTACGCTGTTTTGAAGGCTCCGACCTCAAGCACTGCTCAGGACATAGTAGCACAGGTAAGTAAGCTTTTATCCGAATAAAACAGTGGCCAACATCTTCGTCTGCCACCTTCCAGTGGAATTCCAAGTCAGAGTCCTGATTCGAACAAGGATTGCAATGTGTCATAACAGGAACTCCAGCATTTCGAATAAAATTAGGTTTAGAATCCTCAGGTGGCATTCATGAAATATGAGGTCCACCAAGGTACCTTCCTTGTCACATCGAGCAGGGCCGGCTCTAGCAGTTTTGCCGCCCCGGATAAAAATGGAAAATGCCACCCCTCTCTCTCTATATATATACATATATATTATTTTAAGTCTTAAAATATTCAACATTACTTGTTTTTATATCAAACGAGTGAAATGTAAGAGAAGGAATTGTCAATTTCAGCAGGCCAATTTCTTCGAAAAATAATCTACTGATGGTGGGGATCACAAGGGTTTGTTTTAACTCACAGTAACTACAGTAAGGACTGAAATAAAACATCTCCTGTAGCTCTCTATCTATCAGAACCTCTTATTACCCTTGTCCTCTTTTGGATAGCTCACACCGGACATCATAAAGGGGAAATGAATGTCCGTTGTGACCTCACTCCGGGATGGGACGAAATTTACAAGTGAAAGATGTGTAAACATATATTAAATTCCATGCTTTAACATATGTTCCCACCTCAAACCCTTCAAGTTTATAAACACAAAAGAAAACTGTCATTAAATATACAGAGTACAAAATTAAAAATATATATATATAAGATACGTTAAATGCAATACCCCAAATTCACACACAGTAATATTTCAGAAAATATATCAAATTCTTTGTAACAAAAAAAATATTATTCAAATTCGATCCAAATGTCGCCTTTAAAATCTGCCGCCACTGGCAGGGGTCCGGCATTAGAGCCGTTCCTGCATCGAGGTCCTGATAGCCTCGTTAGTAGAGGAATCGTTATTGATGGATAGAGAGAATTCAGGACTCATATCCGAAAACTTTCACGATGAGGGACTGATGTAATTGGAATCTGTCAAGGCTAAACGTCCTCACAGTGGTTGCAGAATCGGTTCAGATGTAGTCATTGTCACTTAACAGTGATATAAAAGAATATAGTTCATTGCCAATAACTCAGCGTTTCTCAAACTGGGGGGCGTGACAACTATACGAGGGGGGTGCGACCATATTTTAAAGTCGAAAACAAAGATTATTTTTTTTAAAAAATTATTAATTTACTGAAAGTAACCAAACCAAATACATTCTGACATAATAAAAAATAAAACACACATTTGCACTGATATATTACCCTTATAAATGTATCAGTGCTACACAACGTATTTTGTAATTAATTTAACACTACCAAGCTAACAACAAATTTAATAATGTACCAGATACCCTATAGGATTGTCATGTATAAAATTATATACAAAAACTAACACTTGTTATTTTGTACGGTTTGTAATGAATCCCTTAGCTGCCGATTAAAAGTTACGCGATTCGCTCCCCGATGCCAACCTTTTTCCATGCAGGTGCGCGTGTGTGATGTAATGAGGGGGAGGAACAAAGAAGCAAATAATAATAAACTGTGAAATAAGTAAATCCTTCGCAAACATTGTGTCAGGATCCTCTTACTGCATTCCAAAGCCTGCGGAATAATTTTATGGATAGCAGTTCACAGAAAAAATATTGTACTTCCTAAAGATATATATATACGTTAGGGGAATTTAACGCTTTGCCTGAGTGAGAAGTTTATATAGGCCCGTGGCACTTAAGAGGTTAAAGCTGTATCGTATTTGTAGCATCAAAGTATAGTATTAGTGAAATCAATACATTGTTATTGTACGAGGGGGGACGCGATGAAAATTATTATTCAATATTGGGTCGCGAATAGTGAGACTTTGAGAAGCATTGCAATAACTCTAACTCACGTAAATTTTTTAAAAAAATTGTATGATATTGGTTTAAAAAGTATCAAAGTCTGTTATTTGTAACACACAATAAAATGTACGGCAAATTTAAATTTCATCAGTTTCAACATCAGTTGGCCCCCTAATATACATGACGAAAATGAAATGTACATTAAAAGAATTTGAAAATACTGCCCATAAAATTATGGGCAGTTTGTACTCTTAATCTGTGCTTTAATGAAATGGGAAATTCGGACTTACGTATTACACCGTCGACCAATTTCTTCAATTTAAAAGATGTCGCCAAATACCGTAATTGTTACTTTTTTTTAAGCATTCACAGGAACGGTTTTTCCTTTATTGGCTGTTTATCGTGGCACTTGGTGACGTTTTGATTACAAGAAATTGGTCGTGACGGTATAGTACGTGAGTACCGAGAAATTTTATGCAACATCTCTAACTTTCAAAATGTTTATTTATTTTTTTGTGTGTGTCATGATAGCTTACCTCAAGTCAAAATGAGGTGATGTTTTCAGTTTTTATTGAATTCATGAACAATAATATACGTAAGATTAAAATATGTGTGATATTTAGCTTGAACACAAAACAATAGCAGAGAAGTTGGTTCTCTCGTTTCCAGTTTGAAATAAGTATTTATTTTAAGTAAAATTTGCTTAACGAAAAATACCTTTGTTATCTTGTGTCTTTCAATAACCAAATATTATAGTTATAATTACAGAAGTAAAATAGGCGAATATTTAATCAAATTGTCTCTTTAGGCTCTAATTAAAGCGAGGCGCATAGAGGACCCAAGTAAATTCGTGCTGGTTGAAGAAGTGGAATTCTCTCCCTCAGGTCGACAGCGGGGCAGGACCCTGCATGATAACGAAAATGTTTTCTTGGTGCAACAGAAATGGAAGGCTAAAGGGTGGTTCGAAATGAGGGAGAAAGATCAGGTAGGGGTTCCTTTGAAATATTTAGTTGAAATTAATATCTGTAATTGATATAAAAACGTTCGGCAAATTGGTTTTATATCGAATTATGCATAAAAAATTGTTTATATGATAGTTATTTCCTATTAACGTTATACCCAACAATTAGAATTATCAAAATACTTGTCTGTTCATAGCGTAGAAAATGTGCAATACATAAAAGGCACGAAATTCCAATGAGAATTATTCGACAAAGAGGGAAAGATCGTTTGGCAACAATCTGATTTTTAAAATATTCAAAAAAAAAGCTGTACTCTTCGAAATGATATTGAAATAACAATTATATTCTTGTTGTTATTTAACAGTACACCAAAACGCATGTTTTAATTTATTGAATTTTACTATTTTTTACATTAAATTGAAAATTTTTTCAAATATGTAAGATTTAATTTTACTCAATAATTCTTAGCGCTGACAACAGTTATTCAATAAAAAGGTGGGAGGAGGGATATTTGATGTGATTTTAATAACACTTGCTGCTCGAATAATATTATATTTAAAGCAAGTATAATATTATAAGCTCTGTAATACTGCATTCAATTTCAATATTTTTTGTGAATAAGATAATTATTTCTTTTCTAAATACGTATGAAACTATCCAAATAGTCACTTTAACTAGGCATACGTCTATTATGAAATGAAACTTGATGTTCAATAGTTTAAAAATGTTATGCGTTAATTTACTCAGCTTAAAAAAATCCAAGCAAAAAAAAAAATGCATTTTGAAGTAAAAAAAAAAAGAACATTTACTTTTTTATCATAATGCACGTTGTCATGAATGTAATGTATTAGGTGAGTAGATTTTTTAAGAGCAATTAAAAAGAACATTTTCGATGCAGAAAATTGCTTCTTCAAACCTGTTTTGTAACATTTTCTTTAAAAAAATTTTGAGATGAATTTATGAAAATAGTAATTTTTATCAAGCCCATCAATTTCAAAATTGGATGCTCTTGAGCCAGACAACTCCTTGAAAATTTTACACTAACAGATGTTCTTTCTTTCAAATAATTTATTCCAAATATATTTGAGTTATTTGCCTAGAATAGTTTGTACAATTTTTTTCAAAGAAAGCTGTTCAAACAATTAAATTTTATTGGACAAAATTGTCATGGACAAAAATTCCTTCTCTGTAATGATTTTAAAAAAAAACAACACTTTTTTTTATACATTTTTGTTATAGGTAAAATGTGATAGAAAAACCAAAAAGACCTCAGCTTTAAAAAGATTTGGATATTCTTCAAAAAGTAAGATTTTTCACATTTTATTTACTTTTTAAAAATTATGTTTTTATTTTTGTTGCTTATGTTTTTTATTTTGATTTTTTAAAAAAAATCTTACTTTTTAAAATAAAATTGATCATACAGTTAATATATACTACATATTTGGGCACTTTCTCAAATTAAACCAAGCTCTAGGTAAATAAATATTTTTGGTAATATTTTCTTTTAAATTTTGTCATTTATTTTTTAGAGAAACTTAGAAATTCTCTTCAATACACATTTTCACAATTTATAAATAAAATCAGGTCATAATTATCTACTTTGATTAATAAATCAATTTTAATATGCAGTAAAATTCTGATCCCTTTTAGATAAGTGGGGTTTTTAAAATTAGTCCGTAGTATTGGTGGGGGAGGAAGCACATTTACAGAAACTTCAGATTCTCAAGTAGTATTTATGACTTTTTTTTAGGGAGAGGAGAAACAAATTTGGGGAAGAAACAGAAGAGCAGAAACCCAACATTTTATGCTTTATGAATGAAAAATCGGAATTATTCATATAAATTGACACTTTTTAGAACAAAATACCAATAAAATGTTGCAATAAATTAATCTCTCTATTCCATTGAGAATAAAGTTATTTTTAATTATATTAATCGAAAAATGAAAGTTTTAAAAATATTCAAAAATTGTTCCTTTTGAAAATAATCTAAAAAAATGTATTACAATGTTGAAAAATTTATATATATTTCTGTTTATTCAAAATCATCTTCTGAAATATTCGGATTCATTCAAATTCTTTCATAAAAACTGCAGTTAATACAACTTTAAATGGAATAGTTCAATTAGTGAAGAATGTGATTAAAAAAGTTCAATACATTCTAGTAATAAATGTAAAATTAAAACTTATTATTAATTTTGTATGTTTTAGGAAAGACTAATTTAAATTATAAATAAATATGAAAAAATAATAGTGCTCTAATAAAGACTTATTTGAAAAATATACAAAGCATAAATGTTTAGCTACCTTTTACGAATTATTATATATTGGTAAAAATGACCTAAAGAAAATGATATCAATATCTAATATGAACTAAAATTGTTAAAATTAACACCAAACTGGATTGAAATTGCATTTCAACTTTATTTTCTATCTCTCCCACAAGGTGGCGATGGCAGCAGAAGCAGCTCATGGCGTCAAGCACACAGTGAAGGAGAGGACGAGAGCCGCGAAAGCACTGTGATGAAAATCAAAAGACTGTCCTTGAAAAAACTGAAAACATGGAGATGACATATCATTTTCACACCTAGCACTCATCGGGCGAAGATGCTTATTTTTTAACGCTTCTGTATATGAATTCCAGCTGACAGTTCCTAAACACTTGAGGCACATCTCTTTTGTGTTCCTTCATCCCAAAATATCATTTCATTTCCCCCTTTTTTCCTCAATAGCACTGCATTCGTATGTGCCAGGAACCTTCTGCAGCACGGTGCACAGTATTTACACTACCAAAGAAAATACTTAAAGGATCTAGAGACATTGTACAGAGAAAAAGAAGTTTATATATATACACACATATATTTATACACATTTGCACATGATGTATAATGTAAAAGCACAAATGTGATTTTTAATTGTGCACAACTTTAGCTTTGGTTAGGTTGACTTGCTGAGCATGTTTTAGTTCTGTTTATACATGCGATTCTAATTATACCTCATTAGAACAATTTTTTCGTGCTTATTGTTCTTAAAAAAAAGAAGAAAGATTGGAATTCTTTTTTCCTCAAATGTTCTTAACATGACTAATATAATGTATTACTCCCCTTTTATGAAATTTTTGTTCTAAATAATTGTTTGAATGTTGGGATTTATCAATGAAGTTTCTCAATGTTATGAAATTTAAGGAGAAAAAAAAGTTGATTTAACATACAAATGGGGAAAAAATGTAATTAAATGTCATGAGGGATTATTGAATTAAAATTGCGCACAATTGGAGAATTATGGATTTTTTGGATTTAAAAAGGGTTCTTATCTGTCTCAACTAAGTTTTAAAATATTTTGAACATTAAATTATTTTAAACGGATAAAACTATTGCTTCTAAATAACAGGATTTTAAAAATATCACCTAGTACATTTTAAATACAAGACACATTGGAATAATTTACATTTACACAATCCAAAAGCTTTCATATTTGTAAAAAAAATATTGAATTGCTATCTAAAAAATAATGCTATTTTGTTGAAGTTGTGTTTAATATAAACAATAATGTTTTAAATTATGTTACAAATTAAACTTTCAGTGATGGGCTAAATTGATAAGTCATATGACAGCTGCAATGATGTTTTCCTCTCAAGTGAATGATGAAATCAGTCTCATATTTCTAAATTCCATATACAATTTCAAATTTAATTATTTAAGAATGATATGTTAGTATTAAGATTTTTGCCCTAAACCTTTTGAACAAAAATACTTTTCACTTTTTTTATAATGTAAGTACTTTTAAATAATATACATATTTTACATATGTAATTTTTTAACAATTTAAGAAAGCTTGTGCAAAGTTGCTAACATCGAGGTGCACTAATTGATTGAAAACACAGATTGCATCGATCATATGATCATGTCGCATGAATTGAACCCATTTAATGAATTCAAGTATGATGTGTTGATTAAACAAAATTCTGTTCTGTTATATTTTATAAAAAAATGTATATAGAATAGCAAAATTTATGTTAAGTCATTTACTATAACTTTCTTTCTCTCGTGTCTGATATTAAATACAGATACAAAATGATTATGTGAATTTTACACAATTTATTTTCTATGTTATATTATAGCTGGTAAAATAGAAAGGAAGATGGAAAAACATCAAGTTAAAAAAAACATTTATATATAATTTTAATACTAGCAAAATAAATAAAAGTGACTTGAATTAAAATAAAAAAACATTGAGGCAACATGGGAACCCTGAATTTAAGTGACATACTAATATGGAAGAAAATAAAACTTTAAAATAAAAATAAATATGTCTTCAGCAAGAGGGCTAAGAGTTGAAATTGCACAAATAAGGTGGAAAAGTAGCTTTTATTGAAGTTTGAAAAGAGCTTTCAGTGCCTCTAAAGAATTAAAGGAAGAGATATTGTGAAACATGTATTAAGCTTTTTATACTTCTGAATTTGTTTTCATAATATTTTGGATGGAATATTATTTTGTGCTCCATTTATGCAATGATTCATTTAAACCTCGTTAATTTGTCTATTCCTCTGAAATTAAAGAAGTTGTTGTTAATTTTTTTTTATATTAAATGTTTCTTGAAGCAGTTAAATGATAAAAATGAATTATTAGAATTTAAATTTGTATTATCACCATGCTGTAAAATCAAGTATGTGTATTGAGCACATTTGAATTTTCAATACTCAATGAATTTTAACATTCCGATGTGGTATCATTTTATTTTAATTCTTATAATGGCTTGGTCATTTTTCACTAAGCAATAATTTAATTTTCAAAATATTAGTTATGTTTTATATCTATAGAAATATACTGATTTTATTTACATAATAAATCTAAATAAAACTTCATGGAGTTTTCAAAGAAACAAATTATATTTTGTACACATGGATTTCATAATATTTAATAGTTTAACTATATCTTTCCCATGACTTTACATGGATTACAAATTTATTTTACATTTTTAAAAATTACATAGTGTTATAAATTTGCTTAATATTAGTAACAGGTTTTTATTCATAACTTTTATTTTTAACATTGACAGTAATACCTAGTTTTCAAGAGTATCAAACTAGTTACAGATAAGAAATTTCTATTAAATTATTGTACAGGTACTAAAAGAAATTACAAAAGTATTTACTAAAAATAAATTATCCAATTAATTCTATTTAAATTTCACTACAGTTGGATTTTATATTTAAGAGAATTAAGTTATGGATCAAGATTAATGCTGAATACAATTTATTGATATAAGATTGTAAATAAATTTTTTTAACAAAATTCTGCATAAAAACACTCTGGTGCTAATGAAATTTTTCCTTTGAATATGACAAAATAATGAGGTTTGATTGTGAATTATTCAAATTGTCATTAAAAATGAGTAAAGTGTATATATAAAAGATTTTAAGGAAAAAAAATTACAGATATATATTAGAAAATATAGCAGATACTTAAATCTATTTTATCTCATTAACAATCAAGATAAATTTAGAATAAATTATTAATAAAATATTAATTAAAGAAAAGTTTAAAAAAATACTGTCTTTCCATATCATATAAAAATTATAATAGAAATGAAGCATTTTTTACGAACTGATTATCTTGTGAAAAGAGTTTGTATTGGATATTTCTCAATTCAAAGTAGATTTGGCCAAATAAAATTTTTATCTGCTTTTATTAAACATAGAAATTAGATTTATAGACAATGCATAAGTCTAGTAGTTAAAATTAGCTAAAAGGCTATATTTATACACAGAATTAGGATCCAGCACTTGAAATGCAGTAAATAATAAAAACCATTTTAGTTAGGGAATCTCTCTTCTAACAATAATAGTTGAAATTGTTATATAGATTAACTGCCATATACTCACAATTCTCTATAAATTAATCAAAGTGACCTGTTTTTTATACTCCATATTTCAAAATTTCTTACAAAAAATGAAGGGTAATTAATCATTAATCTGAAAGCGTTTGTACTATATTAGAATGATACAGATGGGTCATTTCTGGCCCAATAGTTTTGAAGGAAGGCTATTTAATATTTTAACAACACTGAGATACATAAATAGTTCTTGACCAAAGCCATTAGTCAAGAATATCGAATAAAACATTCAATAGAATGATTTGAGATGCTTAGATGTTTTATGTACTATTTTGTATAAGTTATACATTTTTAAAGTGGTTAATTTCTAATTTTATTAAACATAATAGAAAAAAATTTACTGTTGAAAAGTTAACATAGATTAGCTGAGAAAAAAAAACTTTATTATTATGTTTGCAATTATTTACTTTTACCCTTTCAACTGAGCTTTTTACATTAGTGTATGGCATAAAGCAAGCATATGCCTGAAAGCAAATTAGAAGAAAAAAAGTTCTGTTTGTTGCATGTAGATATAATATACATACTTTCAAGTTTTGTACCATTATTGATTCAAACTGAAGTGCAAGCAGGTATTGATGTACAAAATTACAGCATGAAGATCATACTGAATAGTATATTTTATTATAATGTGGGCTGAAAACAATTATTGCAAAACTGTATAGCAAAGATTGCATTTTTACTGTATCTTGTTGAATGTGAAATTCTTTTAATGTATATAAATCATGCAAGCAAATGTCATAAAGAATTGTATATTATTACTCTGTATATTGATATGAAAAAATAAATTGAAATGAAATACCTGATAATGGATCACACTTGAATCACAGTCTGCTGTTTTTTTATTTTCAAAATATATAGATATATTTTTCATAAATTAATTTAATAAGTACAAACAAAAATTTGTATAAACACGATTGCTTAAAACTCAGCCTCTTTCACAAATGACATCCACAACCTAAAAAAATTGCAAACAATAGTTTAAAAAATGGATAAAACACATTTATAAGACATTTTTCAACATATTGTCCTGCTTGTTTTTAGTATTGATATTTAAATTTGTTGCAGAACTATTTACTACATATTTAAAAAATTTTAAAGTATACTACAGCAAAAGAATTAAAATAGTTTTAAAAACTTACACTGGGTTCCATTAGAACCGGTTCTAAACACCGGTTAACAGCGCTACTCATAATTTCATCCAGGAGTACATGAACCAAGCTAGTGATAGAATTCTTCATGTTAGAAACAATACTCAAATAAGTTTTTAAAAAAGTATTTAACTCTTTATGTATAATTAAAAGTATTAAAATTAAAAAGTCATATATAAAAAAAAGCTATGTGCTTTCAGTAATAAACTAATTCATAACTTCAGTCCTCATGACACAACCAGAAATTTAGTAAATAGATACTAATTGTCCTCATTCACTTGACTACTGTTTTATCCTAAAAATTTATTATATATACACCTTATAGTTGCTTCAAAGCAGCACTCAGTATATATTAGGTATATACAAAGGATCTTTATACTTTTTAAACATATTTAGGATAATTTCAATATAAGATTTAAAAATGCTAATATTTTTGGGGAAAATTTCCTTCTAAACAAGTTATAACTTGATAATTAAAATTACGATCCTATACTTTGAAAAAAAAATCTATTCTTCCTTCAAAGTTAACAGAAACAAATTGTGGTTGAAGATACATTTTAGCACTTCCTGAAAAGAAATACTCTTATTCAATAATTGAAAAAAATGCCCAAAAATACTTAGTATAAAAAAAATTTCAAACAAAATAAGCAACACTTTTAAGTGAAACGGAAGAAAGCTATCAATCATTAATTTCACACGGAATGAAGACTCTAAATGAGTACCTACAAAAAGAAAAGTGAAATCAATGATAAAAAGAGAAAATCCATCCAAGCTGAAAGCAATTACAAACATTTGCAGCAAAAATAAACAAAATAATTAAGATTTACAGCTTAAAAAATCTTAAAAGTAATATTCATTGTGTTTTGCCCAGTTAAAAGGTACAAAACAAGATATTTTGTAGAGCCGTGAATAAAAATCCTTTATTAGGGGTTAAATTTACATCACACTATAAAGTTACAAGAGGGCATTTGGAGATGGACCTCGTAATTTTAAACCATGTTCAAGTGATGGAGATAGACCTGAGCTGGCACCCCTCCCTCTTAACTTTCACAACATTCCAACGGGAGGACGTTTCAGCCTCGATAGATTCAACATGCAATAACCACTTTATATGTCAGGTCTTCACTGGTACTAGACTTAAACTCAAGACATGTCAGCCACAAGTCCATTATCTTGATCACTAGGCTGCTGCAGCCTCTTGTTTCCATTGATGAAGAATGGTTTAAATAACATATTTGCAACAAGAAAGATCGATTTAGTATAGAAAATGTGGAGACAAAGATATCAACACTTGATTAAAAAAATGCAAAGAATGTTTCAATAAAAATTTTATGATTACAGCAGATTTGTCTCACACAGGAAAATTAAAAAAAGAGAAGAACGAGAGAAATAATATAAACTCATCATACTATCACAAAAATGTTTAATGACTCATATTTACAAAAGAAATTCCATTTATTTGTCCCAATGATGTTCGAAGACTGGAGCTGTATCAATTTTATTCCATGTGTTTTAATTCAAAATTATCTAAGCATTCCTTGGAAAAATAAAAAACGGACACATGTATTGAAATATAACTTTAGCATGTTCATCCAAAGTTTCCTGAAACTTCACTGAAAGACAACTGAGTCTTTGAACTGTTGTACAGAGCTCTTTCTAAATACAAGCCCATTATTATGGATGGAAACTGAAAAGTACTAAAAGGAGAGCAACAATCCATACTCCTGGAAATTTTAGAAGAGAGCCTTATATCATACAGTGCATAATGCAAATATTTCATCCTAAAACCATTTTCTCTAAAATTTCTAATGGTCTGCGGGTTGGAGCTTTTCCATTGCAGATCCAGTACATTCCCCGAAGCTGGTATTTCTTTTTAGTGCAGCACCATATAAGCGAATACCAATCACCGCAGGTAATTTTGATGCCGAGTTTCCTCCCTAAAGAGAGGCACCTGACAAGGCAAACCTGTACCAGGATTTAATTTTGCCAAGAGCACCCAAGCCAAACAGACACTCTAGGGATCTTTTGCATGCCATATAATCATATGTCATAGCTCCTATGCTATCTGTGAAGCTGGAGTGTAAGTTATGCCTCTGTTTCTATTGCTTTCTTTGTAGAGAAAATAACTATAACTTTACAAAGAATCAATTGCAACTGATGCAAGAACCATGCACAGTACATAATATAAAATGCCAGCAGAGGAAAAACAACCAATGAATTAATGTTTCAGTGACATCAATTTATTTGTACATCTAACATACATCATCACTTTCAAAAAGTATGATTGCATTATAATAAATTTTCTCAAATTAATTAAGAAATGCATAATTACTTTTCATCAGCAACAAAATGCCATAGATATAGCTGTAAATAATGAATATCCACTTGGACTTGCTGCAAACCATATTTACTGAAGGTTCTTAACCTCACACACTCAAGGAATGTCTGGAAAATAAGAATATTTCAGTAGAATTAAATTCAACAACATTTGACAAATAATATTCTTTAAAATTACAATTTTATATTAAGTGAAATTGTTAATTTATGCTAAATAAAAATCATAAAAATAAGTTTAAACAAAATAAAATTGTCATAGATGATGTAACAAGTTTTAAAATTGAAAAATGTGTATTAGGAAATGCAATTTTTTTTAAAAGAAAAAGAGAGATAGAGATAGAGAACTAATAACTGCTAATTTTTTTTTTGCTAATAACTTGTTGTATAATTACATTAATACAAATTTACATGATATTATAGATAATGTAATCCTAGGACAATTACTAAAAAATTAATCACAGCGTTTATAGTTTTCTTGATTGAATATAAAATCTAAAATAACTAATTGAGTAAACACATAGAAAATAAACAAGTAGTATATTATAAAAGTTTATATTTATGTATAAAAAATATAGCATCCTTACTTTTAAACTAATTTTTATGATGCCAGTCATAACAGACACTTTAGAAAATTCAACAGTGCTAAAAATCTCTATTTTCTCAGAAAATAACTTTTGAATGTTACTCATCAGGCTGTTATCAATTGTGCTGCAAAAAATAAATAAATAATTTTGCATAGAGGCATACTACATATATTCCTATCAATCAACATTGCTATTCAAAATGAATATTATACTTATAATATTAGCTAATATTAAAAATGTTTAATTTGGGTCATGAAAATTTAAATAGTAATACTTTAAAAATAATCCACTGAGTGTACAATTATTAAAATTTACTAAGAGGAAAGCAAACAAAAATGTTGTTGTTACTAATGCCACCTGATTGGCAAAGGCCAGATCAAGGCCCATGAAATTCATCATGGCAAAGGGCTAAGTGATGCCTGTCGTTAGCCATAGCTTTGAGCACCATACAGGTGACAGAACGATTTAGTTCAGTGCTAACAAAAATAGTATGCCACATTCAAATGTGAAGGCTTTTTTTTGTATAAATGTAGTTCTCACATAACTTTTTTGTACACTGGTAAACATTACAGTGCTATTTTGGCACTCAATGTATTAATTTCCTGCCATTGACAAATTTTGCAACAAATTTGTGTTCATACTAAAAATGTTTACCAACTGTACTTAGAATGGTATCAAATAGGTTACTATAACTTGTTAAACCTTTTGAGTCTAATTTCTGGCATGCAATTAATTTTTGGCTATGAATCAATGGCAAGAGGTTAATATGCCCCAGTACTTTTTCTTAATAATGTTTGATTCACACATTTCTTTAAAATACATTTTTATAATACTCATATGTTTTACAATAGTTATAGTAGCATTTCTAAAATAGTTTTTAATATATTTTTTATTATTTTTTAATTTCATTGAAAATTAAGTATTTATTAATTAACAGAAAATGTTATAATAATTTTAAAAAAGGGATCTTTTCTCTGTTTGTGAACATATATACTAGCAATAATATAAAATTTTTATAACAAAAAGTGTAACTCCAGTTTTTTCACTATAACACAAAAATTATACATTTTTTAACATGCTTAACAAAGATGAGTCACTAATAGCTTTTTTAAATTAGTTTTTTGTTTCTATTTGAAATTTTTAGTCAGAATTGGAATCTTATTGGTTTCTACATAGATAAAACAAATGATAAAACAAATGAAAACTCTTTTCTGTAAATCATGATTCAACCAAAAATCTAATTTGAAGAATAATGGGAATTTTGCTACATATTAAATCATACATGAAGTATAAATATTGGGAGTAAAGAACTAGATTTATTAATGCCTGATTGAGATTTAAAATTACAAGATCTTGTAATAATTATTGCTACTAATCTTTTCAATCACATATGATTAAATATATGAGCCTTCATATTTTACAAAAAATATAACAAAATCTTGATGATTTTTAGAAATGACTTTACAGTTAACAGTATGGAGCAAAGTTCTTGAAGATATATTGCAGGTTAAAAGGTGGGCAGTTTTTAATTCTCACCAAAGTTATGCATCATTTGTGTGTTCTGAGTCTAACAAAAATATATGTCAATTGTCTAACAAAATAATGGCACAGTGCTAAGAATGACTCAAAAGATCAGATATCATAACAAGTATCTTTGATTTATATAGAGATATTCAGAGTTAGTAAATTTATGGTATGCACATAATATCTTATGACAAGCCCTTCTTGCCAATGAGCCTGCTAAATTATTATTGCATAGTCCAACATGCAAAGTAAACATTAAGAAGGTGTAATATATCTAGGACGACGTTGTATGTTATTTAAAAGCAGAATAATTAAGTTTTGCCATCAGTCTTGATCTTTTCTTGAAATTATAGTTAATTCCAAAACATTCTGGATAGTAAAATTTGATTAAAAATCTGGTGTACATAGCCTATTGTGTCTAATTCTATACGTATAAAATTAATTAAATCATTCCATCAATCAACATATTCTGATTTATTAAACAAAAGAAAACAAAAGGAAAAGAACAAAATGAAACCAATTCTTAAAATCTTGATAAGTTTGAATACAACCAACATTACACTAAAAATTAAGAATTTTCATTTAAGAGAAATATACCTTGGAGCATAAGCATTGTATTTGGACCTATGAGATCTTCCTGTGCTGGGATAAGTACGTCTGCTGGAATCACTACTTCTTTCATGGCGGACACCTTCTTCATAAAGCTGACCCACTTCAGCATCTACCGAAGTTACATCTTCCACCACTCGTTTCATGACTGCTCTTACATTTCTTGGTTCAATGGCATTTAACCAGTCTCGAGTCTCTACACTTTTGCGCAGCATCTTTTAAATAAAATATTAAGAATAAGCATACTCATAATACTTTTTAAAAAATTAGTTTTTAAAAAATACATACAGGGGCAAAAACTTTATTTGTTTACAGAGGTTCATACAAAAAAAATTGAATGCATATCAAATAAAAAAATAAAACTTACTTGAGATATACTTAAACCCTGGACTTTCACAAAATGATCTATGAGATTCTAAAAGAAAAAAACATAGAAAAAAATTAAACTTATAAATATACATAATCAGAATCATACACAGTTGTAACACAAGTATTATAAATTTGTGATGCTGCACACTTTTGCAAGTAAAATCATCAAACATTTTGATTTAGATGTTTTAAATGACATCAATGGTTTATGAACTTCAAGCTCAGAAGCAACATAAGGCATTTGGCAGTAGAAATCCATAATTTAGAACAACAGTCAAGTGATGAGGATGACTTCTGAGATGGTATCCCACTCTCCTAACTTCCACATCAACACAAGGACTTTGAGCCTAGACAAATTTAATGTGCCTCAATCAATCTACAGGGCAGCTCTTTAATGGAACGAGGATTCAAATGCACAACTTCACCAGAGCAATCCCAGTAATGAGTTTATAACCATTACTCAGTGACTAAGATCATTTCATGCACAAATCACATTAAAGTTAAATAAAGGTACCGTAAAATTTGGCGTATAGCACACACCAGTGTATAACGCACACCCATACTTTCAAGCAGCATTTTTTAAATTATAGGTACATTCACCATATAATGCGCGCCCCCTTTTTTATGAAAAAACCTAAAATGTATGTATGTGATGGTATTATGTTTTGAAGTCATTTATTTGAAATAAAGTCCCGATATTTTGAAAAATTGTGTATTTCTAGAAACGCAACCCTTTAAGTTCATTAGGTATGCCATTTCCTTTAAATAAGCAGTATTTTGGTACATGCAGCAGTCTAATTTTTTTATGATCTCTCTTTTTTTATTTTTGAAGCAAACGTTTTTATACCCAGTGTATAACACGCACCCTTAAATTTCGATATTATTTTTTTGTGTTAAAAGTGTGCGTTATATGCCGGATTTCACAGTAGTTTAATTCTTACATAATATCAAGTTCTTACATAATATCCTCAAATTCTTCGTAATAAATGTTGGGGTATTTCAAACTCTTTGCATTTAGAACATATATAGCACAGTAATAATAAATTTATAAAAGTTATTAAATAACTGAATTTATTTAAGTCAATAAGTTTTATATTTCCAAGAAATGCTTCAAAATAATTATACCATACCTGTGCCACTTCTTTAGTTTCCATACAAATGTCTGATATGCTGGTTAAACCACTATCATTTGTAATGGAAAAACTATCATCTACTAAAGAAACCTACATTAAAAGGAAAACAAAATTAAATGGATAAAACTCGGTAGAGAAAGATGTGAAATATGAACTAAGCATAACAATGCAGGTAAATTAGACAATTAATAAAAATAGTTTTATAATATATAATCCAACCTTTAATTAATCATTTCATAAAATTTAATACAAGCCTTTTAATCTTGAATGGATCTAAAAAAAACTTTTAACAACTCCTGCATTTAAAATATTTTTTCAAAGAAAAAATTACATTCTTAAGATTATAATTTAACATTTGAGAAATGTTATTTTTTTTAAACACAATACACATAATAGGAAATGAAGTATGTTGTGTAATTAACACTTACAGTACAACTAAAACTATTTGTGTTGTTTCAAATTATATGCTTCAAATTTTTGATAAAGAGCAATCATTACATTTTTAATAAAAAGTAATTCATCATCAATAAAGTAAAAAAGAAATCTGCGAGTTTCATTCCTATAAGAATTCACGGATTTTATTTCTGTTGTCGCCTTATTGATAATAGACATCTAAATTTTTTTCTCTTTTTTTTGAAGTTTAATAGTATGACAAAAATAACAGTAAATTTTAAAAAGTTGCAAAATTTTAAATAAAATTATCAAAAAAGATTAATTTGTGGCACAAATTATAATAACAAGTACTTGAATTTTTTAGATCAATCTTATTTCTGAAAATGAAATATAAAATATTTTTATTTACAGTTACAAATCCACATGTAAAACATTATCAATTCTCACTAATAGGTTTTATATGCATACAAATGCATAAATAATTATCTGTAATGAATCTTACTTCAGTTCATATAAGTTTTTGGAAAATAAATTAGAATTACAATTATACCTCTTAATTTAAAATAATAAAATATTTTCACCCATCAAAACATTTAAATCATAATTTGCAAATTAACAAAAAAGAGAGAGAGAGTTTTAAACATATTAACCATGAGTATTATTTTTTCTTGCAAATATATAATTCGTATATCTTTTTTTCCCAATAAGCCCACAACATTTGATACTATAAAGGTAACATTTTTATACAATGCAAACACAGAAACACAAATTTTCAATAATTATTCATACACAAATGGCTTAGTACTTAAAAACTAAGAATTGCAGTGTACCCTTCTCGTATGTTTAAGAAATGAAAAAGTTAATGCATATTTTTCAATTAAACCTTAAAAAAATAGCAAGATGTAGGAGTGTAAGATATAAATAAAAATGCTTTCCATCAATTATGTGTTGAAAAGTTTCATTACACAACAAAAATTCTACAATGCTTATAATAAACTATTACAAAACTAAGGCAATGAAAAAAATAAATAATCAGAAATTATAATCCTTAAATAAGCACTTTTAGGCCTACCCATTCACTAATAGATGACTGTTCTAGATTGAGACAAAATCTTGATAGTATTAATATAAGTTGTGCAGGAACAGCACTTCTTTCATTAGAAGAGCAGAAATCCTAAAAAATAATATAACCCTTTTTTTAAAAAAAATTGGTAATTACTCATTATAAATTATAAGAAACTTATATAAACAAATAAAGCATTTTAAACCAATTTTTAAAATTGCAAATGTATTAACTATTTAGTGTCACAAATAACATGTGCAACAATTTAGAGCTTTAAAAAGGGGGGGAAGGAGCCGAGAAGAAACTAATGAAATACAATTTTTTTTTTTAACAGAAGCAAAACATTTAAAACTTTTATCAGAAAATAAATGATTTTGTTTTAAAAAATATCTAAATTATTGTAAAAAGGCAATGTTTAATCAATCCATTCACAAACAATGTTCCATAGGTATGAGATTCAAGATTTTCACTCTTATCAATCTTGTGTCAATTCTTGGTGAAAAGCTCCTATTAATGTGTCAGTCCAGCATCCAGGGTACACAATATGAAAAAAAACCCCAATCTGTTTGAATTTTCTAAATGGTAGTAGATAGCACTAAATGATAACAGTTTTCAAAATGTACAAGTCATATGACATTTGACCTTCACACGCAGGTATAAGTTTCTGTTTTGTACATCTGGATTTAAAAAATTTATTGATGCAAATAAATTGGATACCTCAGCTCTTTAAAAATGCAATAAGTTACAGGGATTTTAATGTTATAGTTATTACTTTGCTTTTTAGGTTAGGAGAATATGGACAAGTGTATACACCTGACCATTACAGGGTATTAGGGTGAAATATTTCTGGGAGTGTTTTGTAAAAGTTTTGGCATTTGTGATGGGGTTATAGTCCGTTTTGTTTCATTAGCCATAGCTAAGAAACTGAGATACTTAATTGAGAAATGAAGTATCTAAAATTATGAATGCCAATGATTCTGAGATTAGTGAAGATAGTGATATTAGTTATAACTGTACGAAAATGTTCATTTTCAGATATAGAGGAATATAATTATGAAGAGCTAAAATGAGTCTAATAAAGAGCTGAAATGCTTGATCTGAATCAGCAGCTACTTGGTCTTCTAAAACAAAGTTATTACCAAAAATCAGTGGCATACAAAAACTTTTTTTTTTTTTGAGGATTGAGTTCTAAAAACATGTAGCAGAAAGAAAGCACCAAGGAATAATTGAAGTGCCAAAAATTAAAAATAAGGTCTATGGGGAGGAAGTTTGAATCCTCAAGCCCGATTTTTGTATATACCACTGCTGAAGATGGAACTTTTTAATGATAATTGGACGAAATTGAAACAATATACAAGCAGAAAGTATACAGAATATTTTCAATCTGAGTTTTGATAAAATTATGGACATCATAGTGAATGAAACAAATGATTTTGCACTAATTTATACCAAAAGAAGCAAAATGAACTTAGACCCTTGACTAGCTGTTGTGTGAAGTCACTTGCAGAATGTAATAAGATGAATTGGTGTTTTTATGGTGTTAGTAATTTTAATGAACCATCATTAGGAAACCATACTCAAAAATGTACTTTTCCTAAATTTCATGTTATCAACATCTTTTTTTAGTATGGCTATGACAAGGTGCAGATTTTTAGTAATTTTGTAATTATTGCATTTTAGTTCCCATTCTGAAGCAAAAAGACATAGGGTTGATATTTTCGAGTCAGTACTTAAACTTGAAAGAATTACATACCATATTTACTCAAATCTAAGCCACACAACAAATTCTCAACATGTCTTTGTGGAAAATGAAAAATAGAGCAATTACAGGTTCTAAACTATTTCACACTAATTGCCCCCATCCAACGCATTTTTTTTTAAATTCAATTCTAAGCCACAACCAATTTTTAGTAGCTTTAATAATGGAAAAAAAGTATGGCTTAGATTCGAGTAAAAACGATATATTGAAGAAATTCTTTTTAGATGGGAAAGACGTTTAAGATTTTGTCAATGCATAAACTCAAAAAAAATCAAGGTATGGGAATAAAATATGTAAATTAAAATTATGCAAATTGTTGACAAGGTATGTATGGAACTACTGGATGTATGGGATGGCAATTCTGGGAACTGAAGGTCTATATGATGTGCATTTAGTATCAAAAACCCTAACATCAAAATAAATAAACAAACAAACACACATACATACACCTCTCTCTCTAGGTTCTTACTCTATTTTCTCTCTCTTTCTACTCCCTCACTATTGTCTCTGTTGGGGAAAGAATATAATTTATACTTAAAATGACTTTTTAAATCACTCTTTCTTATCTGCTTGAATAAAATAAAAAAAACATGAATGGGATTGTTTTGGGGCATACCAAAGGAAAGCCAAAAGTCATTTCTGTTTTCAAAAGGACTATAGTTTTGCAAAAATAATTTTTGAGATTATTTGCATTTAATGACAAAAAGAAAAAAGTGACGATGCTATCAACCCTACATGGCCCTGCTATTGTGCCAATAGATATAAAAGAACAAAAGACTATGTAATAGAATATAATCAGAATATGAGAGGTGTTAATATTGGTGATTCTAAAGGAGGGAAAATATTTATTTTGGAATTCAGATGCAGTTATGCATTGCATAATAGAAATTTACAAAAATCAAAAAGCATTAGACACTTATTGCCTAAAATTTACAATGACAGAAAAGGTAAAAAAGGATGCATTAAGTGCACTTAAAACAAGGAAAAATTAAAGCAGACATCATATTATGTGCAAAATATACAACATAGGACTACACGTTGATCTTTGCTTTAACATTTTGAGGACGGCTGGCCGATATAAAGGCCAAAAGGAACAGATCTTTAAAAGACGGCTCTGGCCCATGTATCGGCCACGCAATGCTTTCCCCTCTTAACAGCTTTCAAAACAGCATGAGGCCTATTACAGCCCTGGAAAATCATTTGCTTGACCAGTTTCTTTTGTATTTAAAAAGGAGGGGAATACAGTTCCCTCTTTCACCCTTATCTAGAAATCCCTCTTTTTTCCCTTATGCTTAAATTCTCACTAGCGGAGAGTGCATAGTTATTTTTTCAAGCAATTTTGTCATCTCGATTACCTAATCATTTCATTTTAAACTAATTTGATTTTTAAAAAAAATGCCTAAACGTAAAAGGGGACTTACCATTGATGAGATTCAGAAAGTTTTAGCAGATTTAGAAGATGAAATTTTTGACGGTTCTGATTCCGATTGTGAGTTAGAAAATGAGTAAGATGATCTGATCTCTGCTCAGCAAAAGTAACACATTGTTAAAAGTTTTGTGTAATAAACGCTTAAAATAGTGTAAATAATTTATGTCTGAAAGTGTAATATTACTTTCTGTGGTATTTATTTTATGTTAAAATTGTAATATTCACAAGCAATGCCGTTTCTTAAATTATAATGGCAATTCAATGAAAAACATAGTAAAATGTTAACGATAGAGTCAAGTTGGCAAATATCTAGCTAATGTCATAGCTCGAGCTTTATTAGAACTTTGTAATACCCGCAGTGTAGGGGAAGTGATGCACGTTAATACTTTATCCACCGCATTAGGATTTACTGCAGGTTTTTTCATACAATATTTTTTTTTGGATCACTACATTGAAAATTAAGGGATATACATAAACAAAATACTCCACTTTGGGAAATTTAATCCATTAGAGCTAATAAATTAATTAAAGATATTCCACTGTAAAATTAATTGTATACACCATTCACTTAAAATAAATAGTCAAATCGTTTTCAAAGAATATTTCTGCTAAGTATTGGTAGAATATTCCTTCTCTAAATTGGAGCGGTGTGGTAGTTGCGAGAAGGGGGTGCCAGCTCAGGTGTCATCCACGTCACTTGACCATGGCTTAAAATTACGTGGTCCGTTGCCAAAAGCTTAACAGTGCGAGGTTAATATTAACTAACTCCAAAAAATACAGTACAGTAATTATAATTATTTTTATACTTAAAAATGCAATATCCGCCTATTGAATTAAAATTACAGTGTTATAATTAATTACTAACCACAAACAAATTTTGAAAACTTGTCCAAATGATGTAGTGTGAAAGAAAAAGTTTATTTACTTTAAGTACCATAACCGATAAAAGCATTTATTGCGAAAAAAAGATCAATTTCTTAATTCCAAATGTGCATAATAAAATCATAAAAAAGGCATTCAAATAAAAAGAGATTTATAACAACCTCTCCCTTCAAAACTTAGTTTTATTCTGAAATAAAATAATTAGGGATTATGCTGATCACAGGAATTAATTAGAAGCAAGCGCCATGCGTAGCCAAAACAAAAAGGGTTTCTTCACAAACAAAAGATAGATATATGCTGTGGTGGGCTTTTTTGCAGCGCATGCCAGAATTGCTTGGAGATGGCAGAATTTTTTCCTACTTACTTGACAAATATTGTTATATTTTGGACACTTCACACAATATCTTTATAAATTGTATAAGCTATATTACTGTAAAGTTTCATTAAAATCCATTCAGTTGTTTTTGCGCAAAAGACGGCCAAACATCCTCACAAACTTTCACATTTATAATACATATCTAGATTACACAATGTATTACTGTACAGAAACGTATTTTTACTGTTATTTTACATTATGCTTAATGAAGAATTTTTTTAAAAGAATTTTATATTGAAGCATAAAAAAAGCCTATTTTTAATCGTGTATAAACAACAAAAAACAAAAAAAGAAAACATATTTACAACAAAAAATTACAGAAATATTCGTTACAGATTCTTAAAGTTATCCATTTTAGTCCTTCGACTTTATTTATAAAATGCACACAAAACTAACTTCGATATTTTTATTATAACAATTGATGTATAAAAAAGTTGAGTATTCGAACCAGAAACTCCTATTTCCGATATAATTTCTTTGAAATTTGTAGAAAACATATATTACAAGCTCTTCAACATAAGAAAAAAGCCCCGATTTATACAAAAACCTTAAAAGCAAAAATGAAATCCTTGCTTTTGTTACACTATTATTCTTTGAAAGTTCTACAGGGTTGGATTTCCTGATTAAAAAAAATTAAAGTAAGTTTCCTTTATAATAATTGCAAAAAAATTTGCAAAATGCTCTAAAATCTATCTGAAGAATAAATATAATCAGAACGTAGTCTAATAGATAGTTATATTTAAGTAAAAAAAAATGTGTTTGTTCTCTTTTTTTTCGCCCAGTTATTCGTGAGTCACACTTTTTAGGTATGATAATACAAAGAAAAAAGTGTTTGGGTGCGCTCTAAGGCTATTGAACTTTTGAAACTCAGAATACAGAATCAGATGGTTCTTGTAAATGAGCATGAAAGCAGGTTGTAAAATCTTTTATATCGATAAAGAATGCTTGTCCCTCTTGATTATTGTTGATGCTTTAGTTTTTGGTCATTGTTGATTATCCTATGCCTTTTTTTGGTGTAATAAAACCTAGAAGTGCACATCTGCCTTCTTGTAAATTTTCCAAGGTTGCTTTCAAGTAGCCGGAAAACTATTCTTCCTCTAGTTGCCGTAATAAATCTTTAGAGAGTGCATTTCCTTTTCATTGAAATTATCGTACATAGGATAAATAGAAACTATGACGACCAAGCCCTTCTTCAAGACTGTCCTCTTCTACTTTGCGAACGTTATTCTGAGAATGAAAATAACCCTCTTCGGGGAACTGATATTGTGTTAGATTTTGAGAGATAAGGTAAAAAGCACCCAATCACTTAGGACAGTGATCTGCAACCCCCAGTCCGCAGATCAACTGGTGCCGGGCTACCTAAAGAACATTAAACTATTGCCATTTTATTTAAAGTGGTGCATTTCCCTCGGATTTGCGCAACTTTCCACAGAAATCACTTTTATTCATTTTTGGTGTGACTATATTTTATTCTGAAGGCATATTTAAATGTAACTAAAATAAAATTGTTAAATCAAAACAATCTAAAATATAAATAATCAACGTGTCCCTCCCTTATGCATAAAATCACACACCAAAGTCAGTTCATTACCGCACAAAAATCAGAGCTGTAATCTTAGAATTTAAGCAATATGCAATTATTTTGAAATTTTAAATAAAAAGTAAGGATTATTCAAAGGCTAAAAATATCACTTTTTTGTACAAAAAGTGAAAAAAAATTAAGTCCCAATATGTTGCCCTTACTCGCAAAAGAAACAATTATAAATAAGAAGAATATAATCCTTTTGAATAAACAAGTTTGTCGAGATGCATGAAGCTCCTCGGCAACTTAAATATGTTTGTAGTCATAATATTTAGTCTTTGATATCAGCTTATTGTTTGCGTTTTACTATCAAGTATTCTAAGAATTCAAAGCATTTTCTCTTTTTTACTAATGAAAACAATTTATTAATGTTGGAAAAAATATAATTTTAAATTTCTAATGTATATTTAAAGAATTTATTTTTAGGAACACAAGGTATATATAAATTGATAAATTATTAATATTTCATTTACGAGTTCTATTAGGGTCAAAGTAATAAGACGGACCTCGTAATTTAAATGATAATCAAGTAACGAGAACAATAGTCGAGCTAGAGCCCCCACTTCTTATTTTCACACCACGGCAACGTAAGGACTTTGATTTTATGCTTATCAGCTCTGCTACACAATGGAACCTCTAATCGTGACCATTTTTCAATAAAAACATGTAGTAACTACAATGTCGCACTATCCAACAAGGGTCAACACTTATAGGCTTGGGATATTCATATTTTATAGCATAATGCGAAACATTTAACTGCTATTCATCTCATATATTTGCCACAGTAAATGTTTTATCATAATTTTCTGTATATATAAGAAGAATTAGATCAAAATAAAAGATTTTAATTTTTGAAAGATGCTTGTTATAATAAAATGTAGATTTAATCTTAGGATTCGTTGAGTACTATGAATTCTAATGTATCATAATATAATGGATTATGGAAAAATAAAAAATGACAATTATATACATCAAATCTATCATTCCTTTATGGAAGATATATACGAAAATCCTTAAGAGGATTTAAACTTTTAAGATTTTTCTGGCATGTTCTAAAAAAGAAAAACAATTATAAATTGAGTAACAATGAAGTTTCCAAAAAAGGATTTATGGCAATATGTTTATTGATATGCAGATGCTTGTAAGAGCTTTTAAACTCACTTTATTGTCGATTTGAGAAAGTCTGAACTTTACATTATAACATAAAGAGACATGATCAGCAATTGGGCTTTTTATTTTATTTTGTATTTTTGCTTATAATTATGTGCAAGTTATGAAGAATCATATTATTTACTTTTTATTTCTAATTTGACTATTTTAAATTTTAACACCAGGTGTGTACCAAATTCCTGCATTTATATATATGAATAAAAAATAAATTTAAAACATTTTATAGCTATTTTAATAAGTTTAACTGAAAATCAAAATATAAATATTTTTTTCTTAAATAAAATCAATTAAATTTGGATTAGTTTATTGTACCTTTTCCTACAATGATATAAGTGTTTAATTTTTTTATGAAATGCTTTATATTATCACCTCTGTTTTGTGCTAAAATTTCTTGAATTTTCTTGAACTGAAAACATTAGTAATTACTACATTGGATTCTTCAAGAAAACATGTTTCCCTAAGAAAGGGAGACTATTTGTGTTTAGGGACTTTCTAAGCCGCGAACATCCCCACTATTCAGCGGGGTATCAACAACTACCCTGCTTCTTTTATCTGCCGATGTATGGTGTCATTAATCAGCTACAAAAAACAGGGAAGTAAACTTCGCTGGAAGCGCCGTCTTTAAGGGCATTTTTCTCACAAAAACCGCCGTCTCCAAAAGGTTAAACTATTCCCCACTTAATGGAATGATTTAAAATGGAATTTCCCTTTAGAGATAATTTCTTATTTTAAATTTTGTTTTCATGTGTACATTATTTGTTTTTATATGTATAAAAAATTTAATACTTTGCACATTTTTTTATTTCTATTAATGTTACATTCTTTATATAAAGGCATATTATGATATAAATAGTGTTTACAATTGTAGTCATTATATTAAAACGCTGATTTTAAATGATGCATTCGTTTGAAAAATTAGGCTTAATGGTTAGGCCATTGGCAATGTTCCTTTTCAGAACATTTGCTTCTGTGACTGTGTTTCAAAGGGCTAAAGGTGAAATCTTTCTAAAAAATCAGTTACTATTATTATTTAAAATACTTACCTGATTAGTTTTGTTAATATGCCTTAGAAATGCAATAATAACACCTTCTCTAACATATTCCCTGCAAAATTCTTCTTTAAATTGAACTTTCATAGCAAATGTTATATCAGTTTGAATGAAGAGCTAAACATGAATGTAAAAGAAAGAACTGATATTATATTAAACAGCAATAAAAATAAAGAGTTTTAATTGCATATCAAATCTGAATAATAAATTTAAAATTTTTTAAATATACAAAAAGTAATGGTTTCAAAAATTTAGAAAATATATAGAATTTAAAAACATTTAGAAGAAAAGCAGTTACAATATTTAAAGAAAGTTTATTGTAATGAAAGAAATTCATACCAAACAGTTATCAATATATATACAGTATATAAATCAATAAACAGAAATAATAGTAGATATATAAGTCTAGTTTACTACCAAATACAGTTTATTACAGCAATGAAAATATTCTAAAAATAAAGTTTTCATAAAAAAAATATATATATCAAACACATAGTTCACATTTCTTAGAATTGTGGTATTGATATCTTTTTTGCATTTGCATTGGTCCCTGTAAATTATATTCTACATTGGTGACCCAGATAAAGTAAACACTCCCTTATTTCTACAACTCGTTTGGTAGTCATAATAGATTCAAATGACAAAAACCATTTTCTGATATTGCACGCAGTGACTCTGATTCCTAAGCAGTTCACCATAACATAGTCAATCTTTCAAATTGTCAACTCTGTAAATGTAGTGATTAAAATTAGATAGGTTTTTCTTCCATTTCAAAGGCATATTAGTGCTTTTTCCTACCCATTTGTGACTGTTACTACAACAGTCTTGCTCTACGGCAGCTAAAATGTCTTTAAAGATTTAATTTGATTCAACAATGAAGTGTTGGTCATATCACATCTAAAGCACTTTCATTATGGTAAACAAAATCAAATCATTATTGCAGAATTTATATTCTGGGGCTAATGCTCCCTTACACATGCAAAAGATGATGAAGGAATTAAATTTTTTGTATATTGTTTACCTTTAACAATGCAACAGATTGTGTCTGTGTATGACAATGATTTAGATAAGTTAATAGGAAATAGGTTGCTAATAAAAACACAGAATGACAGTGAATACTATAATCATAAGAAAAGTGTCAAAATATTTTCATTCAAAACGCTGGAGACAAAAGAAGAATTATCAAAATATATTGCACGGTTGATTAAATATACATCCCAACAACAGAACAAATTTAGAGGTTTAAATTCCAAATCACATTCTCCCTCAGAAGCTAACAATAAAAATATATAAAAAACACATCCACATCATGCTCATATATTAAATTAACAGATGCATTAAATTATATCTGTACTTAAAAAAAATTAAAGAAACTTTCACTAGGTGGCTTTTGACAGTTGTAACAGTCTCAGTTACTTGTTTATGATCACAAATCTTAAGTAGGCAGCTCAATGATGAAAAAACTTTGAGCTAGCTTTAAACTGACCGTGTATGCAATCTCCTATGTAAAAATAAAATATTTTTTACTACAAATATATACCAAAAACCATTCCCATGTTTAAATCATATTCCAAATGAAATTTTTAAATGATATAAATATTTGACGCAATTAATTTTAATTACATGAAATAATAAGACAGTAGTAAATGTACATAATTATGTTATATATTTTAGCATAAAGATTTAATTAAAAATGTTTGCATATTTTTATACACACTTACATGCACACACACACCAGAGGCATAGCTGCCACAGTATCCATGATACTTGGCCCCCAATATGCATAAGCGAAAAATTTTTAAATGTTAAGGTGCCACAAAAAGGGTCCCCAAAGAATTTTGATTCAGGGCCAGGTCATGACAAGCTATGCCAATGAAGTACACACACACTGTAAGGGGTGTAGGAATAAATGAAGAACTATATAACCTGCCATGATCTTAACTAAGATCATGGCATGACGTTACTAAGATCTTAACTTATACCATTAACAGATTAGATAATAATATGATATGTGAGAGTATCTACGGTGGCTAAACACACAATATATATAATACCGAAATAACGTAACCCAGACCACTATCAATAACTAACTCATCCAAGCTCAATTCCAATGCGATAACAGATCCGAATATTTAAATGGTCACTCCTACCTTTAATGTCCACAATGAAGTATCACTCTATCTGATCCTAGCAGAAGTTGGGGTTCACTGGCGTGCAATGGTAGCACCTTGACTGGGTAACCTCTCTTGGCTTTCACTTAACTTCGCAAAATACACTCCCCATTTGCCACTGGTACTAAAGTAACTCTCCCCAAATGCCACCTAGCTTACTCTAAACTTCTGTTATTTAAAAGCTTCCTAATTTGCATCTTTCATTCACGTTTTACTTCTTGGGTTGGTTGGAAATGAGTTGCCATTCATTCTGACCCCAAAGAACCCAAAAGGACATGTTAATGAAAAAACGTGTGAGCCCATCACAACACACATACATGCATGCATGCACACATACTCGCACAAAATGTAATAGTATATTCCAGCACTTTACCTGTAAATCCCCCTGAACTGTGTTTATACAACTTGAGATCTGAGATTCAAAGGTATTAAGCAAGTCTAATAATCCCTTGCTTCCTTCTTGACCAAGACTTCGAGGGGCAGCAATATTCTGTCTCATATTTACCATGGCTGCAGAGAAGCACTCAATCAGCTTTTGCAGGTAAAAGTTGCAACGATCTTGTGCAGCTTTTTTAACAATCTGGATTCCTTTCCTAAAATGGACACAATTTTCAATATTACTAAGAGATTATTTAAATAAATTAATAGCTTTATCAACAATATGTGTAAACATAAACATCTAAATAAAATTTTCAATTTTCAGAGAAAACAAATGAATCTGAGTAGCTAAAATAATATTGTATTAAAGTTTTTAAAAATGTACCTAATATACAGCAAAGTTTAGTAGGTAAATATAAAAATACTAATATTCAAGGTGTTTTCTATAAGATAAATTTTTGTAAAAATGATTGAATAAGTTTCAATGATTATCATTTCAAGACTCAATTTCTTAACAAAAGAATCTAAATGCAAATAAAAATTCAATACAATAAACTTTAAAAAATGAAGTTCCCTTTCAGACTTTGAATAATTGTTGTAAACAATGTCCTGCAATTGTTGTAAATAACTCAATATATTTCTTCTGTGTGGAGAAATGTATTATTTTTAGAATAAAGAAATGGTTCATTTTGCTTGAATATAATAAAATATATCTCACAGCAAATACCTTTTTAAATATATATATATATATATATATATATATATATATATATATATATATATATATATATATATATATAACTATCAAGAGAGACAAAACTTTTTATACATAAATCTATTAACATATACTTTATTTACCTCAACTTAAAAATTTAAATTACAATTTTTATTCAAATATAGATTTTCTAAATATTTTAAAACATTAATACTATGAAGAAATATTTGAATTTTGTCTTCTTACATTATGTTTAGTTTCTTTCCCTTTAAAAATTGTTGCAAATATTCAAAAGAAAACTTATACATTCATTAAATAATAAGATAAATTTTTATTGTTTCAAATTATAAAAAAATATAGCAAAAAATAGTTAAAAAAATCTCATTCGATAAATTACAAGTAATAGAACTAAGATATTGCACATTAGTTATGCAGATTTTCTTACAATTTTGAACAAATGTTAATGTGAAGAAAAAAAAGCCAAATAAAGATTTTAAATGCATATATTATGCATTTAAAAATATGTTTCGTGAATTTTTAGAATATTTTTTTGAAAAAAAATACAACAGTGTGTGAGAACATTCCAGAAATAAACACAATGCAAGAAGATATAGTTTTGAAGTTTATTACAATATTATTAGCGTTTTGCTAAACATTTTTCATTTAGAGTAAAATTTCTGTAATAACATGCAGATTAAAAATATATTTACAAATATCAAAACTGAGCATAATTTAAAGTAAAAAAAAAAAATTAAATTTTATACAATATTTATTTCAGATAATTAAATAATAGATAGAAAACAATTTAATCATATAATACAATTGAAATTAATAATTTTCAGAATTTTTTGATTGTAAGAAAATATTCTACTAAAAATTTCTTGACCCTGAATTACATATTCTTTCCTTTTGAAACATTAATTATATAAACCATTATAAAAAGAGAAAGGTCTTGTTTTTTAATCAATATCAAAACTACAAATCATGCAATCTAGTTTGAAAGAAAATTTCTGACAGAAAGTTATATAACTTAAAAATATAAGTTGAAAAAAATTTTTTTTTAAGTAAAACAACTATTTTTTATAATAAGAGGTTTTAAATAATTTTCTGTGTGTGCGTGTGCAGTTAGGGCCACTTTTAGGCTTACGCACAAGCCTACAGTGCAAAAGATTTGGGGACGCAGAAAATTGGAGGACAAAAAAAAGAGAACAAAAATAAATAAATAACAGCGAATGCACCACTGTTACGAAATTCTCAACACAAGATTCTAGATACTCAAAAGCCTTTATGAAAAGGAGCAAGAAGATGTGACAAAATAGAGAAATTCTTGGATCTAAGCTACCCCAAAGGCATTGATGGTTTGTGGTAGAATGTCAATATTTCAAAATATTTAAGTAGGTGAATGATATCTACTAAAGAAAATGAAAATCTTGACATTCTGAGGGTCCATCGATGGTGGATTATGGAAAGACTCCCCAAAGAACAAAAACAAAGAAAGGAAAAAGAGTAAGAGAGTTAAGGAAAAATCTGTCCCAAACCAAAACTGATAAGGTAAGAAGTGAAGGTGGGGGATGCTCTGGATATAGTGTATGGGAGGGGGGGCTGTGTGCAGTTAATTTGAAAATTTTAAAGAAATGTGTATTATTCTACAGAAAAGACTGTGAAATTTAAAAAAAAAACCCAGTAATATAGACTTGGTAAGATATTTACATTAAATGAGAAATGTTTGTATAAATTCAGAAATATATTTCAATTTTCAAAAAATGAAAAGTGTCTAGAATTTTATTTTCATGATAGCTGAATCACTCCCACATATTTGTGAATGCTTCATATTTAACATTCTTCAAGTCTAGAAATTTATTAAATATTCACAGTTAGTCCTAAACAGCAATATGAAAAAACAAAAGACTTTACATATTCCACTCTCTGAATGTCATTTATATTTAATAATGCTAACAAATGAAATTAAAAACACATTTACGAATTGAAACAGCTACTATATAATCTAATATAAAAAATATGTCCCATTCAGAAATGCATGACAAAATGTAATTTAAAAGAAGTGAAGAATTGATATTTAAGAGAAATTTATCTTTGTAAACATAATTTTATTAATTGAAAAACAAATGAAGAAATTAAACTTTCTAAAAAAAACAAATAAATTTAAGATCAAAAACATAAATATATATAAAAAAATAAAAATGTATACAATATGTGTCACGTTAAAATCAGATTGGTTTTAGTCCTGAAACAAATGTGGATTTATAATATTGTGTATTGGCAAAATTATGCATTAACTGCCACCAACCCAAATCCTTATAAAAAATGTACTCAATGTTGATATTTGTATTTTAATTTTAACAAAAGGTAAAAAAAGTTATTTTATTCAAAAAAGACATTTTTGAATGAAATTAATTAATATATGTGAATATTTATATACATCCTGAATTACTTAATGTGAGGATTATTAGAATTAAAGCCAATTAAGAATCTTCAGGCATAATGAGGGAATTTAAATTACTGTAAGATCTGGCATATAATGCACACTTTTAACACAAAAATATCAAAATTTATTGGTATATGCTACATGCCAGATATAAAAATGAGAGCTTTATAAATTATATATATATATATATATATGAGCAAAGAAACAAAAATTAGACTTCTACATACATTGATGAAAGAAATGACAATCCTTATGAACTTAAAGGTTTGTAGTCCAAGAAATAAACCATTTATTCAAAAGCTTGGGATAGGACCTTGAATAAATTTCAAAACATAATAGCATTATACATGCACATTACAGGGTTCTTTGTAAAAACACTGGGAGCACATTATACAACAAATATGTCTCAAAATTATAAAATGCAGCAATAAAGTATAGGTAGGGGTTATATGCCAGTTTTAGGGGAAATGTAAAATTATATATATATATATATATATATATACACATATATATATGCATACATATAATAAAAAGTTGACATATGATCTAGTTGACAAATGAATATGTTCTTATCTAAAATATGAAATTTAATAGATGGAAAAAAAGAACAAATATATATATATATACATCCTATTTGATATAAGAAAAGTGTAAAATTACTGACAACATTTATTTATGTACAACACTATTAAAAATCATAAGAAGTTGAAAACATACACAGTAAAATCTACATGAGGAAGCAATCTGTTCATGGCTTGCACTCTTCTGTAAAACCGATCTAGAGCTCTTACAAGAATAGCATCATCGCTGCTTGAATTCTGCAGAACAAATGAAAATATATTAAAACATTTCACAAAAGATAAGCATTTTAAAAATATAGTCGAGGGATCACTCTTTTCTTTAAAATAATAAATGTAAAATGTAAAGAATATTTTTAAATATATATAAAACATAACTAGGTATGTAAAATTTGGTACAAAAAGAAATATAGGTTATAACTAAATTTCTAATAATTTATGAATATGTACACATATACAAGTTATTCTTCAATTTAAAACAGCAAAAATTATAAGAAATATCAGAGTAGAAAAGAAAACGAATTGTGTTTTTCACAAATGTGATTGAATCAATTAAACTAAAAAGAAATTTCACATTAAGTTAAATTAAAATTTATAAGATTTACAAATTTATTAACTTTGTAATTCTTTTGAATAATCAAAAAAAATTTATATTGATGAATTAACAGTTGCATAATGAAAAGAAAATATTAAAAAGGGAACTTATTTAAATATTCTTGTATCAATTATTTTTGCATACAGATTTATATAAAAAAGTACTTTTTAAAACATAATTTAAAATTTGAATATATTCCACTCAACATCTCTATACAACTGCATAGGATCAATAATTTTAAGCATAAGGTGAATAAATTCATTAATTGTTTTATATAAAGACAATACATGGTGCAATAACAATTTAAAAAACATTAAAATAATATTTATTCAATCTATTCATTTGTTTGCAAAACTAATTCACAAGTATAACTTCAATTTAAAATTTTTTTTAAATTTACATTATACTCTATTTTAAAATAGTACGGTAGTAAATTTTTAGATAACCTGAAAAAAATCTAATACAAAATTTATGTGTGTGCATAATTTGACGAAAAAGTTCCTAATTTCTTTTTTATTGGTTTACAAAATTTAGCTATTGTTAGACAATTGAAAATCATGTTGAATGAAAACAAAACATTTATAACTTTATTCGAAAAAGTTTTAAACGTTTCATAAGATTAAAACATTTCTTTTCACATTTTCCATTCTTTTTAGCATATAAGAATTGCTTAAAGGATATTTTGTTTAAACATATGATACCAAGTATGGTATAAATATGTATTAAATGTAAACTGCAAATTTGAGAGTTAATTAATGAAGGGAAGCATAATAAACCATATCTTTGACAAAAATAGTTAAGTAATATTTTCAGTTTTCAATACCTATGACTTTAATATTTTCAAAACTGTTGAACATTAATAAGGCTGTAACTTCAAATTAACAATACTATCCCCACTTGAGTCCATTATGTTTATTCTTAAAACAAAGGTTTAAATATTTTCATAACAAAATAAGAATGGTTACTAAGAAATCTTGTTACATGAACAAATTAAATATGAAATACATTTAATTATATTCATAAATAATGAATAGACAAATATTTATTAATAGCAATGATGTTAAAAGAATATCACAAAAAAAGTTACATTAGATACATTCCATTTAATATTATGTTTTTCTAGTATTTTCAAAAAATTAAATTTGAAAACAATTCAAAATCAAAAGATTTATAAAAGTTATTATACATACCCACCAATATTTGTCCCAATTTCTTCTCTGATAAAAAACATAGTTTTAGAGTTTAATATATAAATTAGCAAAATGTTAAATTAAACAATTAAAATAGCAAAAATAAATAAATAGAGTACATGCAAAATAGAAAAAAAATCAAAAACTTACATATAATATAAAATAAATTTTAAAAAGCATAAAAATCAGTTGCTCAGAACAATTTTAATAATTGGCATGAAGAATAAGCCAAAATATCAATCCATGCAAAATTAAATACATTAACATGCAAAAAATATATTAATCAATCATAATAAAATGAAAAAGAGAAAAGAAAAAAATGAGCATGCAAGCAAAATATTACAATGCAAGAATAAGATAGATAAAGTCATGTTTCAAATTTTAAGATAATGATTTGGACTGTATTCTGTTAACTTTATAGTGTTTTAAAAATATTAAATAACTCACCTCCTTTGAAAACCTTATTTCAATATATGTGAAATATTGGTCCATTAATTTGATAACAAAGGCTTCTAGTTTTTTCTTTGGAATGTCCATATTAATTTTCTTTCTACAAAAAAGAAGTAGAAATTAACAAATAAAAACGTTTTATGCTGATAGATTGATTGCTTATTAACATCACACTTTCAAGCTACATGAGGGCTATTGGCATTTATGGATTTTATAACTTCGGACATCCATCAAATGACTCGGTCAACACCTCTCTTCAAGAGATCATAGCCACTATCAAACAAAAGTGATCAAAAGAGAACGACATACATGAAATTGATAAAAAGTACACTAACCCAAGAGAGGACGTGTGGGGCACAGTCACCCCAGGCTCACAAAATCTTTAATTCTAGGAAAACTGCTTATTTGTTACCAATGACCTTGTCAGTATCCTCCGACATGATAATCATGGGGACTAAAATGCATGTCACATATCTCTCTCTTTTTTTGAGAGTGGCAAACCCTTTTTACAAACTTAAGGTACTTGGGGTGATTGAGTTCTCTACATGAGCACTTTTGTTCCAATAAATTTTCTATGAACATGCTACATATTTTCTCTGTGAACAATTTAGTGGTTTTAATTGCTGTGTTGCGACACCCATTACAGTTTATAAATGTAAATTAACAGAATATAAAAAAAGAAATGGGCATCTGCAATCTCTATTGGATGAAGTTGAAACTGATCAAGCAAGGGAAGAACCCGATGAAATAATAGATATTAATCATGATAAAACAATTAAATTTGAGAAAAGTGATGAACATGAAATGTTTGAATCAAAAGGAATATGTTGAAATGGTACTGAAAAAACTTCATCAAGAGAGATATGAAGCTACAAGTGTACAACAAGACACACTGCGCACTGTCAAAAAGACACAAGCAAGAAAAAGTTCAATGTGCTATTTGTCGATCATCAAAGAACAATAAAACTACAATAACCTAAACAAAATATGATAGTTTTGCCAGCAAATATCATTCCTGTAATGTTATCGAAAAGTGTTTCTGATTTGTGTCCTTTATTAAAGTCACACACATTTGAAACATCTTATTTCAGTTTGATTCGATTCTTTTCACACACTATCAAAAATAATTTGAAAAGTTCTTAAAAGTAAGTATGCTTTCTCTTAGTTAAATTATTCACTGGAATTACAATTTTTATTCTGTACAATAAAAATAATAATAATAAAAGTATTGGGGTGAATTCATCACACTGAATGACCACTAACATTTGTATTGAGTGCATAACTTCTCCCATATAATAACTTCCTCAAATCTTACATACACAATGAGGTGTTTCAGATACATCTCTTTAATTGTATGACTGAAATTTTTTGTCTGAAGGTTTAATCAGTCTTTGTCAATTGAATTATTATCGATATCACAACCTTGAAGCAATGTATGAGCTATTAGAAATGGAATTCATAATTTTCAGCCACAGTCAAGTGATGAGGAAGACACTTAAGTTGGCCCTCCACTCACCAAGCTTCCATATCATGCTAATGTGAGCTTCCCTAAAGTGCATTGGACGATGTAAATGGTGGGTCTGCAATAGCAATGGGACTTGAGAGAAATAACACCACGTACGACTTTATAACCATGACCTTTCACTACATAGCTACTTATAATATGGAACAACATATGAAGGTATGTTACATTAACTTTTAAATTAAATAAATTAATAAGATAAATATTCTAAAATTACATTTCCCATCACAACCTTTCGAAATTATAAATCAAAATAAATACACGCACATATAGAACAGTTTTTCAAAGTAAAACAAATTTTTATCATTTTATTCAAAAATACACAAGTCCACCATTTGTGTTATGTTTTCCTTAACACTTTAAACATTTTAAAATATTTTTTATGTTTACATAAAAAATTAAACTATTTTTAAGATAAAATGGGTTAATTAAAGAAATCAAGCAAAAAATAATAAATTAAATTATTAAAAAACAGGTAAATTTATCACACACTTTTCACTATCACCGGCAGCAGGCTTTTGCAAAAAGAGATCCCAATATGATGCAATCACTAAAGATGTATTACTGACAAAGTTGTTATAACTAAAATCAATAAACTCAAGGATGTCCTAGAATAAGAAAATATTGATTGTGGTAATATTAAAAAAAACCACTGAAAGAAAAAAAATTAAGATAAAATCAACTAATATATTTTATATAATGAATCACACAAAAATATTAAAATTTAAATTTAGGGAGGGATAGAGATCATATCTATTAATGTATCAAAGTTAAAATCTGTAAAAGTTAAAATAATAATAAAATCTAATTTAAGAAAAAAGGAAAAGACTGTACTATCTGCAGATATTTCAAGACTTTTCATATTGTACTTAAGATTACATCATCTGCAAGAAATACCATAAAAATAAGTATTACTATTGTAATATGAGATGATAATAACTATCAATTTAGGTACAAAAATTATCCCATTTCATTTGTGTTATGACGTTTGACAGATAAAACCTTTGCTTAGGATGAGAGAGTATTACTTAACCTAGTAATGCTCCACATAAAAATAAACAACAAATGTATAATCACATTTATAAAAAATAATAATAAAATGATTATTTAAATTTCTTAGTAATGAATTTATTCCTTTTATACTTAAAATTCACTTCTAATTCCCAAATTTATCTATTATTTTCATATAATACATATTAATTCAAATTGAAATTTTTTAAGACTATTCACCAAATACACGTATAAATATACAAACTAATAAGGGATATTAAAGTTAAATTTAAAAAATTTCTTTGTGTGTTAACCAAATTTTATAAATACATTGTTTTAACATTATTTTGCAAGGGGAAGTTCTTTTTATAGAGTTTTTGTAATCACCCAAAAGATGGAAATTTAAGAGTCAAATTCTGTGTTATACGGTACTATTTTAGTTGATGTTAATACAATGAAGCATGTAATTGTAAGTATTGTTTACATATGTTTTAATCAGAAAATAAATGTATGAAAATGAAATCATCTTGATTCAATACATCATTATAACATTCCTATAATATATATATATAAGTCCATTATATATTTCAACTAAGAACCTAAAAACTCAATCAAATAAAAATTAATGCATCAGTATTTTAAAAATAAAAAGAAATTGATTAATTACCATTTGCTTTTCTGAATCTTCTTCAGATTTACTGTCATTTCTAGCAGCCACTCTTTCACCAGTATAATTTAAGTAAGATTCCAATTCCTTTAAATCCTCATCTAATTTTTCTTTTGCACTTCAAGAAAGGAAGAAATATATTAATTCAACAGTAACATATAATTAATTAAATTAATACATTAATTAAATTGAACAAATTATTAAAGCAAGATTCAGCAAGAATCACACTGCAAACCAGTGAGGTGGCCGTGGCAACATAGTGGTCAAGGTTGTGGTTGGCAAGTCATGAGTCCAAGCCTAGTACTGCAGAAGATCTGCCATGCAGAGGGGGCCAATGCACACTAAATATATCAAGTTCAAATATCCTCATATTGGTGTAGTGTGAAAGTTAGGAGAGGGGGCACTAGCTCAGGTGTGGACCTTATCACATTACCATGGTTCAAAATTATGAACTATGTTGCTCAGAAGCCCACAAGTAACTGAATAGTGCAAAGTTAATATTCACTCAATCACACTTACACAAAACAGAGAGGACTAATAACAACATACCTCAGAATTTTGAACCTCAGTCACATGCAAGAGATGACATCAGTATAGGGATTGCAATACTGGTATACTGAATACTGGTATTTTGAGCCATTTGTACAATTTTGAAATACATGTATTCACAAGTTTAAATACCAATTTTTTTGGTATTTACTACAATTTTTTAAAATTGTTTCCACTATATGTTCAGGGATCACCAACATAGCAAATTAGTATGTTTTTGTTTTTATGCTATAGTTTTAATTATTGCCCCATGATTAAAATATACTATAAATGAAATAATTTTACATCCATTGCAGAAGGTGAAGGTATTAAATGTGTACCGTAAAATCCGGCGCATAACCTACACTTTTAACACAAAAAATAAGATCGAAATTTAAGGGTGCACGCTATATGCTGGGTATATTAATGAGAGCTTTAAAAATAAAGAAAAAGAGGAGTATAAAAAAATTAGATTTCTACATTATATTTAAGTATACTGTTTAAGAAATAGTATTCTATATGAATTTAAAGGGCTGTAGTTCTAAAAGGATACTATTTTCTCTATAGCTTTGGATAATACATCAAATAAGTGACTTTAAAACATGAGTATTGCACATGTCTATGGCAGATTTCTTTGTTGAACCGGGATACACGTTATACAGCAAATGTACCTAAAAATTAAAAAATGAGGCTTTGAAGTATAGGTGCACGTTATACGTCAGATTTTAAGGTATATACGCTCATTCCGTTGTTCTCATTTTTATTTTTCCTAGCTGGTTCTCAGATCTCAAGCAACTCATCAAATCCATCATCTGATTTTTTTTCATTTCCAAATATAACAGGATAAAAGATCACTAATCTGAACTTAAAAAATATTGACAAATTATTTCTCTCTGATAAATAGAACTAAATACATTACTCCTAACAAAGTTCTCGTTGAAAGAGGAATAACATATCCAAGCTCATCTGCCTTCCTTCATCCATCAACATCTGTTACTATGTCTCCCTAAGGAGCGAAATTAATTAAACTGTGAATACAAAGTTGTTTCGTACAATCAAATATTATGAAATACATACACATTACATAGATTCACATATTATAAAATATGTGAATCATCCAAGGCCAAAACTATCCTATTACAGCTCAGAGAAATACTGCACTCTCACAGGTTTCATAGTGTAGTGCTCCTACCTGAGAAACCAAGGTTGTACTCGTGAAGAAAGTGCGTAATATTTCGATATTTTTTTTAATTGGTAAATTTGTTATTCACATTTTATTTGCATATCATACTTTAGTTTCAAAATATTTTTCAGATTCATTATATATATACACATAAATAGTAGCCCATAATAATGAATAAGAATACCTTTACAGGACATAAGAAATCAGTTGATAATACTTAGGTGTGGTTTCATTATTTACATAATGAAAAGAATATTTGGGGCACAATGTAAACAATGTTCTTGAGTTATTAATGTAAATGGAGGAAATACAAGTGGACTCCATACACATTGAGTGAAAAAAATGACACATGATTCAAAATTGTTAAGGAGGAAAGATTATAATTTCAAAATAGGCAAAAATTTAAGCACAGTCTCTTAGCCCAAGCCGTCAGGAATTTTAGATTATTTTGAAAAAAAGATAGTTTGGATGAAATTATAAGTAAAATGACAGCATTAGATGGTTTGCCATTTTGAGTGTTTTACCCTTCTAATGAATTAAGAAAATCACTATTTACAGCTGGTAATTTTTGCACAAAAATACGTTCCAGGCTACATACAGTACAATTGATGCATTATGTTTTTTTAAGATCACATTTCAAAAATTTGTAATAGTACCCCAAACTGAATAGTGATATTCACACTTTTTTTGAGATTTAAATAAATAAGATGTTCCTTTGCTTTTTTTGTGATTCTTAATATACTGTTAAAATTTATAAGTCAGTAATTACTTTTTATGATATTTACACTAATAAAACTGGCAAGTAAAACAAAGAAACACCCAGTGTTTATTTTCTTTTTCTAAAATTTCTACTACCAGTATTAAGTTCTAAGAAATACCAGTATTGAACTTTTGGTCCGATATTGCAATCCTTATACCAGTGGCATAATGTACACCCCCACATTGTGGTGGGAGCAAGGATTCTAGGGGCCCAAGACCTAAGTATGCAGGGGTGCCTTAATATTCTCCGTTACACCACTGGATGACACCTTAGATGGCATCCCACACCCTCACTTCCACACCATGCAAATGTGAGGACTTTGAGTCTTCCAAGATTTAACATGCATTCTGGTTGATCTTCAATGGCATGAGAACTCAAAACAACCAGTCAATAGGAAAAATTCCCGTCACAAATTCACTAATATGAATTGATCAGAATGGCTATAGTAACCCCATCAGAATCAGAAAACTAACTTTCATAAATACTTCAATTCAAACTACATGAATGAATCCTATATAAATTTATAATTTTTAATAATTATAAGCAAATTGCACTATAACTGAAAGAAAGGTGTCATTTTTTCAGGTCAAAAATTTCTGATTTTATTGATGCCTTTTTCATATTATAAAATATATCGATTTTTACTGTGTGTATACACCTATCTTCATTGTGTATCAAATACATTTTCTATGGATAATACATTTTTTTGTGGGAAGGATTTTCTTGCATTCATTATGATTTTGAACCCTATATGACATGATACTTTATTCTTTTTATTTATTCACCTAGGTGTATTGAATTATATAAGCAACTTTGATTAAATATTATTAATATAAATAGCTTATGTTATAAGCTTTTGTGATTAAAATCAAAGTTTTTCTTTCATTAAACATAATTTAGTCATTCAAACAAATTACTTCATTTCGCTATCTCTCATCTGCATTCTTTATTTTAATGTTATAACTAATGAAGTTGTTTAAGTATCAGAAATTATTATAACATATGCATACTTAAAAAAAAAAGAAATTAATTTCATTACACATGTTTTACTATAGTTTTTTTTTGTTCTTTTCTTATTTTTATTTCAGAGATTTCGTTCCACAAATGACATAGTAAATTAATTTTAGTTTCAAGTGTTATTTTTCCTCACCTACACTAAATTAAAAATAAATTGTTTCTTAATGTAAAATAGTTCGATTAAGTTCAATGCAAATAATAATAAATATAAGTTAAAATGATATTAGACGCACTGTTTAAGAAATTCATCACATAGAACTTCTGTTGGTTCTTCCAGTTGCAACAGAAGATCGACACATTCAGCTAACTGCTTTGGGGTAGCCTAAATAAAAGTAAAATATGACAATAGATATAATTTCAATCTATAAGAATGTTCTACAGATAATTAAAAATATTCAGACTCACATCCTTTGATCTGAACTGTTCTCTGAGTTTCATTTTCAACTCATTCACAAGAATATCACAGTCTTTTTGAATTCCATGGAATGATGGCATATGTTCATATTGATGCAGAACTTTTTGAGCCTTCAAATAATATCTGATGGAAAAAAGAGAAATTATATCATTTAAAAGTATACATTAAATTGCTTTAAGACTAATGGGGATTTCAGAAAAATGTCTTACATGAAAAAAACTCCACTATAAAATTTTTTAAAAGATAGAGGCTAAAATAAAATTTAAAAAAGAACTTTTTTGTAATGGAACTTGCAAAATAAAATAATTGTTGTTGTTATTATACAATAAATGTATCATATATATAGCTGCATTATAATAATATCTTTATAACAGGGTCTCCTCCCCCCCCCCTTTTTTTTTAAGTACAAGATTATATAGCACTAGGATATTTGAAATTTAAACAGAATATTTTATTAATAAATATAAATGCATGCAGCATATTAGTTTTTAAAAGCATAACAAATGATTTAAGTTTTCATAGAATTTTTTTATTTGAAAATTATCAACAACTGAAACCCACAAAATAACTCTGTTAATTTTTTACCTCACTGCTTGTCTGTATGATCCATTTTCTATGCACATCTTCAAACCAGGGGGTAATTCAAAAAGGAATTGTAACTAGAAGTTTAAAAATTTTCATTTAAAAACATATTATGTATTATAAAGACAACTTATTAATCATCTACAAATGCATATTAATAACTGATGTAAATATATTTTAGAAATAATACGAGTATTCACAAAACAATATAATAGATAACAATATATTAAAAATTACTAAAGTTTTTATTAGTAGTAATAAAAGTTTGAAAACTCAAATACAATTAAAATAAATATGCAAAGTAAAATTAAAAAAAATAATTTTTATGTTATTATTTATCAACATTATACTACAAACAAGAAGGCTATTAGACCTCAAAAATTCTCTTTTCTCCAAATATCTACATCACGATAACAAAAACTTTGAGGGCTGATTTAACATGTATCTGTATGTGTAATCACATCTAAAAATATAACTTTTTAAGAAGGCGGAGCATTTTAAATAAAATATACATTATGTTAATTTTTAAAGGTTTATCAAATATAGATATATTAAAACACAACTTCAAACAACTTATCGTAAAATCCGGCGTATAACAGGCATCTATACTTTCAAGCTGCATTTTTTAATTTTAAGGTATATTCACTGTATAACGTGCACCCCCTTTTTACAAAAGAACCTGCAATGTACTTTAGCAATGCTCTTATGTTTTACAGCCATTTATTCGAGGTATTACCCAAGGATTTTAAAAAAAATAGTATGAATCTAAGAAAATAACCCTTTAAGTTCATAAGATATGACATTTCTTTTAAATAAACAGTATTTCAATCTTTGGAAAACTTTTTATTTTATGCACAACTCTTTTTTTTAAGTTATCATTTTTATACCCAGTTATCATTTTTATACCCGTAAATTTCGATCTTATTTTTTGTGTTAAAAGTGTGTGTTACATGCCAGATTTTACGGTAATTATTATTATTATTTATTTATTTTTCCCTTTGTGCATAGACACATTTTCATTCTTTAAAATAGTCTTACTTAAAATGTATTTTAAACAACAAATACAACAAAACGTTCTGATTTTTATTGATGCCAATTCCACATTACAAAATATCTCAATTTTTATTGTGTATATACATTTTCTATTTCAATTTTTATGAGGAGGATTTTCCTGCATTCATTATGATTTTGAACCCTATAAGACATCCAAAGATACTTTATTCATTCACTTACACACAATTATAAATGCATTATCAAATTTTGTGATGAGATGATGTAATATTGTATCATCAACTGGATGTGATCAAGCAATTAACTAAAATTAGGAAATCCTGTGAATAAAGGAAGTTTTCAAACTTTCCCATAAATAAGGTTGAGGTCCTTGAAAATGAGGGGAAAAAAACTTTTGTCAATCATATACTTTCAGCATGTGTTTTGTTATTGCATTTATGTATAAGTGTGTATTCCTGTTAATAGAAAGTCTTGTCAAAAATCATAAATAAACTAATAATTGTAATCAACATGTCCAGAAGTAAATATTTCCAAAGTAAATTTCTATAGTTTTAAATTATTTGGAAGTAAAAAAAGCAATACATATATATATATACAGCCAACTCTTTTTTTACACTGTAGATATGCTACTTAGAAAATGATGTAAAAAAATACATGTAACATATGGTAAATAAGAAAGATATGTTCCACAACTTTAAAAAACAATGTACGATGAAAAACTCTAAAGTTTTTCCAAAAAACCTGTGCAAAAAAATTAATAAAGAAATCCATGTTACATATGCATAAATCAAAAACAATTCATTTTTATTTTTAATAACATTAAAATTAGTGTACAATGTAAATTCAGTCTATAAGTAGATGTAATTTACAAAAACTCAAACTGAAATTAGGAATAAAACTACTAAGAACTATTCATCGCTATTTGATAACAAACATGTACATTCATTATGAGCTGGATGTAAAATGAATCAGTAGTTGAGTCAGATATGTCTAGTTTTGATTCAAATGAAGAATTTTGTTCGTTATTAATGACCATTGTTGGAATTCTGTTTTGTTTCTGTTAGAAAGTCTATCATTAGAGGCAGTTCTTTTGTTTTCTAAAAATCCCTTAACATAATTTTTGATACCTTGTTACACAACACTTACATGCTGTAAGTCAGGATCATGAGTAAAAAAAATTTATTTCATAATTGTAGGAAATTTAAATCAGTTGTTCATAGCTGAATTTCACTTTTGGCTTTATCATTGTAGATTTCTTTATTGTCAAATTCTATCAAATTATCCTTATCCAAAGAGTACGAATAACCAAATTATTTGAGTAAAAAAATTTTAGTTAAATTGGTATACCTGGCCATTTCAAAATTGTGTAAAAAAAAGAGTTGAGTGTGTATATAAAAAATATAAGCAAATAAGAATATATGCATAGCAACCCAACATAAAAAGAAATTTTGCAATAAGTGTAAAATAGTTGCACAGAAAAAATGATTTAAAATTTATTTTTATATCGATATTCTTCAAAATTAAAATTATTTTTTTAAAGAATATTCATTTTAGAAAAATGAGAAGAGACATCATACAATTTCTTACTCTCTCTTCTTTCCAAATCACCCAGATAAATAAAATATATATAAATACAGACAAATATTTGGATATAAAAAAAAGAGTTAAAATGAAATTTTAAGGTTCATTCTTACTTTTTTTAACAGTGCATGAACACCAGACAATTTGGAAATCTGCTGCCTTCGACCTTGGAGTGTGCTAGATATATTGCCACTAAATTCTGTGATTATGGACATATTGGAAGAAAGACAATCCATTTCTTCTTCCATTTTTTTGAAATCATTTTTCATCTGTAATGCCATGTTTTAAATGAATAATTTTTTCTTACTAAGCAAAAGGAAAAGTATATAAAGAAGAAATATTCAAACTTTATTTTTCAATAATTTTTTAAAAATGATTTGCAAATAGCATTCAAAAATTACTGTTAAAGAATAACAAAGTAATCATAGCAAAAGTAACAGCTAAAATATTTTAATCAAAAGAGGTTCATATATAAACCAAAACATAACTTACTTTGCGAATTGTATCTGTGGCACTTATGAATTTATTGTAATTTTCATACACCAATGTTTGCATTTCACTATCTAAAGATTGAATTTGCCTGTATATTTGATGCTCTTTCTGCATCAACTGGTTCAAATTGCATTCTTTCAATAGCTAAAACAGAAAATTATTATAAATTTATATAAATTTAACAAAATGTCATACAAGATTAAGCATACAACTACAAAACAGAAAATCTAACTTTTAATAGTATTCAACTTTGTACAATGACTCAAATATTCTTATGCATAGTGTTCCAATTTTGTTAACATTTTAAAAGTGTGTTTGAAAATGCTTAAAAAATTGCATTTCTATATAACTTATGAAACTTCAACTGAATTATTATTCTATCCATACATTATTTATTAACTAATTTATCTTTATAAAAAGGAAAAAAAATAACTCAATGAAAACATACATAATTCTGAAAGAATTAAAAATCTGTTCAATTCGATATAAATGCATTATACCATCAATTTTGCAAAATCATAAGACATTGCCAAATCCTGTCATGAAAACAAATTCCTTCACACACACACACACACTTGCCTTTTTACTATCACAGCAAATCGGTAAATAAATTGGTATAACATTATTACATTCTCTTTTGCAAAAAATAGATTTCAAATTGTAATTATTTTTCATAACAAATTAGAAATAATGTTATTATGAGCATGCATGATCAAGATTATTGATTTTGAACAGGTATGGGAACTGTTTTCTATTCTCTGCTGCAAACAACCGCAGCAGATATTTTTTGGAATGATGAAATTGGTTGATTGTACAATATGCAAGAATGTTCAGTTATGTTAATGAATGTAGCAATTTAACACTGATAAATTCTACAAGTGAAATTGTATAAATATTTTTAATACACAACTTCATTAAACAAAATTTAAATTTATGTCAATTTACTAAGCTACTATTTTGTTTATAACATAAGATATACAATTTTGGTATATTGTCTGCAGTTTTCACAATGCATGTCACTCAAATTAAGTATGCTTGGTGATAAACTGAAATAGGTTTTTAAAAAAAATTAGAAACCAAATTTTTTATAAACAAAATATACCATGCATATGATTTTAATATATAATATTGCAACACTTTAAAGCATTATTTTATTTTTCATTCTATAACCTATTTTTTATCTCACTTTATGCAAAAAAAGATCTGGATTAAACTCTGGTGCATTTATATTATAAGGATCAAATCCTTCTTTGTTGTCTTCAGAAAATCCATAATACTGCTTTAGGAGCCCTCTGCGGCGAGTTCTTTGGTCCTCTTCTGGTGCAACTGCCATATTGTAAAATAAATAATTCTAATTCATCTGAAAAAGTTTTTTTAAAAAAATAACATTAAGTAAAAGTTTTTACACAATTTAAATGAAACATAAACTTAAAAAAAAGGAATTTGAAAAGATAACATAAAATGTCTTTTAAATATTATGAGGTTATAGTGTAAGTAAAATTGATGTGGCACAAATTTTGCCATGGCGACAGTAATGCGTAAGTACTCTAAATTATGCTACTTATTAAATAAGACACATGATTTATCTTAAATTTCTTATGTATCTTAAAGCAGCAGACAGAATTTTCATTTGGTTTTTTTCTCTTCTATATATATAAATTAAAATGAAGTGTCTGTTTGTAATTTGAAATTAACAGCTTTTTACTAAATGCATTTAAAAGTATATACGGTAATTACATGAAAAAATCCATTTTTAAAATTTTTGTCTGTATGTCTGTCTATCTATCTGTCTTTCTGTTTGTTCCGGCTAATCTCTGAAACGGCTGGACCAATTTTGACAAAACTTTCACTGGCAGATAGCTAATGTTATAAGGAATAACCTAGGCTACTTTTTTATTTTAGAAAAAAAATTAGTATTCCGAGAAAATAAAATTAAAACCAATGAAATAGTGAGCAATATCCAATTCAAATAGGGATTATTTATTTCAGTAGGGACTATTTTTATTTAATAGGGATTATTTTATTTCACGAGCCTTCTGTCTCAATTATTGCTAACGGTTATATCAAACTTTTTTCTTTGATTAGGTTGCTGCCATTTGCGACATTTCCCGTTCATGTCTTGATTCTAATGATTTTACAGTCCTTAACTGCATTGTCAAAGGTCATGCGTCCCTTTCACCCCCTTCCTTGTGGCTTTGTTTGTGTTCGCATTTCCCCCTACTTGCCACTTAGACCTATTTTGATTCTAAAGATTTTAGTCCTTACCTCATCGACAGTGTCAAAGGTCATGTGTCCCTTTCATCCCTTAATCAACAAAAAGCAAAGAAAAAAATAAAACAAAAAAGAAACATAGATTCACAAAGTAGAAGAAAAGTTTTTGTAAACTCTGTGAAGTGAATAAACACTTTTTTGTTAAATTCGATGTGGACAAAGTTGCTGGTAACAGCTATTTAACATAAAATAAATGCATCAGAAAGTAGTATTAACGTATTACAAATCTAGATAAAAATTATTTAACTATTTTTAGCGTTTATTACACAAAATTTGTAACTATGTGTTACTTTTGTTGAGCAGGTAGGTGTTTTCAAAAATCGACCCACAAGAAAGTTACGGGGCATCATAAATAATAATAACAATAATAATAAAATCAGCAATTATATCAAAAGACTTAAAATTTAGCAAACATGGTTTTTTTGTTCAGCTGAGTTATGTAAAAAGCTTATTTTTTTGTTTAATTTATACAATTCACGTAAAATTAACTCATTAAAAACTTCTTTATCCTTCAGTCTGTATTTTTTAATTTTTAAATTCACCTGTGCGAAGAACGGGTATACCAGTTAGTATCAAATATAAATCTATACTTGTGCTTCTACAAGTATTTTGAGATTTTAAATACTATGTTATGAAGGTAAAAAACTAATAGATCCCTAAATTTACTGAAACATACATGATATTTACAATTACAATTCAGTTAAAAATATAGAGAAAGAGTGATTAAGGGTATTTCATTTAGAAACAAGCAAAGCAAATTTGTTTGTCAAATATGAGTTCAGAGAAGACTAAATATAAAAACAATTCATGTTCTAACATACATATTAGCAAGTTAATTATGAAATTAATTCTAAAGAAAAAATAAAATTTAGTTCTTAATAGATGGCATAAAATTACAAATATCTTCCAAAATTGACAATTTCAATTATCTCTATAAATAATTCAGTGGTGATGTGGGTTTAAATTCTTCCCATACATCAAGAGATTTTTAATTTTCTGCATAAAGATTATACCTAGATGCTTCCTCTCTTAAGTACTTTTTAAAATGTAAACAACTCCCATACAAGTAGTCCGAGTATATCACTGGGATAATAATATCTTTAACTCGTTCAGGACCTTGATCACACATTTCTCCCCCTAAGTTCCACAGTATAATATATGTGATTGCACTTTCCCTTCTCTGAGGCCCATGATCACACCAGTGTGATTTGAGTTTGGGACATTTTTATATTAATTTTTACAAAGCACTAGAAAGCAGCTAAAGTCCATTTTTTTTATCGAATAATGTTTCACAAAACTTTGAACTTCAATATGTGCTTTTAGCTTTGAGTTTTATTTAATAAGATCTAAAATATTTATGAATGTAAACAACTGCATATGTTTAACTCTTTTGAGAGAATTGAGCATTTAAAGATTCGTGATTTATTGCACTCTGGATTTCTGTTTATATTTTGACTGAGTTGAAAGCTTATTAGTTTATTGGGCATCAGACATTCATAATAATGGTTTCAGTATTTATTTTATTTTTGTTTATCTTTATTTTGTTCAGTATTACAACAATAATTTTTATTCTCAAAAACATTTAAACAGCGAATATTCTTAAAGCAAACATGATGACTAATTTTAATTGAAAAATAATCATTTGTTCTTACTGAATCACTTTTAATTTAGAAAGAAAAAAACGATTCTTTTTCATTGTTATCGCAACCAGAGTTGTTATAACCATGAGAACAGAAAAAATAATACTAATTTGATACTAAGAAAGCTATAAGGATTAATTTTTAAAAAAGATATATTAGCTGTTATTTAAAAGATTGTTATCAGTTCAAGCTTAAAAAAGTTTATGTGAGAGTAAATTTATCGCTTGAGGGGATATGTCACATAGTATTTTGTAAGTTTTGCATCTATTTTATTTTAATCATGATGGCAAAAAAAAAAACTTTGTTATTAGAATGAAAAATGAATCCTTACTCCCATACTTTTGTTATCAGAATGAATCCTTAAAATTTGCAAGTTTTTTTTTTTTAATAAAGCGAAAATTTTTGTATTGTATATTCAGATATTATCAATGATAGCAAATTGTAAACTTAAATGTATTGAATTGCATTAAAGATTTTATATGAATTTTTAAATGAAATTAGGCTTATCAGTGAAATTCGCCCAGTCCCATGTGTGTGTACTCTCTGAACGTGCAGGCTTGGGAAAATGTTTCTTTCCCCTTTTGCCAGTTTGAAGGGGTTAAATAATTTAACAGTATTTCTTCACCATTGTAGAATTGAACCATTCCAATACATTGAAAACATCCCATTACAGTAATCAGTTTATTCATAAGAAATGCATAGAAAAAGATGAAAAAACTTATAAATTTTGTTTGAAATGGATGGCAGCTTTCTCTCTGAAGGAAATTTACTTTATATGTGGATAAAAATATATTTTTGGAAATAATATATTTTGAAAAAAATATACACATATAAGTTTTTAATGAAGCCTTTCATAAAGTGTAATTACAAATTACTTTTTTAATTAGAACTTTCAAACTGGCAATATTGTTCTTCCCCCAAAGAAAACTATCATATATCATTACAGTAAACACACATCATGTATATAGACAAATAATGAAATTCAACTACATTTCAAATAATATTTTTACAATCAATTATATCCAAAATGACTAAATTATTAAGTTTAACTTTAAGAAATTTTGTATTATAAAAATATTGTAATTACAAAAAATAAATGATTAAGCACTATAAAGTTTCAGAAAAATTGGAGAAATCCCTTCTAGATAATAAAAATGTAGTAAGTGATCAGCACTTTAATTTTTCTTCTCAGGTTATTCATAATTTACTTGAATAAACTGTTAGTTAATTGAACTAATAAATTAGTATCATAAATTTTATTAAATAACATAAGACAGTAAATGATTATTTGTGTAAATTTATTAGGATTTTTTTATAACAAGCATATTTAAGAACTGCTTTCTACTTTCCTCTCAAAAAATATATTCTGTTTTTTTTTTAAAATATTGGTACTTCTGTTAAAGAAATGAATAACTCACATTCAATCAATTCCAATATGTTCAGAATGTTACAGAAGTTTCATAATTAACTTTTAATCACATACCATACCACAAACTGGCGTAACGTTAAATAAAGAGCACTTTTTGAGTTCCTCACACCTCGGGCATTCCTCTTCGGCACGGTCAAAGGAAAGAGGTTGCTTGTCATTGGTAGATGTGCAATGACGTCATTATTCTGGGTTGCCTGATTTGGCGTTATAGC
>BMAU01021175.1:1800000-2062291 GCA_019973935.1 Trichonephila clavipes | reverse complement strand
CAAAATGAAGTCAAAAAAAATCTTCAGTATAACAGACATTTTAATAGCATTTAATTTATTTCAATGATGGAATCTACTTTTGTTTAAATCTGCAAAATTTCAGAATTCTAATACTGCAAGGCTAGACATAAAGTAATCAAATATGGCATACTCAATTGTTATATCATTTTTCAATGTTAAAATGAATTTTAAATTGAATTTTCATTTATAATCACATTTGTACTGTATTTTAAAGTTTAATTTATGGTTGAACATTCTTTATAAAATCAATTTGATAGAAGTCAAGTATTAATATTCTTTTGTGTGCAATTTTATCAGATTGGCCAAAAAAGGCCTATTATGCAGCCCAACACTCAAGTTCGCCTTGTAACTGGTCAAAATACTCCTCTTGCTGCTCAGCTTCTGCAACAAAACCAAAATCTTTTAAATCAAAGATATACTGTGGTATGTATGTGAAAATTTAGGATTTTTTTTTTACAAGAATTACAAAAACACAAAAGAAACATTTTTGCTGAAATAATGTTTGTTTTTTTTACATATAGCCTCGACTTCCTTCTACAACTACAGCTAAAAGTTTGCTAGTAGGTAAAACAATTGTAGCTTCTTCGGTGGCTGCGTCATCTCCTGCTACAGTTACTGCATTGCAGTCTAAATTTCAAGCAAGGATACCAATCCTGAATTCAAATACTGCTAGTAAAAGAACTTTTTCAACCTTAAGGTGAGGATTAAAAAAGAAAATTTTCAGATTCTCCTGTATTATTTGTGTTTTTAATTGTTTTTTGCATCAAGAATTGTAGCTGCAAATTTGTTTTTTAGGGATGATGACGATATAAATGATGTTGCGGCCATGGGTGGTGTGAACCTTGTTGAAGAAAGTCAAAAAATTTTAGCTTCTACTTCTGAAATAGTTGGAACTCAAATTAGGTCTTGTAAAGATGAAAGTTTCCTATTATCTTCAGCACTTCAAAGGCGAATTCATAAGATTGGTTAGTTTTATTAACGAGACATTCTGTTGATCAAATGTTTTATAAATGCATCTGTTTCTATCATAGCTTTTCTTTCTGTGAAAACTGGGTTTCTTATTTTATTATTTTAAAAATCGTAATTATATGATGAAGAAAGTCTAACACATGTGGGAAGGTACATATTTATCTTGTTTTTACATTACTTTGTTAAGGTATTTGTCAGATCAATAGATCAAAGAATCAAAGACTTGATTTTAAAAAGATGTGTCGATTTTTTTATAGTTTGTTTAATGTTATCTTCAGAAATGCTTATAGTTTGAAAATTTAAAGTCACAAAAGACCAAATCAGATTTATAGAAAAGATATGGCAGAATTTCTGAGTGCATGAAATACAAAAGGTTTCACGTGTTACAAGCTGTATGCAAGCAGTAGCAGTATTCCCTGGGATAGTAAACCATGATTTTAACAAATAGCCACCTTCTGGTTGTTTTTCCCCCTTTTCAGGGTAGATAAGCTGCATTAATTACTGTTCCATAAGGAGCATATTCTACCAAAAGCATTCTACTAGTTTCTCAATGCATGATGATCAAGTCTTTAGCACTTGTTTAATTTTGTCATTAGAGGAGCTGTTGGATGTTAAATCTATCAAATCTCAAAGTCCTCTCATTGGTGTGGTGAGAAAGTTTGAAGAGTAGGATGCCATTTGAAGTGTCATTCTTCATTTCTCGACTCTGATACAAAATAACGAAATCTTTCACCAATAGTCATTTTGTTCCTTCAAGAGAGTAATCTTAATAAACAATCAATATAGTACTTGTCAATATTTTGCCTTCAGGGGCATTAAACACTCGTGATCTTTTGCCAGTAACTTTTCTGGAAACAAAAAAATACTTTATTTCTTTTGCTCTTCCATCAATTACATAGGAATCTACCTACTACTAACGTGATGACCTAAGTATAGGTAGATCATATCCCATACTGTGAACGATTAAATTGCTTAAATAATTGTGTGGGAGATCCAGTCATCTTATGTTTTACTACTGAATCAAAATATCTACATTGTTCACTGAAGGTGAAAATCACCCTGTTTTTCACCCTTCCATTTTGAAATTCACAGCATTCTTTCTTTACATGTTGCAGTCAGAACACCATGTACTGCTGTAATGTAGTGATAAACTACTACTTGTCCTTCTTTGGACCTTTATTTTTAATCATCATTTTAAATGGATGCCAAATATGTAGTCATTGGTTGTTTCATTGAATAAGAAATAAATTTGACTTTTATATTATTATGGGACTCTGTTGATGATGTAAGCAATACATTTAATTAAACACGCATATTAAAAGACATTACCTTCTGATTTACCCTCATGTATATATGAATATTTTTTAAACTTTTTTGATTATATTTCTTTTTTCATTTCTCTTTATTTAGCTCAGAAACATGGTATAGATGATGTGTCATCAGATGTAGTAAATCTTATTTCACATGCATCTCAAATTAGACTAAAGAACCTGATTCAGAAGCTTAGTGTCATAGCTGAACATCGGGTTGAAACTCCAAAGGTATGTCTTTGTATTTGTTCTGTATTAAGAGCTATGTTATAAACAAGAAATATGTTTAGAAATAACATTAAAGATTGTCATCTACCAAGTAATATATATTTTGTCAATTGCCTGTTTATGAAAGTAGAATTACTGAATTTTCTATACAGTAAAATCTGTTTTTGTGAGGTTGATAAAAATAAAAAATGCACAAAAAAATATTTGAACATTTCAAAAATCTTACATATGTAACAAACACCTTTGTCGGAATACTACGGGGGGAATTGATGCGGTGGATAGGGAATGCATAAAAACTGTCACACTTCTAAAATATGCCAATTATTTATGAAATTTATGAGAAAGTACTTCCATAACAAAATAAATAAATTACACAAGCATTAATTCACTTCTAATCGTAATCAAAGCATTCATCTTTCTGTGAAGAATAAGTTCAAAATCGCTTTCATCATTTAAAGATACACTTTCAACTTACCGTAAAATCTGGCATATATAACGTGCACCTGTACTTTCAAACTGCATTTTTTAATTTTGATGTATAACGTGCACCCCCTTTTTTTTTACAAAGAAACCTGAAATGTATGTATGTAGTACTCTTATGTTTTTTCAATCATTTATTCGAGGTATTATCCCAGGTGCTTTGGAAAAAAATAGTATACTTCTAAAATTGCATTAAGTTTTAAAATAATTTATATCTTTAAAATAAACAGTATTTGGATACATTTAGAAGTCTAATTTTCTTTATGCTGATCATTTTTTTTTTTACTTTTAAAGCTATTATTTTTATTCCCCACGTATAGTGCACACCCATAAATTTCTATCTCATTTTTGGTGTTAAAAGTGCACATTATATGCCAGATTATACTGTATTTAATTTTTGGCATGAAGTAAGTGAAAAGTTTTTGTGACGACGGCCGGTTGGTCAGTTGCTTGTGAACGTCACGATAACCAGACATGCATGATCGAAGCTCTTTTTGGAATTTCAGACTCTTTTTGGAATTGGAATCTATTTTAAGAAAATGCTTTTCCAATTTGTTAGAAAGCTGGATCCCTGCATATATTTTATCCTCTCAAAGAATCTGGTTCTTCTTGTCCATCTTCATATTCTATCAAATTATTGATAATATCATTGTCGTTGAAAGTTTTGTCTTCAATTAAGTGCGGGCTGATGGCACATTGAGAGAAAACAACTGAATGTGCATTGTTGGGAGACTGTTTATAACCAACTAGTTGTATGGCTGGCATTGCACAGGCTTTCTCTACTTTTATAAGTAAAAGCTTCAGCAAGATATGCTTTTTCAAAATTTTATCTGCTTTGCATGGGCTATTGCAGTTTTAAGAAATGGTGCATATTTATCGGAACCAAAAAATGCTAACTCATCTGTGCATTGATAAAATAAACATAAAACATGACAAATAAAATTGATAAGTGTCCATTTATCTTATTATTTTTAACATTTAAAACTATTCTTTTTTTAAAAAAAAAAACTTAATCTGTGTGGAACCATTAGCCTGGGCATTAAATATTATATTTAAGGCAGAGTTTTTAGAGTGAGGAGCAAGGACCCTGTTCCACAGGGCACTCCACAGTACGCAAAATAAAGTGTTTACATAAAAAAAAACTTTTAATAGTCGATTATGTATACACTTGTATTGCTTTATTAATGCTAACATATTAAAACAAACACATTAATATTGAAAGACAATTTCAAATGCAAATTAACTGGCACAGCGATGAAACCGAAATAGTAATAACATTAAAACAAACTCGTCAACAATCAACATTAATATTGAAAGCCAATATCAAACGTGAATTAATGTTGAAGGCCAATATCTGATGCGATGAAACCAAAATAATAATAACATTAAAATAAACAAATAAATATATTCAAATCAAACAATCAATAATTAACAATTGAATATCAAACGCGAATGAACTGGAGCAGCGATGAAACAAAAATAGTAATAACATTAAAACAAATACGTCAACATTAATATTTAAAGCTAATATCAACACGAATTAATGTTGAAAGCCAATATCGCACGCAAATTAACTGGTACAGCCATGAAACCAAAATAATAATAACATTAAATCAAACATCTAAACAAAGGCTTGGCTAATGCCAAGTTTGTATTTTACCCAACTTATAAAATATTAAAAGCAAAATCTGACTTTGCATTGGGGAAGCTAACATTCTCTGATCATCACTGGTACATTAATAGGAAACAGTACAATGGCACCAAAGCCATCAAAATTCATATGCCACATAAAAAAAGGACCGCTCAAAAACAGGTTCTACTGTATATTATATATGCTGTATAACTTTTTACAGAAATTTTTTACCTATTTTTTGAGGAGAAAGAGAATGGATTAAATTCATGATGGTCACATGATAAAGGCAATCATGTGTTTCCCATTGATTAAAAATTGACATACTAGTTGTTCAACTTGTAAAGTTTAGATAACAGTTAAAATTTGATGATTGGGTAAAGAGTTCATATGTGTTAAAATTCTTAGAACAGTTTCCAAAATTAAAAAAATAAACTTACATTATACAAATACTTTTAAATTAAGCGCATTTTGCTTAACTATGTGCATTATTATATCCTTGACAATTATGTACTTTCTAAAAGAAAATTTCTCTCTCTGCAAAAGCAAATGTTGGAAACAGTGAAGCTCATGAACTAATTGGCGGGAAATACGTGATTATATTTATGATATAATTATGACGTCGCATTAATTTATGAACTGATTGGAAGAAAACACGGGACTGGGTTATCATGTGACTATGATGTCACTTGAATTTAGTCCATTAGAAATTTCTAATATGGTGATTAGAAAAAATTTATCTAAAAAAAAATTGCAACATAATTTCTTGCAATTAATGTTTTAAGTAAAATTTTAATATGAACATGATATATATAATTTGTTTTTGTATGTGCATTGACAATTTTTTTGAAGAAAAATTCTGTAATGTGCATTTGTTCTGTTCCAAAGTTAGGTTGCAAAGGAGTGATTAGAGATAAAAAAAAAAAGAAATTTAAATTTAGTGAGGTATTCTACACTGAAATTAGCATAATTTTCTGATCTTTCCTTCTTGATGTAGCATTTTCAATTTCACATAAATATATGCTAGAATAATAATCAGGATATTGTTATACAGGATTTCTTTTTAAAATTTTCAGACTTTTACATCCCCTCCCCTTCTACTTTATTAACTCAAAGACTCTTAAGTGAAATCATAATTTGAGATATATATATGTATACTAGCTGAAATACCCGTTCTTCACACGGGTAAGTTTTAAAAACATAAAATTCACCTATTATAATATTTTTTAGGGAGGGTAAAAATCCCTATATGAAGTAGTATAACCAAAAATTAATATTTTTTTCAAATAAATGCTCACATTATAAATAATTTTAAACAAATTTTTCGATGTAAGAGAAAATAACCATGCTAAAGAGTAAATAGATATGAATGAATGTGAATATAACAGAAAAGTGATAACAGTAGTAAGTTTCTGCTATGGGAACTATGGGTGAAATAAACTGATTCACTAAATGCTATCATAACTAAGAAATATTAAGAAGCCTTCTACTGGAAAAAAATTTAATTAGTATTACAGAGGTATGGGTACAATACTATCTAATACATCTAATATAGAGTATTAGACGTAATTCAATGCTTAAAAAATTAATTAGTATGAACTAAAATCAAAATTACCTAAAACAGATAAAACAGGTCCCCGTTAAAATAGTCCAGAATCAACAACAGTACTAAATTACACAAATATACCATGTTGCTACAAAATTAATTATTGAAACAATACTTTTTTGCAATATTTCTATTAAAAATTATAATTTGATTGCAAAGAGCAAGCAAATGAGTACATACAATGATAAATAACTATAGTGATAATTGAAACATATATATCATATATGAACTGTATGATAACATAAAATATGCATATGATCTCCAAGAAACTATGTGAGGAACCGATTATCAGAAGCAATATTAAACCATAATGAAATGAGATGTGAAATCACTTCAACACTGAATTTTAAAGAAATCCTGAGGGAAATATGAGAAATACTTTTCAAGGTGTATCTTTTTTCTGTGGAAACATTTTTTTTTTATCACAAATGATATAGATTTCTGGTTTGCAAGATTGTCAGAAGCAAAGTTAAGTCATGACAAAAAATCTGGTCCACAATGAATTCAAAAGAGAATATGAGAATATTTTTTTAAGGTGAACCTCATCATAGTTTCAGCAAATAGCTTGTTTAAAAAAATTCTGATTTTTTTTTTTTTTAAGTGAAACTTTTTTGGGCTCGAGAGTGAATGAGAAAATTGCCCAGTTTTGCATAACACTGAAGAAGGGAATGGAAGTAGTCTTCTCCCATCCCCCCAAATCGTCACCATGTTAAGAAGAGAGCCAGAGGAGGAAAAGGGGGAGTGGGGACGCCGTGTGACTTGTGTCATATCGGTGAAAAGGTTGAACAATTGCCCACGTCTCTGACTGGTCAACTTTCCCACCTTTCGTTAGGGGTCCTTTAGCCCAGCCCCGGGAAAATTATCACAGGTCGTATCAGTTGCAGTGTGAGCATTACGGTGTAGACAAAATAGCTTTCACAGCAAAGGCGTGCCTTTTTGAAATTTTCTTTAGATTGTTGGCTACATGGTGATGTGTTTGGTGGCTAATTTATTTCTTTAATTTTCATTTGCGTTGAATTATTATTAATTCTAGTCAAAGTGCCTAAATCAAATGCACAAAGAGGAAAATAGTTTCGTGAAAGAAAAAAAAACTAGCAGCAATTTTAGTCAAAAAATTGACAAAAAAACAGAAAAATAATGCAAATTCATCAAGTGCTACTGCCAAATCTCGATCAGAGTACATGAGAGAATATCAAGCACAAAAAAAAACATTGCAAAATACTCTCTTAGTGCCGAGTTTAATGACAAACAGAAAAATAGTGCACATTCATCAAGTGCTACTGCCAAATCTCCATCAGAGTACAAGTGAGAGAATATCGAGGGTGGAAAAAAACATTGCAAAATACTCTCTTAATGCCGAGTTTAAGGGATAGGAATGCTATTGAAGCTCTTCTTATGACAGCACAGATTAATACAGACTTTGTGAACCACCCTGTGCCATCAACTACAGAACCCTCAACAAGTCTAGTGTGTGTTGGAACTGATGCATGTGAACGATAATAAATTCTATCTTAAAATTACAAGGTCTGTCGCTAAAAGCCCTCGTTTAGCTGAACAGTGCGCCGTTAATATTCTCACCCATAAAAATGCTCCGGTCATGGGTGTTCGATTTGTGATAGATTATGGTTTAGAGATTATTTGAGAATGCCTGCTGATGAGCAGAAAAATATTTTACTGGAAATTAATTTAGAAGACATTAAAGTATGTTACAATTGCCGACACAAAATTTAAGTAGGAAAAGTATACCAAATTTATCAAAATATAATAGTTTTGTATTCCCAGAAATTTCAGCATATCTTTCTACTTTGGATTTGGTATCGGAAAGACTCAATTCGCTATGAATGCTTTTCATGCAAATTAGGCGATTGAGACATGTGCACTGTCAGTTTGGAATAATATAGCAAATATAATCAATGTTCCAACGTCGCCAAAGAAGTTTCACTTCTATCGCATGGAGTTCCACGCACCATTTTTTTTTCATTAAAAACATGAGTTTTTATCAGTCATTGGGACCATAAGGCCAAAAATAGTGACATGCAAAAAAAGATGGCACATTCTGGTTTCTCATAAATAAGAAGCATTATCTTCACAATATTACCAACATGTTACAAGCAACTAGTTTGAATTTAGTGTCATTTTCTTTCTGTTATACTTTTTTCTACACTGAAGAAAACATTGAATATGCCGATAAAGGAAGAATAGCCATAATCTTTATTTTCAATGACAGAAAATGGCATAGATATGTAAAACATGTAGCATTTATAAGTAGAAAATGTATTCAATGCATGTGTATATATATAATCAGCATGAAGAGCAGATTGTCAGAAGGAGAATTACTTCGATGTGCATTTAATCGCATCCTTAGTTTTTCTAACAGATTTCTTTTTTTTTTTCTTGCGAACAAATGGACATGGCATGAGAATAAAAGCAGGCAAGAAGTGAAGGTGTAATTATGTTGATTGTAAAAAAAACCCCTTTGACATTTATGTCATGAATAGGTAATCATGATCTAAGATTCTGTTTAAAAAGCCACATAAATTATTGTTTGGCTGAAAAACTGACTTTTGAATCTTTGTATCACATAATTACTGTGCCTGCAATGATAAGTAAGAAAAGGATAGTTAAGAAAATATAAAAATGGGACACTGAAATAGGAATTATAATATAAATTTAAATTAAAAGGTTATCTAAAACAGAAAAAGTCAGCCCTGGTTTTGATAAAATGGCCATAAACAGTTTTAAACAACAACAAAAAAAACACAACAGAAAATCTTAAACATTTAAAATTGAAAAAGAAATAAAATAAACATAAAAGTAACCTTACATATCCTTTAAACTAATGAGTATTTTGCACTTTGTGAAAAAGGGAGCAGAGGAATTTGGCCTCAGTGAAATAATTACAAATTGACTGGAATAATGACATCATTTTAAAAATCATTCCATTGCAGCTCAGCATAAGTGTATAAATGTAAATATCTTGAATAACCTCAAAGTGTTACGAAAACAAAAAAAATTGCACAGAAGAGGAAATTATTAATTTGTGATTTTAACTATTAGCAAAGTTTAGTTTATTTGATGCTAACAGTTGAAAAAACAACTTCAATTTTTACTAATATCAAATTTGCAATAATTTTTTGTGGAAATATCTCTTTTAAACTGAAAATAACAAACTGCCTGTAAAATGTGGCATTTTCAGTTATAAAAATGTACCTTACAATTAGATTATATGTAGCTTACAAACAATATTGAATACATATTTTGTTAAACATGTTTTTCTCTAGATTAAAAGAAATAGTAATAAAAAATGCAAGAGTTCCCCTTAAATTTTCTAATATACATAAAGATTATAGGGAAAACTTCAGTTTTAATTCTAATAGTATCTAATTTTAACTTGTATTTATTGATGATTATTTTTTACTATACAAAATCTTATTATTTGTTCAATATGGAATACACTCCCTCTTTCAGAATGATCCAAGGTATGAAGTGTCTCAAGATGTTAAAGCTCAGATCAAATTTATTGAAGAGTTAGATCGACTGGAAAAACGGCGACATGAAGAACAGGAAAGAGAAATTTTACTAAAAGCTGCAAAGGTTAGTTATTTAAGAAACTTAAATATGCATTTATTTCTTATTTTATTTTCATTCTTGCATAAAACAGTTTGTTTCCTTTGAAAGTCATAAAACTTTCTGGATAGCTTACAAATTCTATTTAATAACTGCTTTGTTGCTTTTTTCAGAGTCGATCTAAGCTTGAAGATCCAGAACAGTTAAAATTAAAACAGAAAGCGAAAGAAGTAAGTAAAGCTTTATTCTTTCTTTATAGTAGTGTGTTGAACGATTATTTGTTTAATATTTTCTGTTTTATCTAGTAAATTTTTCTCAATAGTATTTAGCTATTGTCTGCAAACTTTTTGTTAAAAATAAATCAATAAAAATTTTACGTATAACTCATTCTGTAATTTGCTGTTTATCATTTATATATGTCATTTAAATTAAATAGTTTAGTATGTAATATTTCAAAGTATTATTTTTGTAAATGTATATATCTTATTGACAAAAATCGGGGGTAATTAGCTTTCCTATCTAAAAGTATTTTTTATTTTTGTGTTTCTATTTGTATTATCAATATTAATTGTATAAAGCATGTCCCAATATAAATTGTATTTATGAATTATGTATTCATTTTCTTCAACCTTTTGTTTCTATAGATGCAGAAAGCTGAATTGGAAGAACTCAGACAACGAGAAGCTAATAATACGGCATTACTAGCAATAGGACCTAGGAAAAAATTTAAATTAGATAATAACCTATCAACTTCAAATCAGGTTTGTTTATTAAAAATTGTACTAATACTTTTTTATTCATTAAATTTTAAAAATTTCCTGCAAAGCTCTACTTGGTTATGTAAATTTATTACAAATGTAAAAAAATTTGGAAAATTTTGTGTGAACCTGTAGAATTGTAACAATATTTTACAAATTTGTAATGGCTTTCAATAAATAAATTTATCTTTATAAACTTTTTTCTGAAAATTATTTCATTGATTTGAACTGTCTAAAAGTTATTTAAAATATTTTATTAGCTTCTAAAAGTTAAGTATGCAATGCATATTTTCAATTTTCTACATTGTAGTGGAATTTAAGTAACTTTTTTAAAATCACTGAATGTAAATGGCAGTATGTAAATATTGTATGTTACAGCCAATCCAATTGACTGTTTTGACTTGAAAGACTCCCCCACACCTGCTCACTTTTTTCTCATAAATTGACTAACCTAATTTTATACACTATGAAACACAAAAAAACCCTTTAATATTTACTGACCTACTTTTAGCTTAGATTACATGGCTCATTTCAGAAAGTTTCTGTTTCTCTTCAGTAGTTAATTGTCATCCAGATTTGTATCAGTTTTTCACCATGACATTAAACCAATGATAGTAGAGACAAATCACCTTGTAATCTGTGGGATATATTGTAACAAAAACTTTTTATTAGATTAAGATGTGACTTTATATGGTGGCTAATTCATGTAAGAAAATGAACCCTCATACTCTCTGGATCACTTCTGAATAATTTTTTAGTATTGACGTTGTCACCCTGGAATGAGCCAATTCCATTGTGGGGTAGTGGATCCTTTGATGCTCTTGTATCACTTAACTGATCCCATTGATTTCATTGTATAAGGTTGTTGATTTTAGATTGGATCCAGAGTGAGGTGCCATCTGAGCTGTCACCCTTGTCATGATTTAAAACTTTTAGGTCATATGTTGAATATGTGAAGAATCAGCCCTAGACTAGACTTATTAAAGCATCTCCTGAGCATAATACTGATTCAATTTGCCTGCATTCATTTAACCTCTTCACAACAGGCGAGTCATATATGCATTTCAGAAAAACTTGCTTAGATGATGCAGTGCTTATGTGCATTTTAAGCTCAAGCAATTTTTATTGACCTCCAGATGGCATCCGAAACCCAGTGGCTGAGTGGTAGTGTATCGCGCTTCCACACCACAGGAAATCTGGGTTCAAATTCCAGGCTGAGCGAGGTCGACTCGACCTTTCATCCCTTCAGTGGGTCGATAAATTAGTACCAAGCTTGCTTGGGAACTGAACACTGACCACTTCACCAAAACATCTACACATACACCGCAGCACCTAAGGTCACAAGAGCTGAGATAGGCAGAGTAGGCCTTGGCTCTCAAGGTCTGTTGTGCCACTGAGCTCAGAGTTCAGATGTCACCCTGTGTCCATAACTTTTTAACTGAATTTAATTTTAGTAACCTGACCTTCAGTTTGTTCATATTCTGCTTGTATTTTGTATTTTGCTTTCAGCTGTTGTGGGGGCAAGGAAAAATCGGAATGTAAACAAATCAAGCTCAGCTCTTAAACTTTCCACTTGATATTAAATATTTGCTCTAATAGCTTTCTGAATACTTTATTTTCTTTTTCTTTACTGCAAGGAGTGTTTTATGGTTTTAGTGCCAGTTTTTCGTTACAGTTTTCATGGCTTTCAGATATATTTCATAAAATTCTCTTCTTATTTCAAAAACCTTGACTTCAGATTATTGTTTGATTGTTTTGAAGGTATTTTCCTAGCCTTAATATAAACAAAAAGGGTGAAAAAAGCTGAAGAAAGTGCATGGTTTGTTCACACTCAAACCATGCATAAACAAAGAAAAATGCAACAAACATATTTTTTTTATATAAATTTGACAGCCTATTGATGTGTTTTGTAAATTAAAAATTTGAATTGCACTTTCAAAAATTATTTTTCAAAGTAAAATTTTTATATACAGTTGAACCTCTATATTGCAAATTTTTCTATCTAGCAAACTTTTTCCTGGAACCTTGGAACATTTCACGATTTTCTTCGTAAGATAACCTCTATAGCGAAGTGCATTTTCTATTTAACAAACTTTTCCTTTTGTGATTCAATTTTTCTTCTCCCTTTTTTTAAAGTATTTCTGAAAAAAATTCAAGTTATTCTCTCTTTAACACATTTTATGGTGGTTATAAATCTTGAACTGGTTTTCTTAGATCCTAACTTGCCGAGAGCAGTAGAGTTCTGGACGTTTCATTCTATAAGTACAACCTATAAATCCCTATTGCCCAGTTCACTAGAAACATCTTCAATATCCTCTTTCACCCTCGGTGGAGTTGTCCCGTGTTCTAATAAAAAATAGTGTATGTTTAATATTTGTATTCTTTAAATTATAAAACTTCCTTAAAATTCATTAATTTTAGTATAAAATTAATTTCTTAATATTGAAAATACAGTGAATTCTTTGACATTCTTTTTTATTGTTTTCCTTGCCGTTTTTCTTTCTTTTTTTAATGGGTAAGATATAAAAAATAAATATATATTAATTTTAAAAAAGGCGTGAATAATTACTTTTTTTATTGTATAGTGTTTCTGAATTTAAATTTTCTTTTGTATGGGTTTATAAAATACATTAAAAGATGAACCTCTATATAACGAATTGTCCATATAACGAATTGTTTTCCAGGATTTATATAGAGGTCCGACTTATTTTCATATAAATTATAGGGAAAATGTCACATTCTAGTTTTAATGTAAATGACAGCTTATGTAATAATTAAAGTGTTCTAATTTTATTAATAATTTTTTCCGGGGTCGAAAGTTCACCATTCTTGTATCATGCTCCTTTTGAATTTGTTGATTTTCGGGAACAAAACACAGTAAAAAACTAATTATTGAATAAATAATTAGCATTAATTAATAAAATTAATCATTAATAACAAATACTTAATTAAATTTTATGTACTATGTACTTAGAATTTAAACAATCAAAAAAAAGTCAAGGGCTTTTGGGCCCCCCTTGTGTGCGCCACTAACCATGATACACCCATTAACCTGGAATAGGCTAAATCTTGACTCACCAAACTACATGACATTTCTCCCTTATTTCTCAATAGTCTAATCTTTGTTTTTTAACAAATCTGAGCTATTTTTTTTTCAGTTAATTACCCAAACAAGTAGTTTTCTTTTAGCCCTACAACAGTTAAGTCCTATTCTTTCTTAACAAGTATTAGGTCTGTTCTCTTCACATTGTTAATGATTAAATGCCCTTAAATTCATTATTAATCATTGCTGCTGTGAGCTCAACAATCAATCTTGCAATTTAAAAGATAAACTAGCTGTGGTGACATGTAAATTTCTGTACTTCTGAGCCAATAGGGACTGTTATGTATTTACGTATTTATTTCACATAATCCTCCCTCCAAGGTAGTATATAAATCATGATAGAAAAGCTAGAAAAATCTTTGAGTATAAAATCTTATTTAACTTAATGTTTAATTTTATAGGTGTCTTCGGGTCTATTTTCTGGATCAAGTAACAATCTTTCAAAGTTTCAGGTAAATTTTAGGCTCTTACTTCATTTAAGATTTTTGTAACAATGCTGATGTTCAGTTTTTATATTTTTTTGTCAGGCCAGGCTGGCATGATATGAAAATATATTTTGAAGGGGAAAAAATGAATTTAATAACGTATTATCTGTGATCAATAAGAAAAATTATATTGCATTTTGCTGTCATTGTCAATTTGCTTACTTTTAAACTAGAAACAGTCTCAATATGAATTAAATAAAAAATTTGAGCTATGACTTGTAATGCATAAACAATTATGAAAAATTCGATCACAGAAAAATGTAATAAAATCCTTTCATTAAAATTTTTGCTAGTTCGGGTATTTTTTTGTCATTTAGAATTTGAATTATCTTGTTTTGAAATGATTTATAAAATTAAATATTCATAATACTTGTGATTATATAAAACATAAAACTAATATGGAAAAATAATTTACTGCAGCTGTACTTAATAAAAAAGACCTATTGAAATCTAATTCCATTATTTTAAATTGAATTTGAGACCATTATAAGCAAACTATCTGTATTCATAGTAGAAACTATAAAAAAAGGATTTGTTGACCTTTGTAATTCATGCTACTGTAAGAAATTTCCAGAACAAATTCTGTTTAACTCAAAGTAACATACTAAGCAACAATATTTGAAATTGAATAATTTGAGTTCTAAGCTGTTGTGAACAATGTCTTATCATAAAGATTTTCAGATATGTTACAATAAGTGGGAAAAGATATGAAATTGCTATCATAAAAACAAGATTCCATTTTATTTTCCCCTTCAAATGAACATAATTTCATTAATTTAATTTAGTTTTTAGAACTTAATTTTAATGTATCATATTCTGTATTTTTAATACTTATATGGTCTTGTAAAAACAGCTCTTTCAATTTTGTCTGAGAAAAATTGAGTTGAAACAATATTTCAAAATTATTTTAAAATACAAATATTGATGAAGAAAAGTGCCTAATATTAAATAATTTGAAGTTGGATGTGAAACTTACAATTATTTATTGCAGTTTATGTATGAATATTTATTAAAGAATGATTTATTTAATAATTATCCATAATATTGTAAAAATGTTTAAAACCTTTATTTATAATAACTCCTGCTTCTCTTGAAAATTTGATATTGAAAGAGTTTTTGAATCATGAATATGCATCTATAACTACTAATTTTTGTTTGATATTTGTTATATTTGTTTATAACTTTTTAGGTTCGACCACGAGTGAAAAGAGTTAATGTTAGAGATCTGTTGTACTTAATGGAGCAAGAAAGAGAAACTGTTAGGAGACCTTTATTGTATAAATCATATTTAAAGTGACTCTATTTTAAAAAATAACATATCTTCCCAAACTGCAGAACTTTTCTTCAAATGTGTTCTAAATGACAGCTAAACCTGTTACATGTGTGGTTATACTTAAAGCCTTGAGCTTGTCAATTAAAGAAGTGTTATATCGTATTCCATCCATTCTTTAGCAAATAATGAATTCAAATCACCTTCAGTGTCTACTTTGTTCTAAAACAGGGACTTCCCATCAAGACGTTTAGTGAGATATAGTTATATGTAAAATAAGATCCTCAAAAAAAAAATTCCTATATGGTGCTTCAAGAAAAGAAAGAGACATTTCTTTGCATACTGAAGACACTTTCTAAAGTTTTATATTTCACAGCGAGTTTTGTAATTGTGTAAATAGACAAAAGATGTATATACATTAACAGCTGCCAAAGTTATACAGTGTTTATATATGAATATAAAGAAAATCATTTTTTGTATCATATGACCATCATTTTGCTGTATATTGCCTGCATTATGTTGTAAAATTTTATTTAAATCATTTTATCATGATCATATTCATAAGAAATATATTTTTGTTGAAATTAAGTATAAGTTGCCAATTTTTGATTGTTGGTCAAACTATGACAACTTCTGCACAATTTTTTTATTTTGTTTGTTATGATTTGAGAGTATAAAATTAGCATTTTGTATAGCTGACTATGAAAATGTGTTTCAGTAACTGTGAAACATTTTAGGCAATGAATGCCCTCAAACTCTTCCTAACCAAACTATTTCTTCCTTTTCATATTTATTGACAAAGTAAATTATTAAATGAAAAAATGTTACTTAATAAACTTTTAATCATTTAAATTTTTTCATCATGTATTTGAAAATTAGATTGCATGTGGTACATTCTTCATTGTATTTTCCTCTCTTTAAATACAGGGTAAGCCAAAATATGAATATAGTGATTACAAATGGCTATAACTGTTAAATTGAAAAGAATTTATCGATAATATTTACACAGAATGTAGATGGAACTTCAAAATTTTGTATTCATACCTCACAGATGTTCTATGTGGTTTCCCTTGGTCATATGGACAACATCTAGCCAATACTCCATTTCATGGCATACATTCTAAAGCATTTGTGCAGTCACTGAAACAAGTGCATTATTTTCTGTTCTTCAATTGTTTTGGGCATGAAATGGAGTATCGCCTAGATGTTGTCCGTATGACCAAGGGAAACCACATAGAACATCTGTGAGGTATGAATACAAAATTTTGAAGTTCCATCTACATTCTGTGTAAATATTATCCATAAATTCTTTTTCATTAAATAGTTATATCCATTTGTAATCGCTATATTCATTTTGACTTACCCTGTATTTCAGATAATCATGCTATTTATTAAAAAAATAATAAGTTTTAAAAATATCCTTTTTTATCTGTTGCTTTCCATGCACATAATATTTATAAAAAATATGTGTCAATTAATCATATGGTTATGTATGAAGTTTGAGTAATTACTTCTTTTGCTGAAAAATATTATTTCAGAATTATTTAAGTTGAGCATTGGCATCTGTTATGGTTTGGAAGTTGACTGTGATAATTATTTACAAAAGTGACTGTTGCAGATATATTTGTATTTGAAAGTGCAAACCCTGTACAGTTTTAAGTTTTCATAGATTGAGTGTTTGTTTTTTAATTGTAAAGGTTTTATCCTTTTATTTTATTTTTTTAATGATTTTTTTCCTAAAAATATATGAATGTTGATTTTGTTTGTCTCAAATGATATTTTTTAATGTCTTCTGTTTACCTAGGAAGTCGCATATTTGTGTGTGTGTGTGTGTGTGTAATTTGAATGTGTTTGAATATACTTTCTCTGCAAAAGTATTATTAAATTATTCCTTTTGTAATTAGTTAAAAAGATTTTTTTAAATCTTCCTAGATTTCTAAACTGCCTTGTAAACCATCTCTGAGAATGTTCATAGTAGATGATTTATTTTTGTTTAATGTCTTCTGATGCAAAACTAATGCTGTATACTTGGCCAAACATCTGCATTTATTAAAAGAAAAAAAATCTTGTAATTTATAGAATAAGTTGTATTGTCTTTATTTTTTATCCTTTGCATGATTGAGAAACTATTTCCTTGTTAATTTCTCAATATTTAGAAATTGCTTGGGGAATTTCAGGTACAAATAATCTTCAATTATTTTCATGGTTTGATTGAATTTATTATTAAATAATTTTAAATTACATTTTACTATTAATTTTGTTTTAATGGTTCTGACAAATTATAGGAGCTTAAATCATTTTAAACTAGGATAAAGATTATAATTGAATGAATATTATATATATATATATATATATAATCCTTATTTAAAATCTTGTCATAAATTTTTTAAATTGAACTAATTTTGCTTAGTTTTAAATTATTTCTTTGAAAAATGTTTCCTTTCTATAGGCTTTAGAAGAATTTTATTTTGTCTCATTTGCCAGCTTAATAGAGAAATTAGATTAGGAGTATTCTTGAAAGGTTTTTAGTTTTTTGCTTCTGTCTACGTGATTCCAATTCATAATTTTCAGATTTTATTTGATTTCTGTTTTGTGGCCGCGGTAGCCGAGTGGTATAGGTATCGGACCGTGGCTTGCTTTGTCACGGGTTCGAGCCCAGTACCACTAAAGACCCGCCGTGTAGGGCAGCGATGCACGTTAAATCTGTCGAGAGCTGAAACGTCCTCCCGTTGGTGTGGTGAGGTAGTTAGGAGAGGGGGGTGCCAGCTCAGGTGTCGTCCACGTCACTTGACCATGGTTCCAAAATTACGTAGTCCGTCGCCAAAAGCCCTCGTGTAGCTGAACAGTGACGTTAATATTCAATCAATCAATCAATTGATTTCTGTTTTTGACAATTATTTTATTTCCATTAAAAGTTATATTAATAAAATTGTAATGTACCTAATAGTTCATGGGGGAGGGAAGAAAAAAATTGGATAAATTAAAAATTAATGAATATCTTGCTGTGTTAATAAAATCATTAAAATTTCCAGTTAGATGTGTATATGCAGTTTGTATGAAAGAATAATTTTTTGATCTATTTAAATAAAGACTTTTTTCCAACAAAAATTTCAAATAATAATAAGTGTGATTAATGTTCTGTAATATGTTAATATTTTTTTTTTTTTTTTTTCTGAATGTTAAAAAAAGAATTTCATGTTCTATGAAAGTAATAAAATAATTTTTAATAAGCTATAATTTCATGGTTTACAGAGACATCGATTTTATATTTTTAAAAGAACTTTTGAATTTAGAGAGGATGTATTGTTTGTGTAAAAATGATACATTCTTGATATAGCAAGACTGTATAGCCAAAACTCTTTGGATTTTGTTAGAAAAATACTTGTTTTGTTATTTACAATCATCTGTGTGGTTTGTTACACAAATTAAATAATAAGGTTATCTAAGTGGACACAAATTGACTCTACTAATACAAAATTAGACCTCCCTTTGCTGTTATGACAACATTTATATGTTGAAATAGGCTCTACCAATATCTGATAAATCTCTTGTTTATTATTGCTCTTGCTTTTGGAGGAATTGACTCTTGACTCGACCTGGACTCTTAAATTCACCGCAAATGTTCAACAGAATTCAAATCAGAACTTAGTGTTGGTGAGAAAAGCGCTTGCATTTCAGTATTAACAAACCACTCAGCAATGGTATGTGTGCATTGGAGGATCAAAAGCACTTTCCAGCTTAATAAGTATCAAAGTATTTTATTTTCTGTATTAAAGTTGTAATTCCTTGTTTATTAATGTATGCTTTTTTTTCCAATGGTTATTTAAACCTGCATCATATTGGCGATATATTTAAATATTTTTCCCAATATTATTTCGATAAGTGAAACATTTTTGAAGGTTTGAATCAAATATTGTATATATCACTTGGATTATTTGTATCATTATGTGCTGCATTATTCTTTAAATTAAATTTGGGTAGTAATAATGGATTGAGGACCCTTTTGCTGATTATCCAGGTGCTCAGAATATCCTCTGTTCTGTTCATTGGCCAATCGGATGCAATATCTATATTCAAATTGTTCCCCTAAATGTTTGTTCTAAATGATTGTTTCTCTTTTGATGTTTGTGTACATTCTCTTAAGCAATCTAATTTATATAATACATAATAGTTATTAAATATTTACTAATATCCAACCCCTTTAGCAAGAGTTGTCTTTGAAAGAATGGAATAAAATTTGAATGCAGGAATCATAAGGTATGTTCTTGAAAATGATGTGAAAAATAATACTCTAGATTTTATCATTAAAATATGATTCTTGCAGTAAAACGGAGTTGAAACAATATAGCTCAAAATATAATGTCAAGGAGACACTAAAAAAAAGACAAAAGCAATAGTTTAATTCAGCAGTTTTTAAACAGTGGTACGCAGGCCCACGGGGTCCCCAGTGCCTTTCTAGGTGATCTGCAAAGGTCTCCCATTTAATGATTTCTTTCTTTTACTGTCTGGAAGGCCTCTTGGAAAAATTGAAAGATGGGCCATCCTAGACTTGATCACTAAATTGTCCCATGGAAAAACTATTGGAACATGTATTTCGTTCAATAATATTAATTTAGAACTAAGTCCGTGATGTCAAGGTTTTATTTAAAAGAGGGCCGCGTCGATCGAAATTTTTAAAACTGCTGGTTTAACTAAAACTATTATGCTTCACCAGTTTTCAATGTGCTAGATGACATTTTGATTCTCATTTGACATTTTGACCACTGATTGTAGATAGCACTGCAACTCTTTTTAAGAGAGGCCGTGGTAACCTAATGGCCAAGGTAACGGTCACGTGGCTGGCGTGTCATGAATTCGAGTTTAGTACCGCTGAAGCCCCGCCTTGCAGAGGAGACCGATGCACTTTAAATCTGTTGAGGCTCAAACGTCCTCCCGTTGCTGTGGTGTGGAAGTTAGGAGAGTAAGGTGCCAGGTCAGGTGTCGACTTCGTCACTTGACCGTGGTTCAAAATTACGAGGTCCGTCGCCAAAAGACCTCGAGTAGCTGAATAGTCCAACGTCAATATTTACTCACTCATTTTAAGAAAACTCCATTGTTTATATCATACGAAGTTTCAAATTTGATGCATACAAGTTAAATTCCTCGTATCGGAATGAGAGATTGAGTGATTTTTTGGCAGACATGGAACATGAAATGGCACGAATTAATTATATCGCCAAAGTGTTGTGTTAATGAACGTTTGAAAGATCTCTTTACATGTCTTATAACGCTATCTTACAATCACTTTGACATCAGAGAAAACATATCACTATTGAAAATGATGTAATTGGTCTGCATAGAAAACTACAAAAGCGTTTGCACTGGGACGATCATTCATAGCTAGGCGCACATTTCTGCAGCTTAAACAGGAAATGGAAATGTGCCGATCGGGACAAGATTGATTGCATGTGCAGTTTCTTCAAATTTGCGTATCAGATCCCGTACAGCTTACACAGAGCACGAACCTTGTCATAATTGTGGTTTTTTTTACTGTAGACAAGCAATGCCTTCGTGGCATTTCATTGTCAGAAACATATTTCTATCCAAGTGCTACACCGCACCCAAATCGCAGTGGGGGTTTTTTATGGGGGCTGATAACGTCAGACCTGGAAATCTGCATATCATCATTTAAAAAAAAGAGAGACTGTAACGTTAATAGAAAAGGCATTCGTATTCTGGAGAACATAGTGTTTCTTTCCTTATTTTGAGACAAAGTCTTGCACCGCCATTTTTTCATGGTATAAATATATCGTACCATCTCCAATTTGCATATTTCTGCAATTTATATTTGCTTGCGTTTTGAAGCATCTCTAGCTATTGCGGAAATTTTTTTTTGAAAATTACGATTATTTCATTAGTTTAGTTGTATAAGAGGATTAATTGTTTTATTTTAATTTCTTTTTTTCTTCCTGAATTAATTCATATACATTTTTTCATAGTTGTATGAAATGCATTAATACATCTTGGAATTATGACAATCATTGTAGATATTTAAACTATAAAAAGTATTGAAGAGACTACACAAAGAAGGTTTCCTTATACACTGGTGTCCAAAATTAAAGTTGGCCGCGGTAGCCGAGTGGTATAGGTATCGGATCGTGGCTTGCCTGGTCACGAGTTCGATCCCAGTACCACTAAAGACCCGCCGTGTAGGGCAGCGATGCACGTTAAATCTGTCGAGAGCTGAAACGTCCTCCCGTTGGTGTGGTGTGGTAGTTAGGAGAGGGGGGTGCCAGCTCAGGTGACGTCCACGTCACTTGACCATGGTTCAAAATTACGTGGTCCGTCGCCAAAAGTCCTCGTGTAGCTGAACAGTGCGACGTTAATATTAAATCAATCAATCAACCAAAATTAAAGTTACAAACACATTTTTTGCAATATAAATCGAGAAATATCCACCCCTATTATTTTAAAAAGTGATGCTATATAGAATGATTTAGGAAATGACTTTTTAAATTATACGTCAAGTGTCTGCTTAGTAATGAAAAGGGCCGTTTTTCTAAAAAGAAAGGAGGCGAACTTTGAAGTAGAAGTTTTCTACAACTTTCTTTTGTGTGTAAAATTCAATTTTTTAAAGAAAAGAAATGAAAGCAAAAAAAACAACCACACAGATTGTAGTTAAAATTACTACGTGGAATTATTTAACCGATGGAGAGCCGTTGGGGTTACGAGCTGGACAGTCGCTCATTGGCTAGTAGTGTCTCGTAGATAGTCTCCAGATTATGGCTGTAGTTTCAGACATTGGATGTGATCTCTAGAACTAGACGTCGCATAAGAGTCAGAAAATCTTCAGGGGATCGCAATGTACTTGAATTGCACGACGCCGTGGAGGTATGATTGCTGGACAGTTGTTTCAAGACCTCACTGCTGCTGTTGGAACAATTTTATTGAGACAAACCGTTTACAGATGGCTTGTTAAAAGGGGCCTTTACTCCCGGAAACTAGTGGTGTGTTTCCCCTTACGAAGTTCCACGAGAGAACCCGTCTGTTTTGGAACGTCGTGAACACCACTCTCGGATAGAGCAAGATTGGTACCGTGTCCTCTTCAGTGATGAATCGCGATTCAGCATAAAAAAATTATTGATGAGTTTTCATCTGGGGAGAGATCCGGGGATGCGCGCAATCATTCTGTAAACACCAGAGAAATCAATCATTTTGACTCCTTGTGCGAGGAGGGATAATATTGGACGCGCGTTCACCAATCCATATATTTTCTGCTGATACAGTGACAGCAGAACACTATGAAGATGAGATTCTCAAACCCTATGTGCGAATTTTTCAAGTAAACGTGGAAGATCAATTCGCATTTATGGACGATAACGCCCTACTATTCAGAGTTTTACTTGTCAAGGATTATTTGGAAGAAGATATTCGCCGTATGGTGTGGCCTGCGAGATTCTCAGACCTTAATACGATAGAGAACGTGAGGTGCTCTAGGAAGTCAACAACCCACTCCGATAACCCTTTGGTGTTTAAGGCGTCTCCTTTGCAAGAATGGGAATTACTTCCGCAATATCTTCGATCGAAACCTTATTAACAGTACGAGAGCACGCTGTGACGCTCGTTTATGACTTCAATGAATCAAAGGCACTGGAATAAATTCATATCCCTCCGTTCTTTATCTGGTAATAAAGTATGCCTGGTGTTGTGTGTGAGCATGGATGAAGTTGGTGGCCGTGGATTCAATGTCAATGACCAATGGGGTGGCAGGAACTTTGCTGAGGGTGAGATGTTTGGATTGGCTGTTGGGACGCTCGTTTAGCTGGTCTCACCTCTTATTAGACAAGCAATACTGAATTATGACGTATTCTCTCTCTCTCTCTCTCTCTATTTTGGCCAATGTTTTCATTTGCATGTCACCCTATATAAAACTCTTCGGTAATTTTTTTTTTTATCATTTCGTGCCTTACAGCAATAACGTATTAATATACCAAATGTCAATGCATAAACTAAATTTTTGTCACAAAATATCTTTCTCTCTCTCTCTTTTAATGTTTGTAACCTTTTAATCTTTGGCACCAGTGTCATGGGCGTAGCTACCGCCGTATCAGCTGTATCAATGATATGGAGGCTCCAACATGTGTAACTGTAGTCCCACTAACAAGGCTACCATATCTAAAAAAAGGCTCCGAAGGAATTTTGATACGGGGCCCCCTCAAACCTAGCTACGCCAGTAATCAGTGTATATACCGTTTCTTTTGCATTTTTCAATTCCTACTATTAGTTCACTCTCTATATAGTTATTTATTTTTGTTGCTCCATATCCCAAATAAAAATATTAGCTGTAACTGTAATTATTTATTTATCTTGGTGGAATTTTCAATCACTACAGTGCAATCACTGGCTCTACAACTGAAGTTTAAAACTAATCAAAATTTTATCGGAGCATAAGGTGTTGGCTGTGGCGTGCCTCGGCACCCACCTAATTCCTCTTAACTGGAAACAACTTGCGAGCAGAGAGAAGTGAACTGATATGAACGGACACTCAAAACAACTGTCTTCGTTCGGACGTTCGCTCCCCACTTCTCTCTCAGGCTCGCATGAGGAAAGACGTGTTTTCCCTTTATTTAATTTCTATGTTTCAACCTAAGTAATTATAGTAATTCTTGTAATATTCTATAATGCTGTAAATTAAAAAATATGTTTAACCTTTATTATCATTCATTTTTACTATTTATATGGCGTGGAATAAATCTTTAATAGATTCTCACTTCACGCCATATTGGCCAAGTCTCCACTGTTACAGTGGTATCACTGTACTGAACTGAACTGAACTTTCAATCGCTAATAAAATACACTTTAAAGCGCTTAATTGAGCTGGAATTTTATTTACATGATTATTTTTTGGATGACAATACAGTAATTTAATTATAATAATTAAAAATTAATTGATTAAAACTAATTATTTGAAGAATTACAAATACAACCACGTTGGAATCATTTTTGGCGTCTTAGCGACTATTTTGGCGACTTGTGTCAAAACTTGAAAAGGTTTTTTTTTTCCCCTCGCGTTTTAAAGCATTCAGTTGAACTGAAATTTTACATGCTCGATTGTTTTGGATGACAATACGATATTAATATTAATATTAATTGTAACTATTTAATAAAAAGTAGCTGAAATAAAATTTTCTTTGTTGATCTAAGTAGGAATTGATTAAAAATTTTTTTATATTACTTGTTTATGACTAAACTCATTTCTACAAGAAACTTTATTTTCTAATTTTGCATCTAGAGCATCTTCATGTACTCGGCATGTTGCATTCCTGCTGCCTTAAGAAGGTACTAACTCATAATGAGAGAGAAAGAGGTGACGATGCATTCGTTCTATTGTAAGAAATTTGGCAAACTAAAAGTATTTCGTTTTTAGAACAGAACAATGTCAAAACCTGTAAAATAAAGGCTGTTGTTAGTCTATATGAGGAAATTTTTGTTATTTACTTTCTATTGACCAGTTCTAATGATCAACTTGCACTGACCATCACCACCGCATTATCGTGATGATAGAGAAATGGACATGCCTTGCCACAGTACGGAAAGCATGATATTGTCCATCGCATTTTTATATGGGGCTTTATAGAAAGTTTCGTAAATAATTTCTTACACGTTTGAATACTGGGAAAGACCTTTCCCCTGATGTATTTGATGTAAGTGAAATTCAATATATTCTTAATAATATTTCTGTATTTGGGAATGTCGATACTAATTTGTGCTTTTCATAAATGGCAGCACATCAGATAGCTTTTCAAACTAGTCGTGTGGCCGCGGTAGCCGATTGGTATAGGTATCGGATCGTGGCTGGTTTTGTCACGAGTTCGGGCTTAGTACCACTAAAGACCCACCGTGTAGGGCAGCGATGCCCGCTAAATCTGTCGAGAGCTGAAAGTCCTCCCATTGGTGTGGTAGTTAGGTGAGTGAAGTGCCAGCTCAGGTTTCGTCCACGTCACTTGACCATGGCTCAAAGTTACGTGGTCCGTCGCCAAAAGCGCTCGTGTAGCTGAACAGTGCGACGTTAATATTCACTCACTCACTCAAACTAGTCGTTTGACTGGGTTCTAGACATATTGGTTGCGTGCATTACGTTTAAAGCATATAATTCAGTTTCATAGAATATCTAGATATTTCATGAAATAAATGACCAAGTCAGTAAAAGCATGTAATATATAGATTAAAAATATCATATTTTTCTTGTTATTTTTAAAAACAACTAAGTGTTCTATTAATTAACAAATAATAAACTGTGAATATAAGTACTTGACTCACACACTCATAGACTCAATTTGTAACTCTTTATTTTTATTCTCACCGCCTCTGTGGAGCAGCAGTCACGTGTACAAATTAGAATTGCGCATGTAAACATAATTGACAAAACATTTAATTGATATCCCTTGTCCCCGAGTTTTGTAATGCTGCAAAACATTTAATACAAATTACGGCATAAAATTTTCATTTTACTTAAAAGTAAAACATACATTTAAGATGTCAATAATATATACATAAAAATAATTGTAGCAAATTATTCATTAAAACGTTGCCTTACAAATATAAAAATATTAATTTTACAAAGAAATAATACAAATTGTTGTGATAAGTTTCTTATACTACATTGAGGAACGCTTTTTTTCATGTATACAATTTTTTTATTTTTTCTTGGGTAATCATCGATCATTCGGTTTTTTTACGTCCGCAAATTGTAGTTTACTTCCTGTATAATGGCGCTTTCCTCTATTGACATTGAGCCAGACCTTTGTTAGAACGTAATTTGTTTTTAGTTCGTAGATGGAATGAAGAGAACGCAAATAGTTGCACTCCAATTCTTCTAGTTCCAATATAGTTGGAAAATAAATGATTAAATTACGGTCCGTCGTTGCTCTTTTAGTATTATAAGACATTTTTCACGTCCAATGATCATTAGTATGGTGGAAAATTATCTTCTTTTAAACCGACCAGTCATTCTTTTTCAATATAATCTTTGTCCATCGCAATATCTGTGGTAGGTTACTTAGAAAACGAATACTGTCTTTGCTAAAAGCTCTAAAATATTTTCGCTTTTTTTTGCCGTTGTCAGGAAACCCCATTTTTAATAATGCTGGTGTGCCTGGTTAAAATATTGATGTGATTTTCCACCTTAAGAAAAAAATGAACCAGTGTCAAAACATTTATGTCCTCTGTCAGCAGTCAATAGAGTACCAATAGTCTGAATTTAACTTTACTTGTACAGTCAATGTAAGAAACTCATTATATATGTTAAAATTACATTTTTTGCTACTCTTTTAAAGTAACCGTTACCTTATATTGTAACTTAACTCACACAATGGCGTGAAAGCACATGATGGCCAATGGCTATTGTGTCCAACTCAGTAAACGCGACCATGGGCCCTGAGATGCATGAGCAAATGTTCCGGTCAGGTGGTCAGTCTGAGTTAACCTTGCCCAGCCCAGGGTTTGAACCTCGGAGCTGTGGTGTGGAGGTGCGATGCACTAACCACTCTGCCACTGGGCTTAAGCCTTACCGTTTGCCTTACGTTAAAGTACCTTAACTTTTTTTACCTACCTTTCAGAGGTCCCGAAAATTAGTTTAAGGAAATAGACGCTGGATTGATCAAATTACATATGGACTGTGCATTAGCTCCCATAAAATTTTTAGCGTTGTCTGAATATAGAACTTACTACATTTTCCTCTTCGAGGTATGGATAATTTTAATGTAGCTATAAATATAGCAGAAGTTAAATTCATATGCATTTCCATGTGTAAACCTTGGTCACAAAACAAATACATCTTATTATGTATTCCTTTCCACGGGTTTTCATATTTAATATAAAAAAAGCCCTTAAAAATCAATTTTATAAATATTAAAGCGAGAATTTTGAATTACACGACTTTTCGTTGACTGCCCATCAACTGTTGTGCTGGCTTAGGATTAGCTCTAAAACAAATTACATACTTATGTTCATGTATAATTTTTATACACAAACATCTTCAATTTACAATGCAAAAACTTTTTTAAATAATTTAATAGAGAATTATATAAGTCCCTTAAACAAATATTTTTCATCGTAATTTTCCATAATTATTTCTCTGAATTTGGGATTAGATGGTAGAAGAATAGGACACTTTTTGAGAAAACTCAAGTTATGCAGTCTAAAAACCTTCTTCCTACCCTCATTAGTCTCTCTTCATAAATAAATGGATATTTACCAGACTTTTCATTTTTACTGCATCTGTTAGGTTCATACACTGTATTACAGGAGAAAATACTAGTTTCAAATCATTTTGCTTACTTCTACTTCTATGAGTGAAATAATTATATTGAATCCGTTGTATGTGATCCTGAGTGTCAAAAATCCAGGGGCATAGCTACCACCGTATCACCCGTATCAATGATACGGGGCTCCCAAGTTACAGGGTCTCAAGATACATAACTCTAGTCCAAATACAGGGTTCTCATATCTGAAAAGGGGCCCGAAAGAATTTTAGTACAGGGCCCACACAAAACTAGCTGCGCCAGTGATCCCTTTTCTTTGGATTTTGGAAGGTAAACATGTTTCTTATATGTTCAGATTTTATAAATACTTTCGATCACATAGAAATTCAACGTCATTTTCATCTTGCTGTACCTGCGCCTTAATAATTTTTCTCTATGTTTCGCCTTTTTTAGCAAGTTCCTTTAGAAATTAAAAATAATATTAATAAAAAAAGAACACATCTTTCTTTTTGGGTATTATTTCAGACTTCTCCAGTTTCTTGTGGATTTTGACTTTTAACAGTCTTAATGCTCTGCATCACCAGTTCAGCCTCTGCTTACTACAGAATGTATAACTTTCAAGTACATTTCTTGATTGCCTCCTAAAATCGTTGCGAAAAAATTTATGACTGTGAAATAAGTCAAGTCCTGTATCAATCAAATAAAGGGCGTTGAGAGCCATGATAAGCATAACAGTTGTTGATGATTGTAAAGTATATTTTAATGATTTGAGAATTTAGAATTCAGATATTATAGTATGGGTAACAAGATTTGCAAACTAGCAAAATTATTAATGAAATTTCCTGATTAACATACCCAAAAGCAAACAAGCTCCAGACCATCGAATTGAAGTTACACCTTGAAACCAAAACAAATAAAAAATCAATGATTCACCAAGCTGCATAATTTCATAACTACAATATTATTATACTTTCTTCCCTCCTCTGTCAATGTTAGAAAAAAAAATCACGAATCAAGAAAAAAAAGTGTTCAAAATAATTTGATACATGAACCCCAACAATTATTCCAATACGTCTGGAACTAAAAATGGTATTTAATGAAATTTTGATATTATTTCCTTAGACCTTTAAGCAGACTCTGCTCCTCCCCCCCAAACAACCTCCTAGTTACTTAATATTTGTTTCAGAAATTGATTTGCTATGTTGATTTAGTTAATTCACTAAAAGTTTCATAAACCTATTTCTTTTGAACTCTTAACAGGGATATTAATATGCATGAAGTAGTTAGAATGGTTTCCGAAAAAAGTTTCATGGTCGCGAACTCATTGTCGGCAGTGAAGCTCGATAAGAGTTCGAGCTCTGGTGCTACTGAAAACCCACAACTCTGTCGAAGCCTTACATTAGTGTGAAGTGGAAGTTTTAAAAACGATATACGTATCATCTGCTGTATCGTTCTCGTTATTTGTGTTGTGTCCGTGGTTCTAAACTACAAAGACCACCGTCAATAGCCATCGTGTTGCTTCTAAATGCGATATTATTTAACATTCATTTAATCAGTTTTAGTTGAGTTTCAATTTATTTCAACAAGTTTTTCTTAATCACCAATTTAAAAAAAAATCATATGCTCTTTTGAGACTTTTTGAAGCTAAGCATTGTAATTCGATGAGAGCTTGGATAAATTTTCAGATTTTATTTTCCCCACCGTTTCACCAATTTTTTTCTAGGAGAAAATTTACTTTGATTGGTTTAGTTGAGTAATTTTACTCCTTTTCTGAATTCTTTAGACAGTTTTTAAGATATGGAAATCTTATATGATTTATGTTTCTTAATAATCAATTAGTTTGTTTCATTTTATTTTGAGAGCAGCCGAAGAAATTCGAAATTATTATGTTGTAATTTCTATTGCCACCTGAAAGTTGATCTGAATTTCCCCTACGTCATATCCTCTTTTTCTTTATTTCTTTTTGTTTCTGTTACAATGTATCAAATCTGTCTCGGTTCGATTATATGTATTTTCAAATTCGATAAAACTAAAACAAAATGGGGTGAACAATAAATTGACTTGTTTTCCGAAATTCAAGTTTTTAATTGTAATTGTTTATTAAGTATTCAGATGAGAAAATTGTGCAACAATATGTGGAAATGAAATACATTTGAAATAAAATATTTTACATTGATCGCATTAAAAAAAAAATATCTCAATGACAGGATAAATTGAAATTAGAATCCTTTCTTCAAAATTTTAAGGAAGTTAATGTGATTTGCTATAAAAGAGAAAATGAATAGAAGTTCCGTATAAGGTAAAATGCTTATCATTTTCAAATTAGTTTTTCTTTCGCACTTTTTAAATCCAATGATGAAATTGTAATATGACCTTAAACTTTCTAAGATTTTTTAATATGAATGTCTTGTTTATATCAGCATATAATGAGAAAATTTACTTTTATTCTGATTTCATTTCTCAAAAAATGACAAGTACTTTTTTTTTAAAAAAAAATATTTTTTTATAAGTGTGTTTAAAAATGTTTTATGTTGATTAAAATACAGTTCTTTTTTGCCAATAACTTCTTCTCTTTAATTATTTTTCGACAGTTCGAATCAGTTGTTTTGTTCCAAATTTTTTTATTTTCTTTCATTACCTTTGTCTTAGTTTTTCTATTTTTGTTTTATAACTGTTTCAGCAAGAACCATATGATTTATATAGCAGAATTTCTAAAATTTGTTTTATTTCAAAAAATTGTGTAGTACCAGTGGCACTCATAATAATAATAACAATATGAAATTATTGTTGGTATTTCTATATAAATTCCCTGCATATTTTATAATTAGAAGTTATTTGATATCAGATTGATACACATAAGTATCGAAATATTTACATTTCTTTCAAATAAAGATCTAAAAAGCTTTGAATTAATATAATTTATTGAGATCTTGATTAAAAATTTCTGCTATGTATGGAAATTTGTGCTTTTTTTCACACCCGCCCACTATATTTTTCTTTTGAGCTATAGTTAAAAAGTGCCAGATGTTTATTGAAATTAACTGTAATAAAACATCAAAACATGTGATGTTGTTTGCTGGTTATTTAGACCAAGACACATAATATTTTTTCCAATAATTTTACCAAGAGGTAAATCATATTATTTTATTATGTATATTTTGTCGTGTTAAATTACAACATGGTAAATTGAAATTAGCATTCTAAATTTAATACGAGTGGAACTTTTTTCTTAGAATAAAGGATTTGTTCTGTTTATATTATAATTACTGTAAAAGTGAACAGTTAAAATAATTAAAATTGAATAAAAATTATTCCATTTTTGTTAGAAATTTATCAGGAATATGTTCTGTATCGGATCATGCAATTTGTCATTTGTTATAAAAATTCATCAAGTATATGTGATAAGTGATAATGCTGTAATTGAAAGGGTTTTTACCTTTGCTGTTAAGTGAGAAGGAAATAAAGATCAAAAAGAAGTTTTTTTTTTAAACCTTTTTTTCTGAATAAATAACTGACTTGCAAGAAAATTGTAAATAAACTGATTTTGAATGACACTGTATTCATGATTTTGTTATTTTGTTTATACACAAGTTAATAGATTTGTTTATTAGCTTCATAAAAGAATCAAGTGCATAAATAATTTAGTAACAAAGACAATCCCATATGTTGATTAGTATACTTTAAATTATTGGGTTATCAGAGTTTATACCAAAATGTACTGTATATTGTAATATACAACTTATATAGATTTGTGGTGCTTGGTCATACTTAATTTTATGTATGTCTTTATTTATATTTTTAAAATATATATTTTTGGTACTTACGTATTATCACAACAGTATGGGTGACATTATATGAAATGAAGCACATGGTTGCCGATTCAGCACATACGACACATGCGAAATCTGGGTTGCCAACTTGGTGAGTTTATCTTCAAAGTTGTCATTGTTGTGATAATACGTAAGTACCCCGTTTTCTTTCTTATGTTTTTGTGAAATTTAAAATTTTTAATGAGAATTCTTTTATGCATTTTTTTTTGCTGACATGTAATATTTCATTTTACATAACTGATTTATTCTATATCTTTGATTAGCATCAGTGGCGCACACAAGGGGGTCCTGGGGGTCCGGACCCCCTCCCCAAAGCCCTGGATTTTTTTCCGATTGATTATAATTCTAAGTATGTAGTAGGTAAAATTTAATTAAGTATGTTATTAATGATTAATTTTATTAATTAATGCTAATTATTTATTCAAGAATTAGTTTTTTACTGTGTTTTGTTCCCGAAAATCGACAAAATCAAAAGGAGCATGATACAAGAAGGGTGAACTTTCGACCCCAGACCCCCCCTTCCCTTGAAAAATTCCTGTGTGCGCTACTGATTAGCATAGTAATATTTTTTCAGTTATGATTTTTAAAAGAATATTTATAGTGTCTGTGTGTGGAAGGCTTTCAAAAAGGTGGATTTCTTCAGTGTTATAAATCATTTATATAAAATTTCATTATTTAAGTACTCATTAAAATTTTTAAAATATTTTACTGCCAATTACACTTAGTTCATGTTTAATATCTGATGCTCATTAATTCTATGTATTATTAGTTTGAGTCATCTTTAAACTGACATTTATAAATTAAAATAAGCAAATAAATTTTTTTAAATTCTTTTTTATTTTTATTAAGTGTGTGTGTGTGTGTGAACGAATTTTGTATAAAAATTGCTCTAAATAAATTGATAGATACCAAGGGATTTTTTTATTTGGAATGAAAGATTTTTTTCTTGAATAAATCCAGTTATCATATTCAAGCAATAATAAAGTCAAATGCATTGTTTAATGAGAGATTATTTCAGTCACTGTGCTTTGTAGTTTGAAACTTAATTTTACTATAGCATAGAAATGTTATAATTCATTAAAGCATTTGTATTATTAGGTTATTATGAAAGACATTTATTATGTGACATTTTAAACAAGAAAAATTATGGAAAGAACAACATATTTTAGTGATAAAATGCTTATGAGTGAAAAAGTTGAAAGTTGATTCTCTAATTAAGCAAATGAAATATAAAAACTTCACATTTTAGAGAATTAATATACATTTCATACATTTTCAGAGCTATTTCCTGTTGAATCTTTTAAAGATGTCTTTAGAACGTGGAAAACGTCGCAAATTTCTGTTGTTAGAAGAATGTTATGGCAAGAAAATTACTGATGACAATCGTCCGAACTCTTTGTTCAACAAATCAGCCTTAGAGACAGAAGTTCAGCTTGTACCTGGAAGTATATTACAAGAAATAAAATCTGAGCCCGGATCACCTTCCATGTGTGTACAATCGTTGGATCATGATAATGTTTATATGTTGTGCAATAATAGTGATGTTCATGAATTGTCTCCTTTTGAAGCTGAGGTTTTAGTTCCTGTTTCTCCTGTTAGAGATCGTCTGCGTGTCCTTTCAGATGAGCAGTGGCTTAAAGAAGCTGAGATGATTGTTGAAGGTAGTAATGTTAATGTAGATTTAGGAGCAGATTTGGATCCTGTCGAAGGAATAGTTCGGTATTGCGGTGTCGTTCCAGAACTTGGGAAGGGAATTGTTTTTGGAATTGAATTATTGGTAAGTATTGTATTTTTAAATTAATTTTTAAAACTATTGTTTAATTTTGTATTTTTGCATTAATGAATAAAAGTATCATGTAATATGTTACAGATATTAATTTTGCTGAAATATTTTTGATTATAAGAAAGATGATTTCATATTTACATTTAATCCAAGTAGTTTTGAAATTTTGTCTTTTTAATTGAATGATGTGGAGAAAAAGGAGTTGACTGAATTAAATTAGAATTTATTTTTTTTTACTGCTATTCATTTTGTACCAAAAGCTTGGTAGGAATTTCTCTGAATGATCTAAAGTTTAAGTAAAATATATTTCCAAAAAAATGATAAAATTTAGTTTTCTATTTCTAATAAGAAAGATAAAATCTGATATAATGAGATTAGTTCAGCCATCAACCATCAGAATTATTTAAGTGTTATCATAGTCTGAACCTAACAAGGTAACTATAAATATCTTGTATTTTATGTTTACCTTTAATGTGTATTTTCTTATTTTGAAATTTTTATGTCCCAAGTACTTTTTGAATTTAAGCTAAAAAAATATTAAAGATTATATGGATTTTCTCAGAGCCTTTAAACTTCAATTATTTTGGATCTGATACAGTACTTATATATTAGTTTTATGCAAGACAATATTCAACAATTGATAATATTTGCTATACTTTACTAACTTATGTATATAATCTTAATGAGAAAGAAACAAATCTTATGGTTCAAAGAAATTTTTGTAATTCTTTTTGAACATTTTTTTACTTCTTAAATTATATGAGGACACAGTTTTCTGAAATATATATGGCTACTTAAAACATTCATTCCCCCCCCCCCAAATTGATACCAGAAATATTATTTTACTAATTCTTTTGTAAACTGTGAGGTTCTTTATTTCAAGATGTTGATGGCTGGGGCAAATCCATATGATAAAATATGAAATATTTTTATTTTGTATATTTCAGATGAAATATTTTAAATCTATTTCTTAAATTCTGAAATAAATTTTTCAAATTATTTTCTATTTTTATCTTTTTTTGTTAAAGTAAAAGCATTAACTTGATACATATTTCTGAGAAATTTGAGAATCCTGATTTTTTCTGTTTAGTTGCTAATAAATATCAAATTTTAAAACTTTTTTTAAAATCAAAATTTTATGCCATGAATAAAATTGCTTTATTTAATCACCTTATTAGCTAATACTTTATGTTAATAGTTATTTGATTTGTCTGTAGAGAACATGCAGAATTTTGTAATGCACAAATTAGAAAATGTCCTCCAAGTCGTTTCATAATTTATGAAATGCATCACAACTTCGTAGAATTGATAAAGTTAAAAAAAATTAGAAGAATTTTAATAATAATAATAATAATGATAAAGAGAATAATAATCCCCCTCTTAACAGTGAGAAAACCTTATTGGTTTTTATGAAATACTATAAGTAACTTAACATGTGTATGGTTAAAGAGCTGATTGAGGAAACAAAATATTCGATTTTTTTAAAATGATATAATGGGTAAATCACTTATTATTGGGTAAATTACTTATTATTTTTTTTATTAGAAGAAACTGAGTAGCTCCTTGTGATTTAATCGCTACCCTTTCGCCCTATTTTTGTTCGATTTTTTTTTGTTTCTTACTTTTTTTCGAGGGGGAAGGATGGTAGCCGAGTGATCATAGAGAGTTCGTGCCAGATCTTGTAGAGTCGCGGGTTCGGAACCCAGTTTTCACTGATGACACACGGTGTAGAGGGGTTGATGCATGTTAAATCTATCGAGGTTAAAATCCTCCTGTGGTGTGGAAGTTGGGAGAGAGAGGTGCCACTTCTAGTGTCGTCCTCGTCACTTGACCGCAGTTCAAAATTACGAGGTCCATCGCCAATTGCCATTGTGTTACTTCACAGTGTGACGTAAATTAAAATAAAACCAGACCGTCTTTTTTTATGAGATTTTGATATGAATTTTTTAATTTGAATTTACATCAAAAAGGGAAGAAAAGTTTAAATTTAAATACAGTTAATGTTTTTCTCTCCTTTTCTTAATCTTCTAAACTTAAAGAACTTGTATAGATCTTTAATTTATTTTTTAAATCTCCTCTCGATGAAAACTTTCATATTTTTGAAAAAGCAAGAATTATTCAAAAAATCATAACGCTATCAAAGGTTCATTCATGTTAGTTCTTTTAACGGTCATTTATGGACACAAAGGGGGGTCAGTGGCGTAACGTACACCCCCGCCACCGCTGCACTGCATGGGGCCCCAGGACTCTCTCTAGGGGCCCCAAAGCCTGAGCGATGCCGATTGCGTAAGATCCGGCTACGGCTCAAAATCTGATTTTGTAGGGGTGCCCGAAAATTCTCCGTTACGCCACTGGGGGGTGAGGAAAAGTTCTGTGAACAGGTCAAAATCGGAGAAACTTACACCAAATTTAATTCCAAATAACGAGAGATAAAAATTGTCATTCGTCACATTTATAACCCATGCGACGAAAATAATTTTCTAAGAATTCACTTTCACCTTTTATGACATTCACGGTTACTTTTCTGAATGTTGCACATTATAATATGTTTTCCGTCTTTCAAGTTAATTTATTTGTTATGTATGACCTTCAGAATCAATCACTGTATATGGCATTTTAAGTGCGTGGTGTCTTTTCGTTGTCTTTGCAGCAATTATTCTGTCTTCGTTGTATGTTGAATGAAGAAATCCACGCCCCTTTTGTAATTGTCTGTACGGTTCTCTGTTTTGAATGCAAAACCTTGACTGGTGCTTTGAGAGGTTATTATTCGCAAAATCTACTTTTCTACCGATAATTTTTGTCGTTCAGTTTTGTGAATGTTTCTTTTTTTGTATTCGAAAAAATGATTTGATTATATCAATACAATTCTCACTATAAAGTAGTTATTCCAATTACAGACTTGAATAATTAAAATAAATTCCTTAAAGATATCCGCACGCACGCGCACTTTTCAGTTTGAAATGATGTTAGTAAAAATGCAACGGGGCTATATTGTTTATATGGTTTCTCTTTCTCAAATAAACGTTTGAAAAGTAAAATAATTATTTCATCCTTTTGAAACGCACTCGCTTGTTTGACGAGATTGTATTACATTTTCCATTTGTATCGATTTCGAAGTCCGAAACAGGCTACGGGCGGCGATTACTACAAGAATATGAGATACATTGAAATGAAAGTTTGACAGTTATTGGGGCATTATGTATTGTTCAAAGATATAAATCTTATCCTTTCATTCTTGATGGTAGTTGACAATGCTTATGAAAAAAGCTTGTGGTGGCTGTAGCCTAGTGTGCAAGGTAACGGACTCGTGGCCGGCGTGTCATGAATGTGAGCCTAGTACCGCTGAAGACCCGCCGTGTAGGGAAGCGAAGCATTTGACCGTGGTCCGTCGCCAAAAGCCTTTCGAGTAGTTGAACAGTGCGACGGTAATATTCACTCACTCACTCTAAAATAGGTTTAGTAAGACAAAATTTAAAATTGGTAGAAGATTATTTTGTATCGGGGGTAAGAGCAATTTTTTTGCTTGGAGGGCCCTATTGTGGACCCATTTAGGTCCCATTGTGTGGACTGTACTTTTTAAAAATGATTGCATTCTTTAGTTAACTTTGAATCTTACGTAACTTTGCAAAATTACGTGGTCCGTCGCCAAAAGCCTTTCGAGTAGTTGAACAGTGCGACGGTAATATTCACTCACTCACTCTAAAATAGGTTTAGTAAGACAAAATTTAAAATTGGTAGAAGATTATTTTGTATCGGGGGTAAGAGCAATTTTTTTGCTTGGAGGGCCCTATTGTGGACCCATTTAGGTCCCATTGTGTGGACTGTACTTTTTAAAAATGATTGCATTCTTTAGTTAACTTTGAATCTCTTACGTAACTTTGCAAAATTACGTGGTCCGTCGCCAAAAGCCTTTCGAGTAGTTGAACAGTGCGACATTAATATTCACTCACTCACTCTAAAATAGGTTTAGTAAGACAAAATTTAAAATTGGTAGAAGATTATTTTGTATCGGGGGGGTAGGGGCAATTTCTTTGCTTGGAGGGCCCTATTGTGGACCCATTTAGGTCCCATTGTGTGGACTGTACTTTTTAAAAATGATTGCATTCTTTAGTTAACTTTGAATCTTACGTAACTTTGCAAAATGACGTGGTCCGTCTCCAAAAGCCTTTCGAGTAGTTGAACAGTGCGACATTAATATTCACTCACTCACTCTAAAATAGGTTTAGTAAGACAAAATTTAAAATTGGTAGAAGATTATTTTGTATCGGGGGTAGGGGCAATTTCTTTGCTTGGAGGGCCCTATTGTGGACCCATTTAGGTCCCATTGTGTGGACTGTACTTTTTAAAAATGATTGCATTCTTTAGTTAACTTTGAATCTTACGTAACTTTGCAAAATTACGTGGTCCGTCGCCAAAAGCCTTTCGAGTAGTTGAACAGTGCGACGGTAATATTCACTCACTCACTCTAAAATAGGTTTAGTAAGACAAAATTTAAAATTGGTAGAAGATTATTTTGTATCGGGGGTAAGAGCAATTTTTTTGCTTGGAGGGCCCTATTGTGGACCCATTTAGGTCCCATTGTGTGGACTGTACTTTTTAAAAATGATTGCATTCTTTAGTTAACTTTGAATCTCTTACGTAACTTTGCAAAATTACGTGGTCCGTCGCCAAAAGCCTTTCGAGTAGTTGAACAGTGCGACATTAATATTCACTCACTCACTCTAAAATAGGTTTAGTAAGACAAAATTTAAAATTGGTAGAAGATTATTTTGTATCGGGGGGTAGGGCAATTTCTTTGCTTGGAGGGCCCTATTGTGGACCCATTTAGGTCCCATTGTGTGGACTGTACTTTTTAAAAATGATTGCATTCTTTAGTTAAGTTTGAATCTCTTACGTAACTTTGCAAAATTACGTGGTCCGTCGCCAAAAGCCTTTCGAGTAGTTGAACAGTGCGACATTAATATTCACTCACTCACTCTAAAATAGGTTTAGTAAGACAAAATTTAAAATTGGTAGAAGATTATTTTGTATCGGGGTAGGGGCAATTTCTTTGCTTGAGGGCCCTATTGTGGACCCATTTAGGTCCCATTGTGTGGACTGTACTTTTTAAAAATGATTGCATTCTTTAGTTAACTTTGTCTTAAACTTTGCAAAATTACGTTTGCCTTTCGAATTGAACTGCGACATTAATATTTTGGGCGCGGTAGCCCACTGGCAGGCATTGCAAAACCACTTGTACGCGATGCACGTTAAATCTGTCGTCGCCAAGTTAGGAGCCAGCTCTGTCGTCCACGAGACCATGGTTCAAAATTACGTGATGAACAACAGTGCGACGTTAATATTAACTCATTTAATATTCACTCACTCACTCTAAAATATGTTTAGTAAAACAAAAATTTAAAATTGGTAGAAGATTATTTTGTATCGGGGTAGGGGCAATTTTTTTTGCTTGAGGGCCCTATTGTGGACCCATTTAGGTCCCATTGTGTGGACTGTACTTTTTAAAAATGATTGCATTCTTTAGTTAACTTTGAATCTTACGTAACTTTGCAAAATGACGTGGTCCGTCTCCAAAGCCTTTCGAGTAGTTGAACAGTGCGACATTAATATTCACTCACTCACTCTAAAATAGGTTTAGTAAGACAAAATTTAAAATTGGTAGAAGATTATTTTGTATCGGGGTAGGGGCAATTTCTTTGCTTGAGGGCTATTGTGGACCCATTTAGGTCCCATTGTGTGGACTGTACTTTTTAAAAATGATTGCATTCTTTAGTTAACTTTGAATCTTACGTAACTTTGCAAAATTACGTGGTCCGTCGCCAAAAGCCCTCGTGTAGCTGAACAGTCCGAGGTTAATATTCACTCACTCACTTGACGACGGACCTCGTAATTTTGAACCACGGTCGAGGACGACACCTGGGCTGGCACCCCCTCTCCACACCACACCAACGAGAGGACGTTTCAGCTCTCGACAGATTTAACGAGCATCGCCCCCCTACACGGCGGGTCTTCAGTGGCACTGGGCTCGAACTGATAACACGCCAGCCACGATCTGATACCTTGACCACTTGACTACCGTGGCCACCTTTTTGCACAACTTGATTCTCATCACAACTTGAAAATTAATGTCTGCCAACTTGCAACTATGCTTACTTTTGTTGATCTTCATGCAAGAAAAGCTTTGCTCACAAATATATGTTGACCAGATTATAGAAAACGTTTTCTGTCTATTTAGTTTTCTGACCGTTTTCGCGGGCTGCAAAAAAGTTCTTGCCCACTCCTATTGCATACCAGCTCATCATATAGCCTTAATACGTTGAATGGCTTATGAAATTTTAATTTATTCTTTATGTTGATGTGCGGAATTGTTGTAACGATCAGAAACCAGATGAAATTTGATTCGATGTAGCTGGTATTTATCACGTATTGTGGGCTGTACAGGTGGCCGCGGTAGCCGAGTGGTATAGGTATCGGATCGTGGCATGCCTTGTCACGAGTTCGAGCCCAGTACCACTCAAGACCCGCCGTGTAGGGCAGCGATGCACGTTAAATCTGTCGAGAGCTGAAACGTCCTCCCGTTGGTGTGGTGTGGTAGTTAGGAGAGGGGTGTGCCAGCTCAGGTGTCGTCCACGTCCCTTGACCATGGTTCTAAATTACGTGGTCCGTCGCCAAAAGCCCTCGTGTAGCTGAACAGTGCGACTTTAATATTCAATCAATCAGTGGGCTGTACAGATTTATTTCATGAATTTTTTTCTGTTGATGTTGCATATGTAAATAATAATAATAATAAACTCTGTTTTTTTAAATTTATCGAACTCATCATTAAGCGTTTGAATGGTGTTGACATTTGTTATCATGTGTATAGTTTATATTAGTGCTCCTCAACCTTTTTATCGCCGTGGACCAGTTAACGTTAGATAATTTTACCTACTGAGAGGTTATTTTACAAAGAAAATCGTGAAATGCTCTTAATTCCAGAAAAAGTTCGCTATATAGAAAAATTCGCAATATAGAGGCTCGTAATATGGAGGTTCGACTGTAATTTAATGTTCCTTGGGCTTCCCGGAGGTTGAGGACCACTGCCGGTTTAAGCTCATTTCGGGCCGTGGGCGCAAAAGATCTACAGCCCCCCTGGCACTGGCGGATCCGAGTCCTTGGGCGCCAGCCCCAAGCGCCCAATGGATAAACCGGCTTAGTTGGAGACCGCTGGTTTTTATCAGTGGTCCCCGGGCCGCTGACCTGTACCGATGCGTGGATCAAATGGTACCGGGCCGCCCGAAGAACATTAGAGTATTTTTTTTTTTTTTTTTTTGGAGTATCTTTATCGGTTTTGTGCGGTAGCCTAGTGGTCAAGGTAGCGGACTCGTCGCCGGCATGTCATGAGTTCGAGGTAAAATCCTAGGAGAGCCCACACCCTTGGCGACAAACCGAAAAAAGCGCCAAGTCAGAACAAGATGGTGCCAAGCGAAACCGACAATGGCAAGGGAATGTAGCGTGATAAGGTGGATGCGTAATGAAAATATATGTAAACAATACAGAAATTAAATATTTAAGACAAAAAATATAAAAACAGCACTTACTTTCTTACTGCTGATCTTTTCCGAGTGGAGGGTATAGCGTAACAACAGATTTTTAAAAAGCCATAAAGGTCTCATCGCTAAGCGAATGATCGTGTTAGCGCCGCCATATTTATTCTGCGAGGTAATGGTTGAACATACATTCGGCGTGGCTGGTACGATTTCTAAGAAAGCGTTTTATTGCCAACCATGTTACATCAAGCCGATCATTACATTTAGGACATTCATAACTCGAAGTAATCAATCCTTCTTTCATACACCATTCAATCAATTCTTTCTTACCTTTCGCATTCAACAAAGTAAAAAATTCCAAAGTATATTCCCTCACTCACGCAGCCAGCCCGGAGCCCAACAACAAAATTAAATTCGAAATGCACACCCACAAAATACGAAAATGCTAGAAATAGTTAGGGTTGCCATATGTAGTGTTTAAAAGTAGGGATACCAAGATGGCGCAATTATTGTCAACCAAAGTAATTCGCGCCAAGGGTGTGGGCTCTCCTAGGAGTGAACCGAGTTCGAACCTAGTACCGCTGAAGAATCCACCGTTAGGATGGGATGCAACTATGTGCTCAAACGTCCTCCCTCTGGTGTGATGTGGAAGTTTGGAGAGGGGCCAGCTCAGGTGTCGTTCTCTTTACTTGACCATGGTCCAAAATGACGAGGTCCGTTGCCAAAAGCCCTCTAATAGATGTATAGTGCGACGTTAATATTCACTCACTCACTCGGTTTTGTGCGACTTTTTATGGAAATAACTTTATATTCCTTTTTTAGCTTAACTGTATTTTATTCTGAAGGAATATTTAAATATAATTAAATCAAAATTATTAAATCAAAACAATCTAAAATATAAACACCAACGTGCCCCTCAGCGAACCGCAGTAAAATTATCAAACGTTGACCGGTCCGCGACGACAAAAATGTTGGACAGCACTGGTTTATATGACCTAAAATCTTTTGATTTAAATGCTTAAAGTGAGCTAAAGTCTTTTGCAAAATACGAATGAAATTTAGATTGGCTTCCAGATACGTTATTAGCAATCACATGAATGTGTGGATAAATTTTGGCTTTTTTTATCCAATACGCCTTAAGAAAAATAAACACCGAAAAAAAAAATCTCTAGACTGTTATGTCATATTGGAAACATTTATGCAAGAGATAATAAAAAGAGTAAACATACGAGTATTACATTACCGTTTAGTATTTTTTCAGTGAAAAATTTTAGGAAAAAAAAATTTTTTGGACATGAGTCAGAAACGCCAGCCATAGTATCAGTAGACAGCGTGCATTGTTAAAAAAAATTGGCCACATTCCAAAATGCCATGTTCTTATTTGTTTCTTTTTAATCGAATGAGGAAATTACTTACAGATTCTCTCTATTCTTGGCAAATTTTCACTGTATCCCAGGTATAATCTTCTGTTTAGGCAATTTTTCATTGCGATAAATTTAATTTTCACCATTTCACCAAATCGTTAAAACTTCCAAAGCTCAATGCTCACGTTTTACGTGAATTACTTTTAGCACGGCTAAATCTCATTTTCTATTCCCCAAATTTTAAGCCTCACATTGTGTAAATCGACATTTTGTATCTGTTTTACTTTAAAAAAGTTTTTAAAGATTAAATCGTATCCAAACCATGCTTGTTAAATAATTTTTTTTAAAAAAAATTCTTTAAACCATTTCTGGTGTAAAAATTTTTTGATTATTTTTTAAATTTAATTTTGGTTCAATTAATCTGAACTGACCTTTCAGATAAAATCAAAACTTGAAATTTTTTTAGAGAAATAGACATTTGTACTTCATCATCGTAAGTGCCTTGATAACCCCCTTCACTTTTAAAAGGTAACATTTAAAAGGAATTTTATTAAAAATTTGTTAACTTTTTAATTTTGCAAAAACAGAATGCCATTTATAAAATAAATTAAGCTTTTCATTTTTGAATAAAGTTAAGGTGACTGTGTCTACCTTCGGACCCAATTTTTTTTATAAAAACAAATTTTTGAAACAAATTGAATATTTTTAGGAAGAAAAATAAAAATAAAAATATGTAAATACATAAATTTTTTTAAATAAATATTGTACTTTTAGAAAAATTGGCTGTTTTCAAGAAAATTTTACCAAATTTTTACCAAAATGGGTAACACTGTATAAAAATTTCTAATGCAATTATCATAGTTTTCTTTATAAACAGCATACTTGTGCTCTTCAAAAAGCCCTCGTGTAGCTGAACAGTGCGACGTTAATATTCAATCAATCAATCAATTAATCAATCAACGGTGCTCTTCAAAATGAACCAAAATCTAAGAGAAATATTAAAATACACAAAAAAAATTACAGACAATTATGCATACTAATATGAAAATTTTGATATTTTTAAAGTTTTTTCTTTATAAAAACTACCCTAAATGAAAATTTTTTTTAACCTACAACAAAACTTATAGTCCGCTTTATGAAAAATAGTATGATAAACATTCCCACAAAATTTCAAAACGTTATCTGGTTTGGTTCTTAAAGATATCATGTATTTGGTAAAGATTTTCTCTCGAAAACATAATTTTGAGGAAAACTCCTTTAAAATTTTATCTTACTGTCCTTTTGCATAGAGTGATGTTTTTTAAAATCACTATAACTTTATTTGTATTTCGCGTTAAGGAAAAAGAAAAACTATTTTGGAAGAAAAATGTTCAAACTATAAGATTTTGAAATTAAAAAAAAAAGCCTTATGTAGACGAAAAATGACATTTTCAAGGTAGGTAGTCACCTTAAGATCACTTACCTTCACAATAACTGATCTAATTTAAAAATTAATTTAATTAATCGGAAACTAAACGATGCCTGAGTTCATTGCACGACAATAAAATATTTTGCTATGAATTTTTCGTTTTTTGCAGCATTTTATCAAGGTCCGCGGTAGTCTAGGGGGTCATGGTCACGGACTTGCGGCCAGTGTTTCATGAATTCGATTCTCAGTGTCAACGAAGATGTACGTTAAATCTATCGACATTCAAAGTCCTCCCGTTGGCGCGTTGGAGAAGTTTAGAGAGGGGAGTGATCCTAGCTTAGGTGTCGTCCTCGTCACTTGATCATAGCTCAAAATTGTGAGATCCGTCGTGTTGCTTTATAGTGCATTAATAAACACTCAATATAGCATTTTGTTAATATGTGAGTATAATCTAGTATGTTTTGGGTATTTAAATATCAGTAAGTATTCTAGTGTTAGTGCTGTGTGTTTTCGCCCAATCTAAAAGAGCCCAAGCTAAAAGAGGAACACGTGTTCTGACAGAAAAATGTCAGTTTTCATGGAAATTGTCAATGTTATAATTGATACATCTATTTATAATATTGCCTTTTCAAAATTTAAAACGTTCATAAATAGGCAATTTTTTTCTTTGACATGTAAAACTCACTTATATGCTCACTTTACGAAATATGAAATACATTTTATACGAAAAAAAAAATCAAATCTCTGATAATAATGAGTAACGTAATAAAACATGTTGCTCTCATCAGAATAACGCAGTTTTAGAAGGTTTTTTTTTTTTTTTTTTCAAAACACATCCCTGTATCTGCTTGAGTTTCTTCTATCTTTATTTTATAGTTCATTTCACTCCCCTAACCAAATCAATGTTTTTTCTAGGTCCATCCAGAGCATGGCGTTTGTGATGGAAGCATCAAAGGTAAACGCTATTTCCAATGTGCCAGCAACAACGCCATTTTTGTCGGCATCAATAGATTGCGGTTACATCTGAGAGGCTATAAGTACACCCAAAGTGGCAACATCGTTGAACACGGTGAACACAGAGAAAGAGAAGGTAAGTTTTTGCTTTTAAATTACAATTTTACTATGGTTTTATTTTTGAGATAAGTTTGACTTTTCGTACATAATGCAAAATTAGGCTCATAACAGAATGTATTTTGGCTACGTATATCGATCATAACGAGTGATTATAGTCGATATTGAACATTGGGAACATGAAAGGTGGGGAACATTGTTTTTGTCGACTTGAGGATTTAAGTCCTGTTACCTCTAAAGACCCACCTTCTTGAGGTTCTAATGCATGTTAATACTGTGAAGTTCCACATTGGTGTGATGTGGATGTTAAAAAAACCCAGGAAACTATTTTGAAAAAAGAAAAAACCCCAGGGAAATACATTTTAATGTTTTGTACAACACTCAAAGTAAGTTAAAACGATATTTTATCCAGTAATATACTGTTTAAAATTTCTGGAACATTTACCGTAAGGCTCATGGCAAATCAAGGCCTGTTACGTTTTTACTGGATTATCCAAATTTCTTTCCGTAATTTTGCGATCTACACTCCTTTGAAAATATAGTATGGTATTTTGGAACATAGTTTGCTGCTGTATGGTATAGCTGTGTTTCAAGATTTATAATGATAGCAAGAAAAAAGCTCCCGAAAAAGCATTCTTTAAGCTTTCTATAACTTTTGAAAGATACGGGTACGCGTTTTAAGGTATCAGCCAACTGGCCCCGGGCCCAGCCCCTCGGAGGAGTCTTATCTCGTTTTCAACTTTGCTTTAAAAAGTTCATAATATAAATAATAATAATCGTTAAATATTGTTCCTGGAAATATTCTCCTATAAACTGGGAATTTTGAATTAGATGCCAACTGGCAACATTATAATGTCATGTCCGTGTCTAAGCCTACCATCATTACACATTTAGCCGAAAGGTGGCAATCGGTCCAGTCGGTTTGTGAGATACGTCCATTTATTTGTAAAGGGTTACCATTTGTGCATGGGCCCTGGCCCAGGGCCTCCACCACAATGGAGACCTCGTCTCATTCTCGATTCAGCCGGTCGTTGTTGTTACTAGTGTCACCTGATCGGCAAAAGCCGGATCAAGGTCCACGAAATTCATCATGGCAAAGGGCTTAGTGACGCCTGTTGTTTGCCGTGGCTTTGAACACCATACAGGTGACAGGACGATTTAGCTCGGTTTCACCCCAATTTTGAAGGAGAACACCCTGGGGTAATCAGGGGCCTACCACCTCTCTTCCCCTTCCACCAACCTCACGAGAGGACTTGCGGCTCGACGGCTATTTAAAGTAATGCCAAGTACTTTGACACGGCAGACAACTTTTTATTGACTTTCTTCAAGTTGTTTGGCGTAGAATAAATTTTAAGACAGTAGAGAAAACGGAGTTGATGCGAGAACATTATCGTGTTGTGATTTCTTATGATTTTAAAGCTCAATTAAATCGAGAGGAATGCGTTCGACGGCTGCATTTAGCATTTGGCGATGAATCTCCGTGTCATTCCACTGTATTCAGATGTTTTAAAGAATTTTGCAGTGGTCACAACCCTCTTCAGGATGTAGAACACACAGAAAGGCCACAGTAGTCCCGGATAATGTGTCTGCCATACGAAAAATGTTAATGGATGACAATTGCTGTACCTACCAAATGATACAGAAGGAACTTAACTTTGGATCCTCAGCCATATACAAAATTAATGAAGAATTACAAATGAAAAAAGTAGCTTGTGCCGTTGGGTTCCCCATAATCTAACTGAACACCAAAAAGAGGGGCGTGTCAGAATCAGTAAAAAAATCCCTTATATTGCTAAGCGATGGTGGCCACCGCATCATTTCTAAAATTGTAACGGATGATGAAACGTACAAGCCGTTTTTTGACGTTCCAACACGTCAAGAAAGCCAACTATGGGTCTTTGAAGATGATCCCACGCCAACAGTGGTGAAAAGCCAACGAGCAATGAAAAAAGTAATGTATGCCATTTTCTTCAGAAGTACAAGATGCATCAAATCCATCGAGTTGGAAGGACAGAAAACAGTAACAGCAATTTGGTATACCACGAAATGTCTTCCAGAAATTCTCCAAGAAATTAATGTTAGGGGACTAATGCTTCACCATAACAATGCATCTTCCCATGCAGCCGGATTAACAGCTGAGTTTCTTAAACAAAAACAAATTAAAGTGATATAGCATCCACCTTAGTCTCTGGATCTAGCTATGTGTGATTTTTGGTTACCTTTTTATCTATAAAAGACCTTACGTGGACATAGTTTTCATTCAGAAGAAGAGATTAATGTGGCTATAAATGCATTTTTTTCATACGTTCCAAGAAATGAATGGTTTCAAGCATTTAATCTGTGGAAAATTCGTCTACAAAAGTGCATTGATACTAGAAAAGACTACTTTGAACACTCCTAAAATTTTGTAAGTATAACTTAAAAACCTAGTAGTATCTCTAAAATTTCAGAGTGACCCTCATATTATGAGATCTTAAGGAATATTAATCACATTTACTTGACTTTCGTGCAAAAATAAATAAAAAAAAAACCCTCTATTATTTTTATAATTTTTTAAAACAAATTTAGAATTTTTAAACGAAATGTTTGTTTTTCAAAACGCAGAAATAAGATAAATTTTGATAACTTTAAACGACATTCGAGTGAACTTTCGACAATCTTATAATTTAAGTTAATAAGTTTTTTCGAAATAATTTGTGACGAAACACGAACATCTTTATCACTTGGAATGTAATCGTAATTTTATTGTTTTATCAGGATATCTATTTGTCATAGTTACAGCTGAAAACATTTTGTTTTATCTTCCACGCAACGGGCTGCATTTAATGGGTTGTTGATTTCGTGAAGTTGATTAAATTGAGAGAGATACTGATGTGATGGAACTTCTCTAGCGTGTGACGAAGTAAACTAACGTTGTGATTACTTTGTTAGTAGTAATTGTGTTGGAGTTTATAAGTATAAAGTATATTATACAATACTTTAAATCTTATCTTAGAGTAAACATTTGGTCAGTAAAAATAATGTTCAATATCATATTATACTGTGAAAATCGTTTAACACGAAATCAATGGGACTGAAATATTTTTTCGTGTTAAAAAAATTTTGTGTTAAAGGATTCTTAAAAAAACAAACATATATTGAACAAAATTAAGTTTATAAGAGTACATTTTATTTGCATAAATATGTATGTGTGCATGTATTTTATAAAAATCAATGGAACAAAAACTCAATGAAATTTAATTCAAAATTTTCAAGTTTTATGAAAAACAAAACATTTATTGAGTTTTTTAAAAATAATCTGATATTTTCTTTGTATATAGTCTTTTTTAGCATCAAATAGTCGACGAATTTTTCGATGTTGTCCATTTTGTTATTCATTTCACCATTGGAATGTGTGTCTACATCATTGCGCATGCTTTTTCAAGATGTTTCTCATTTCGGATGGCATGGGAACAAGAGCTACATCATTCATTTCATTTTCGTCGTCGGAATCTGCATCATTGATATTTTTTGAGTTTTGAGCTAAATCCAAAATGTCTTAGTATGTCATAATTGAGGCTGTACGCCGATTATCATCATCTACTGCAACGAATTCTTCCGATGATATAGTGTGAAACAGTCCAATAATACAGAAATTTTCTCAAACATTTCATTAAGTGTCGACTCAGTTTCAATATCTTCCTTCTCCAGAAGGGAAATCTTTTTATGTTAAGCGATTTTTGTTTCGTGTTAAGAGTAAAAATATGCATGAAATTACATAGTAGTTTGTCGGGACCGTTGTATTGTTTCGTGTTAGCCGATATTTCGTCTTAAGTGTTTTCGCGTTAAACGTATTTCACTGTATATTATAGAAGAATGTGTAGGTACAAGGTGTGTGCTATAAAAGTTCAGAAACAAGTCCCGGTATTATGTAGTGTGGTAGCCCTCTATCTACTGGCGAAGCTAGTTCTGAGTGGGCCCTGTATCAAAAATCCTTCGAGCCCTGTTTTAGATATGAGAGCCCTGTTAGCGAGCTGCAGTTGGGGCCCCTGTAGCTTGGGGGCCCCGTATCATTGCGACTGCGGTAGCTACGCCTCTGCCTCAATCCCCCATCCTTAAAGAATATTTCCGTTTTTACCTGAGTCAACCCCCAAGGGGCTTTGCAAGGGCTTAAGGGGCGTTATAGATAAATAATAAGTGAACTCATTAAAAAATTATTTTACATTTTTATGTGAATAGTTTTGTACTGGGTTTTACTCTCCTTACAATTCAGCTATTATATCAAGAATAATATGTATATTTTATTTTTTAAAAGTTAACCCGTGCGAAGAAAAAGAAAGTCAGCTATAGTATTGAATCGAAAAGTCATTGTTTATAAAAAATATAGTTAACTAAATATAATAGTAAACTAAAAATATTAAATCTAAATATATACTTTGTATCGGATAATTTTTACTCGCTTTAAAATTAGTTAGAAATGATAAGTTCACTTGAAGTATGTTGATACTTTTTATGTCTTACAAACTTGTCTGAATATGGAGAAAATTTTTTTATCAAATATATGATCATAATTCTAAATATGTAATAATTAAGGACGGTAAAATTGGTTCGTAATTATGATTAATGTATTAAAAAAATTGAACCCGGATTTGTATTAAATGGAGATTTTCTTCAAAAGGCAAATTGTTTTTAATAGCTAATAATTAATAATTTAATATTTATATATGAAATTATTAATAAATGATTCTGAAGTGTCTTTTTTGAGTAATGGTTTTTAAGTATGACATCTTTATGCAAATTTCATATAAAATAATCTTTGCCGGATTAAAAATTACGCAGAATGACTCCGCGAAAAAATTTCTCCACGCCACGTTGGAGGGGAGGGGGGGAGAAAATCAAATGTTGTTCTCTTTAAAATCGACAGATGAAATCGTGAATAATTCTTACGTGGATAATTGTAAGCATTATGTGTCAACCGCAGAAATCACAGTTTATCATTCAACGAATATATTTTTATCGCTTTAAAATATGCGTGTAAAAATAAACGTTGAGCATTTTCATTTGTTTTCCGCTTTATACATAGCCGTCTTTTTTTCCTAGCGTGAGACTTCAAAAAAGAATACATGTTCCCCATTTTTCAGGGATTTTTTAACTATAGTAAGTGATCACTTTGCATAACTAGTATCTTAATCCTGAATGCATTTGGATTTTTACCTATATCCTAAATTTTTGATGCATTTATTATAATTCTGTTGTTTTTTGTAAATACCTCTTAAAATTTATTACAATTATCTTTTATTAAATAATTTTCCAATTTTGTCTTCCACCATAAATTAGAAATAGTTCTTGTTTTTCATTACAGTATGTATTTTAAAGTGGAAGAAATTCTTTCTAATTTTTTTTGTAATGAAATGTGATGAGTATTTCACTTTTATTAATTTTCTTTACGGCCCAAATTTTCTCACATGATGTAAAATGCTGTAATTATTATTCAATAAATTCGTCTTTCAAACAAGGTGTGCTGTAATAGTTTGAAATACTTGTTATTTTGTATGTCCTATATTATTAAGGGGACCTATCGACCTCCTTGGAGGACAGTCCTTCTTTTATGGTTTCTGTCCTTCCTCGAAAAGTGTTCTCCTACTTGTTCTCCTTTTCAATATTTTAAAACTGTGAACTGTTACGCGTCGGGTGCCGCTATGGTATGAGTTACTGGAGAATTATTTATTAATCTCAAAAGTCTTTTTAAGAATACTATTTTTTAAACAAAATGTTTTTAAAATAAAAAGCACAGGAATAAATATTTATTTATATAAAATGTTTTACCATTTCTAATCCTAGAAACGTATGTCATTTTAAGAGTTTTATGGCAAAATTGGCTGAGTGCTTAGTGCCTCGCGCTTCCACACCGCAGGGCCGAGGTTCAAATCCCGTTCTGGAAAAGGTTGACTCAGCCTTTCATCCCTTTAGTGGGTTGATAAATGAGTACCAAGCTTGCTTGGGAATTTAACTCTGGAGGGTTCGCGTCAGATTGACCACCTGACCGGAACATCTGCTCATGCACCTCAGTGCCCAATGTCACGTATCGTGAGTTGGACTAAGTAGGTCTTGGCCCTCATGGGCTGTTGTGCCATTGAGTTAAGTTATGGCAAAGTTAGTGAATCTTACTAACACTAAGTACTTAATTTTTTCCTTTAATTTGAAGTTTATTAACAAAGGTAGCACATTTTTATAATAATAATTTAAAAATAATAAGAAACCATATATATATATATATATATATATATATATATATATATATATATATATATATATATTTCCTACTAGTACTATTTGCTATTAAAATGCAGTTCATTTTAGCTTTTTTTTAAATTTCATTGTGACGAATCTGTATGTAACCTTTCCACTAATCTTCTTAGGCGTCTTTTTTGGGGATTATAAATTCGCGTATATTTCCAATCAACTGTGAGATGAGAACGGGATATGCAAAGTAGATAGGGTATTTAAGTAGAGCGTTGTAAGCTAGCAAATATGAAGGCTATTGAGCCAGCAGCAGTAAAGTCAAATTTAGAGGATTCAATTGGATTAAGATAGTGAAGCATTACTGCTAGTACTCTACGAAGGAATCTTAAAAGCTAATATACCAGTGAAGATATCAAAGTATTACCAGGTGATATACTATAGTTTATTATCGCTTAAAACAAACGCTAGTTTAATAAAATTAGTTTAAATTAATGAAAGCTAATAATTCGAGTTGCGTGTATTTCTCGGACCTTATTGATCTCACGCGTAGTTATTGATTAATTTCATATTTCGTAATTTAATTTAATATTAAAGGTAAATCCCTTTTGTTTGACATAACATAGAAATATTATATGTCATTAGAGTTTCTAATATTTGAATCAGTTGAATAAATATAAGTTACTATTATACAAATGGTGATTCTTTGCCTCAAATTAATCTTGGTGTCCAGAGTGGAACCCAAGGGGGTTCCAACATCATTTTTCTGTGGAATTTTCGCAATATTTTTACAATTAGTTTATTTCAGCTTTTATTAAGATTATCTTAAAAATTCCCCATCTGTATATTATATTTTTATGTGATTTCGAATACTTGAATCTAATTCTAATTACGTAACGCTGAGTTTCCGGCTTTGTCGATCGTAGGGGCTAGAATCCAAGCGCCACTGAATACCTACCTGATACATTTTAAAGGTAAGAGGCTTAAAATTAAGAGGTCCGTCGCCAATAGCCCTTGTGTAACCTCTAAATACAAAGTCAATAAAAAAATCAAATCGAATCAAAACGTTTAAGTAACATTTCAGATTCAATCCCCATAAATATAATTACAAATTATTGCCTTAAAAGGAAAGAATTTAACTTGACTTACTCCCCGCCAGTCTCTCAATCCTACCTATGACTTTACCGAAACGATAGATTTTCTCTTTTGTGCAGATTGACAGCACGTGTGTGGTATGTGTTGGTCGTAAAGTGTTGAGAACAATTCAGCTTGGCCTTGGACGGGACGCGAGATATAAAAATAGTATTATTAGCGGCTCATGATTGAAATCGTTCATACGTTACGTCAACTTCACTCCCGATTGTTCCGCGTATGAATGTTGACGAGTAGTTTGTCATTCCGCCGCGCTCACTGACAATTGGCTTTTACGCTTTCGCTCCATAAGTGTGTGTTTTTTCTCTCCTTTCTGTAAAAATGATGGACGCTGTGAAGATTGGGCGGTCGAAGCTGGTGGTGCTTAATGGAATTTTGACTTCATCGGGTAAAGAATTGCATCGCAGGATTAAAATTTCGCGAAATTATACCAAAATAACTGAAAGTGAGTATATTTATGCTCATTTTTTTTTTAAAAATTGTTATTTTATTAAGTTGTGGTGTCTTAAAAATGTCTTATAAATAGTGGAAATTTTGATTGAAAAATATACTTTTTTCTGTAAATTTTTTAAAAAAAAAAAAAGCTGGGGAGGAGGAGGTGCTTTTTGTTCGCCGAACGGTGGACTTAACCCCATTGTACAAATTATACAACTGTTCTTACTCATTGCTCAAATTGTAAAACTGTAATTTACATGTATTATGTAGCTTTCTTTTTTTTCAATAGATTGTAAGCGGAAAAAAAAATATCTAGTGTTCATCTCCGCTTTTTAATTTGTGCTTCAATTGAGTGCCTCTTCAAAAACAATGTTCCTAATCACCTTTTCCTCTAAATTACACTGAATTTTTATTCCGTCTTTGCTTCTGCACCTTGACAGAGACACATATACAATTGTCCATGAGCAGTGGCGCACACACAAGGGGGAGTCCTGGGGGTCCGGACCCCCCAAAACCCTTGATTTTTTTCCCGATGGACTATAATTCTAAGTATATAGTAATTAAGTACATTAAGTATTTGTTATTAATGATTAATTTTATTAATTAATGCTAATTATTTATTCAATAATTAATTTTTTACTGTGTTTTGTTCCCGAAAATCGACAATATCAAAAGGAGCATGATACAAGAAGGGTGAACTTTCGACCCCGAAACTCCTCCCCCCCCCTGAAAAATTCCTGTGTGCGCTACTGTCCATGAGTAAATATTCCTTCGATGTTACACATAAACCGACATTTTCAAAACTTTGCCCCTGTGATTTATTAAGAGTCATAATCCTGTGATTTATTAAGAGTCGTGGCAAATATCAATCTTACAGGGAATTGCGTACGTTTTAGTGCGAATGGCACACCAAGCCATTTAAAGTCAACATAAATAAGCTAATATTTTTCATTAAAAAAGTACTAACTCTGGAATTATTTTTAGTATTAAAAATTTATTTTTGCATAATATTTTAAAACTTAATTTGATGAGATTTGAAGATTTAAATCAAACACGAACTTCATCAGTAACTTCACTGTGTACTTTGAATTAAAAACATGCCTTTATTGAAATTATTGCTTAACTCTAGCCGTTACCCACCCGCTTCACTGGGTATTTCACGATGTTGCATGTATGTATACTGTTTACATATAGATTAATTATTGATATCTAGCATTAAGAATTCGATTGTATTGAAAAATATATTTATAGCTGTTACACTCTCACCCCTTGATATAAAAAGAGCATAAATTATAATATCTAATTTCTATTTATGTCTAAAATCGAAGTAGAAAGATTTTTTCGCTCACTTAACCTAATAATCAAGTGGATTTCCACCAAAGTAACTTTCAGTGGATCTCTACTCCATAAAATAAACATGCGTGCTGAATTTCAAGTCTAAATCTAACAGAGCAAAAACGGAATTTTTATCATCAATACCTCGTTGACAGCATTCTTAGCGGAATCTTATTCAACAACAATAAGCATGCAAACCAAATTTTATTATTATAGTCTTAGCAGTTCAAAAACTGGAATTTTGTCTGTCAATACGCCCCAATAACTTTCCCCGCTTCCCCCTGGAGTTGATTTCCGTAAAATCCATTCTTAGTGGAACTCTATTCAACTATAAAGAAACGTGCTCGACAAATTTCAAGTAAGTGAGTTAAATTCAAAAACAGGAATTTTTCTATAACATGCCTTAATCCCTCGCAAACCCACTCCTTTGGGGGTCCGTTTTCGCAAAAATCTTTGTAAAAGGAACTTCATTCCACGAACGGAACATACCTTCTAATTTTCAAGCAGGTGTTTCTATAAGTTGAAAAGCGGAAATATTTATCTATTGCGCCCCTTAATCCCCCTCAGTGACCCTTGGGGATCAATTTTCCCCAAAACTATTTTGTAGCGGATCTCTACACCATGAAAGGAATTAGCTTACCAAATTTTAAGACTGTACGTCTAATAGTTTAAAAATGGAAATAATTATCTAACGCCCGCCCCTTAAGTCCCCGCAATGCCACTTAGGAAACGATTTACACAAAACCCATCTTATGACAGATCACTACTCAGTGAATGGAATCTGCTAACTCAATTTCAAGATTTTACGTTTAATAGTTTAAAAAAGGAGTTAATTGCCTATAACGCCCCTTAATTCTCCACAACGCCACTTGGGGTCGATTTTAAAAAATCCCATTCTGTAGGGAATCTGTACTTTATGAAAGGGATCCGCTTATCAAATTTCAAGACTGTACGTCTAATAGTTTAGAAATGGAAATAATTATGTATAACGCCTCTTAAGCCCCCGCAACGCCACTTAGGAAACGATTTTCTCAAAACCCATCTTATAGCGGATCTCTACTCAGTGAATGGAATCTGCGTACTCAATTTCAAGATTATCTAATAGTTTAAAAAAGGAGTTAATTGCCTATAACGCCACTTAATTCTCTACACCGCCACTTAGGAGTCGATTTTCACAAAACCCATTCTGTAGGGGATCTGTACTCTATGAAAGGAATCCGCTTACCAAATTTGAAAGACTGTACGTCTAATAGTTTAAAAATGGAAATAATTATGTATAACGCCCCTTAAGCGCCCTCAACGCCCCTTGGAGGTCGATTTTTGTAAAAATCATTATGTAGGGAATCTCTACTTTATGAAAGAAATCTGTGTACCAAGTTTTTTTCACGACTGTACATCTAATAGTTTAGTAAAGGAAATAATTATCTATAACGCCCCTTAAACCCTCGTAACGCCCCTTGGGGTTCGAACTTTGCAAAATCCGTTCTTAGCTGACGTCTACACCATGAAGGGAACCTACCTACTAAATTTCAAGTTTGTCGGTTTAATAGTTCCGGAGATATTGTGATTAGTCAGTGAGTGAGTGAGTCGCTTTTCTCCTTTATATATATAGATAATCTTAATATTTTTTCCTTTTTATTTCTTAAATTCTCTTTTAAATTTTCTTCTCATTATACCTTATAATATTAACTTGATACATTCGGATTTCGTATAATATTCACCAGGTTTTTTTTTTCTATCTAAACCCATTTTCTTTGGAATTAATATGAAAATTTTTATAAACCAATTTTAATGTATTCATGTTTATTTTTTTAAAGTAATATATTGGTATATTTTTACTAAATATAAATTATATTTTATCTAACTATATGATGTTATAACGTCAAAGACTGAATACATATCTTCACTATTAATTGAAAGAAGTACTCGTTTTTTCTATGTCGTTCATTTCATAGGTTAAACCTATTAACCTTGGTTAGATTATCTAAGTCTTTATCTTCGTTAAGTATGTCTCCGTTGAACTGAGTTGACCCACATATACTTTTAAGAGCCTACATTTTAACTTCTTTTTCTCTTTTTTTATAGCCTTGTCGTATTTAATGATATTAAGAATGATACTTCAGTTAAGGCCTCCATATTAATGATGTCATTTCTTTCATTTTTATAGTTTATTAAAATAAATTATTTAAAAATGGTAAGGCTTACTTTAATGATTACGTTTTTATTTGTTTTTATGTACTTAAAATATTGCTACAAAGTATGTCTTGTTAAATAATCCGTGTTTTCTCTTTTTCTTGGTTTAATTTTCTTACATCCTCTGAGGTAGTTTATGTATTTTAATTTAGAATGAGTTTTTTTAATAAAAATAATAAATAATTCTTTTTATGGTATAGTTATTTATTAAATACAAATAAGTAAAGATTATAAATTTTCAAATTCGTCTGTCGAGATTGATCCTTTAACCCTTTATCCTACCGCATTATGATTTACTGCAGTATTTTTCATGCAATGTTTTTTTTTAATCACTACATACACACTAAATTAAGGGATATACATAAACAAAATACTCAACTTTGGGAAATTTAATCCGTTAGAGCTAATTAATTGATTAAAGATATTCAACTGTAAAATTAATTATATATACTGTTCACTTAAAATAAATAGTCAAATCGTTTTCTAAGGTCATCATTGACATACAAAAAAGAAAAAAATAAGACACTAACTACTTTTACATTAACTACTTTTTCGGAACAAAAACGACAATCTTCGCAATCCGCTGAAAACGCCGTCAGCTGAAAACGCAATTTCTGCTTTAAAACTATTCGCCTTCCTCACTAAAATACTCATCATAGAACCCGTGTTGCCATATATCTTGGAAGAGTGAAATTAAAAGAATATCCCTTCTAAATATCGTCAGAGTATTCGTAAAAATGGTTATTCTATGTAATTTTAAAGTGAGTGATACTTATAAGCACCGTCGGTAGAGATAAAAGGTTAACCCATATTGTTGTTTTCAAAAATTATTTTATTACTCATACTCATTATTAATAAAATATTCGAACGAGTTGCTTTGATGTAATAGTTTATTTCTTTGTGTTATTTGCTTTAAAAGTTAAATAGTTAGTCGCACTAAATTACTTGTGGTTAATACGGGATATAAAATTGATTGGACTTTTCAAGGCCACATTTCATTGTATACATGAAATACATTGAAATTCGAGGAAACATGTTGAAGTAACCATTTATTAAAAACCTCAGATGATTATCTGTCTATTATTTAAATTGTGTATGCCAATTATTTTATCTCATGTTTTAAATGTTGTAATCGACTTGAATAACCGGTTACCACACAATCACGAAGATAAAATTACTTTTACTGTTTATTATATCTCGTAAATTTACATTTGAATCTTTCGATCTTCACGATGACAACTTTTATGTGGGGTAAACCTCTTTTGAACACAAAAATCGCATTGATTTAAATAGATGTTTTGTCTACTTTTGAGATTGATCATGTAACTTATGCTTCATATCACACACACACATGTTCCTATTTATTTTTAAAATTACCTAAAGAGACAGTTTAAATATTTAAATTGTAACCATCCGCTTTTTTTTTTTTTGAGAAATTTGACGAATTTTACTTTCGAACTGTAGAAGGCTGATCTTTTATCGACCGGCTCTTAACCGTTACTTATTCCATATTTGTGGAGACCCCCCTGAGTCTCACCTTGGACACTAAGATTAATTTGAGGCAAAGAATCACCAAGAGCCATTTTGTATAATAATAATTTTTTATTACTTCAATTCTCAAAAAAAAAAAAAAAAAAAAAAAACTGTAATAACATATAATACTTTTTATGTTACGTCAACTAAAGGGATTTACCTTTATATTAAATTAAATTACGAATAATGCAATTAAATAATAATTACGCTCAAGATCAAATAAGGTCTACCGAAATAGGAGGTCCGAGAAGTACACGTACTCGAATTCTGAACTTTCATTAACTTTAACTAATTCGCCTAAACTGACGCTTGTTTTAAGCTTAAGTAAATTATATTTACCGTTGGCTATATCAGCTTTCTGGTACTTCCGTCGAATATCAGCAATTCTTCTACTCTATTCTAATATCTTGTAATCCTCTAATATTGCGGTTCAAGTTGCTGGCTCAATAGCCTTCCATCATCTACATTGCTATCTCACAACGCTCGACTTAAATACCTTATCTATTTTGCATATCCCGTTCATCTTTTTGGAGTTGATTGGAAATAAACGCGAATTTATATTCCCCCAAAAGACGCCTAAGAAAATTAGTGGAAAGGTTCCGTACAGATTCGTCACATATTTTCCGATTAAAATTATGTTTGTACAAGTAGCAGTGTTATTTTCAAACAAATGAGCAACATTTATAAATTTGCATTTGTGGCTATAAATTTTGTGTTGAAATTTTTCCACTCTACTTTTAAAGGTTAAGAGTAAATTTAGATTATTTATTTAAATTTTAATTTGCCCTTCCATTAAATATCGTGCACTAATTATATTATTTGAAAGCTGTTCTCGCTTAAATTTCCATGCACAGTGTTTGTTATATATTAAAAGAGAATATACTGAAATTTGTACATTTTGCTTGAAAAAAAGTTAATTTGAAAACTTAAAATAATTTTTGGGAAGGCATATAATCTTTTTCATCAAATCAATGATTTGTAACTTTTATTCTTTAAATATTAGCAAATATTCAAAAAATGATCTCCAAAAGTTTTAGTTATTTCTAAAAGAATTTTTTTTTAAAAAAAATTATTTCAAGTTTGTAGTTTTTTTCTTTTCGTATCAATGTTTTTGCCCCCTTTCAATTTTTTTTTACTCTTAAAAATAATGCACCCTATAAATAAGAAATTTGTAGGCATTGAAAAATATGTTTTTAAATACTGGCATTTTATGATATAAAAAATGTTGATAATTTTTATAAAATGTGAAACTATGTTGTATCATTAGAGGGCTGCTAAGGAGTATTGAATTTGTTCGGGCTAAAAGCCAAAATCGTGTCCTTTAAAAGTCTGCCGAGTTTGAGATCAAGAGTAAAATTTATTGGAAATAGCTTTGAGCATAAATTTTTGAAATTTAATCTCGGAGTTGTTGCCAAAACCGTTATATTTTGAGTTGAATTAAATTATGTTTCAAGCCTACTTCTGTTTTCTTTTCTTTCTTTTTTTTTTTTTTAAAATTTAGTGAAGGGAATAAAAGGTATTTTTTTAGAATTGTTTTGAAAACTGCATAAAAACTATTTTCTGTGAAATTAAAGAAATTGAAATCTTAATTGTAAGGATAAATTGATTATTTAGAATTTAACAAACTATGATTTGTTCACTTTGTAATACATAATCTATGTATTTTGTGTTTGTGTATATAAACATACACATACGTAAAGTCAGTAGCGCACACAAAAATTTTTCAAGGGGGGTCCAGGTTCGAATGTCCACCATTTTGGTAGCATGCTCCTATACACCACCCAACATATTCTTTTGATTTTGTCGATTTTCGGGAACAAAAACAACCCAAAATTAAGTATTGAATAAATAATTAGCAATTTTAATAAAATTAATTATTAATAAATACTTAATTAAATGTTACGTAATATATACATAGGATTATAACATATCGAAGAAAAATCAAGGGTTGTTGGGAGTGTCCGAACCCCTAGGCCTCCCCCTTATACGCTCCACTGCCTAAAGTACCTACGGAGTGATCTGCGAATTTGTTCCGGGGCTACGGTAGTAACGAACTCGTGACTGGCGTGTCATGAGTTCGAGCCCTAGTACCACTGACATGGCGTAGCTAGTCCTGTGTGGGTCCTGTATCTAAATTCCTTGAGGGCCCCTAACTTACGATCGTTTGCTTTCATATTTTGGGGCCCCATATCATTGATACGGTGGTACGCCCCTGGCCACTGAAGACCCGCCATGTTGAAGGGCTGATGCATCTTAAATCTGTTGAGATTTAAAGTCTTCCTTGTTAGCTTGGTGCGGTAGTTTAGAGTGGGCGCGCCATCCCAGATGTTAATTTTTTAAAAAATTTTTTGTAAAACATATCAGGAAAAATACTGCAGATAAAATTCGATACCTACTTTATTTTTCATTTGATTCATATTCATCTTTTAGGTTAAATAAGCATCATTTAAGGATTAAAAGTAATTCTTTCCCGTCTTTCTAAAAAACTTTTCGGGGAATACGTAGCATAAAGTTTCAACTTCAATAAAACCAGTTTATCTCGTTTTAAATTAACCTAAGCATGAGATATAATTAATAAAATGGTTCCTTTGATTTTAGTTCTTGAAAATCTATCCGTTAAGTCATCATCTCTTCAGCTAGTAGCTTAATGGTTGTTAACTTCTCTTAAAACGTAGATTAATCTACCTGTTGCGTTTAAAGTGGTAGGGCTTTATGTAAATACGTCATACTCGAACCTTAGTTTCTTCTGTTTGGTGCTGCCATTAGTTTGTCAAAAATAACGTCAAATAGTTCTCAATAAATCGTGCCTGGAAATAAATCTCATGTACCTCATAAAAAAATAAATAAAATCTTTAATTTATCATTTTGCCACTCTCATTGTTTTCCCTTGTTTGTTGCTGAATTTTAAGTTTTTTGCTTCAGTTTTGGGATAATCTTCACGTGCATAATTTACAAACTGTTTTAAAGAACAGTGCATCTATTTCTTTATCTTTGCTACTTTCTGTTTGCACCTTCCTTTTTATTTTTGGTAAAATGGTGTCCGACATAAAAATTAGAAAAAAAAATTAAATTAGTGTAATATGTTTCCATCATAATGAATTTAAAAGTATAAGGATCTATTTTGCATACCTGCTTGAATTTCTCTCTGAAATTGATTATGGGCCCCTATACGACGCTTACCTTCTTCGCCTTCGTAAAAATATCCGGTTTGAATCATAATTTCAAAATACCTTGCACAGGGAAATAATTATTAATTTTTTTAAGATTAAAGGGATTTTTCGTCATTTCATTAAAAGAACTTAATTTTAGAAAAGTAATTTTATAATAAACTTCAAAACTGTTTAGAAAAATTGGGTTATTTAAATGTTAAATACCGTAAAATTCGGCGTATAACGCGCACCTCATTTTTTTACGAAGAAACTTGAAATGTATGTGTGCAATCTTCTGTTTTGGAGTCATTTATTCGAGGTATCATTCCAAGCTTTAGAAAAAAAAATAGTATACTTCTAGAACTGCTACCCTTTAAGTTCGTAAGAGATGTCAATTCATTTAAATCGGGGTTGGCCAACCCGCGGGCCGCATGTGGACCGCGAGATCAATTAAAACTTTACAAAATACGATTATTTTGAGACAAATTTTTGTTTTTAGTGTGTATCCCATAACCGTTTCTATTTTATTACGTTGCTTCTGTTTTCATACATACTTAGAAGAGAGCAAGTATAGCATTGCAGCGACCCCCGGCAGCATCACGTTTGATTCCTATAACTTTATCGCGCTGCTTATTGCTAGAGTTAGGCATATTTGATCGTTGCATTATTATTATTAAATAATTTATGTTTGTATACATGAAAAATAATGAAAACAATAATAATTCATTTCGTTTTATTTTTTCACTCCAATAAATGTTTGTAATGGGTCTAAATCTAATATAAAGATAAATATCTTTTTATATGCAGCCCGCGGGATTTGTAATGTTTTTCCTAAGTGGTCCCCTAGGTCAGTTGGGTTGGCCACCCCTGACCAACATGTAGAAATATAATTTTTCGATACATGTAGAAATCTAATTTTTTTAATGTTCATTTTTTTTTTATGTTTAAAGGTATCTTTTTCATACCAACCGCGCACCCGTAAATTTTGATCTTGTTTTTCAATTCCTACTATTATCTCATACTCTCTATTTATTTATTTTGGTGGAATTTTCAATCGTTAATAAAATACATATTAAAGCGCTCCATTGAGCTGAAATTTTATATATATGATTATTTTGGATGACAATACAATAATTTAATTACTATTAATAAAAATTAATTGATTAAAACTAATTATTTAAAGAATTACAAATACAGCCACGTTGGCGACTTAGCGACCCTTTTAGCGACTTGTGTCGAAACTTGAAAAGGTTTTTTTCTCACATTTTAAGGCATTCAGTGAACTGAAATTTTATATACACGATTGTTTTGGATGACAATACGATACTTTAATGATAATTAATAAAAATTAATTACCACATAATGTTGTGATTCTGTCCTACGTATATACATATTTATATTAATTGTAACTATTTAATCAAAAGTAGCTAAAATAAAATTTTTCTTTGTTGATCTAAGCAGGAATTGACTTAAAAAAATATTTTATATATTACTTGTTTGTGTTAAAAGTGTGCCTTATGCGCCGAATTTTACGTAAAGTTTATCTTAGACTTCGGGGATTGTTATTAAACAGTTATTGAAAATTAATTTTTTTTTTATTATTTCGTTGAATAATTTTTTTTATTTTGCATTTCTTAATACCTAGTATTAAGTCCTAGTATTAGGCTTTCGACCGTATTGAAAAATATTCTTATAGATTTAAAAAAGAGAAGATTTGAATTTCTGAAACAGAAATATAATTATCTTTAATGCCTCCATAGCCCCCCTTCCTCCCTCCTCCAAAAAAGAAGAAAAGTTTATTTCCACAAAACTCATTTTTAGCAGATCTCTACTCAACAAAATAAACAGGCTCACCATATTTCAAGTGTGTAGGTCTAATACTTCCGAAATTCTCGTGATGAGTGAGGGAAACGCCATTCTTCTTTATGTAGATAGACTAATTAGATTTCTAATGACTCTACCAATATTCAACGTTACTTTTGAAAATTTCTATTAATAATATTCGCAATTTCAAAAATAAATAAAGAAATAATTAAAAGCTGCTTTTGTATACATGAACAGAATTCATTAAGGTGACTGCCTATCTTGAAAATGTCGTTTTTCGTCTACATATATATATATATATATATATATATATTTTATTTCAAAATCTTATAGTTTCAACATTTTTCTTTCCAAAACAGTTTTTTTTCCGTTACACGAAATAGAAATAAAGTTATAATGATTTTTAAAAACATCACTCTATGCAAAAGGGCAGTAAGATAAAATTTTAAAGGAGTTTTCCTCAAAATTATGTTTTCGAAAGAAACTCTTTACCAGATACATATCTTAAGAACCAAACCAAATGACGTTTTGAAATTTTGTGGGAATGTTTATTATACTATTTTTCATAAAGTGGACCACAAGTTTTGTTGTAGGTTAAATATTTTTTCATTTAGGGTAGTTTTTATAAAGAAAAAACTTTAATATAAAAATTTTCGTATTATTATGTATAATTGTCTGTAATTTTTTTGTATTTTAATATTTCTCTTAGATTTTGGTTCATTTTGAAGAGCATCATAATATGTATGTTGTGTATAAAGAAAATGAGGATAATTGTATTAGAAATTTTTATACAGTGTTACCCGTTTTAGTAAAAATTTGGTAAAATTTCCTTTAAAACAACCATTTTTTCTAAAAGTACAATATTTATTTAAAACATTTTATGTATTTACATATTTTTTTTAAAAAATTTTTCTTCCTATAAACACTCAATTTGTTTCAAAATTTTGTTTTTATAAAAAAATTGGGTCCGAAGGTAGACAGTCACCTTAAGAAATTTTGGAAGTTGTTTACAAAAAGTTTGGAAAAAGAAATATAATTATTTTAAATTCGAGTGATGTGTCATTCTTTTTTTCTTTGCCTATTGCATTTTTTATAGCGCACTTTCGTTCTAGAAATAACATTACTCCTTAATTTTCGTAACTTGCGAAGGTGATAATATTTATTCATCTTGCAAAATAAACATTGGAACATGCTTCTGATTTTCAAGGACTTTTATTATGTTTATGCATGCAAGACATTTTTTTATTGTCCGTTTCGTAATGGGAAGTCATCAGCTTGTACCGGAGTTATGCTCGCCAGTTACGGTACGGCGTCATGGTCATGTAAAATTATGCAACGGCATCCATTCTTCTGTATCAACTAGTTGGTCACCCGATGCAATCGTATCCTGTTTTTTAAACTTTTCTTTCTACCGATTTGTAGAGTTTTTTTTTAAAGAACTTCTTGCAGTATTTAATCTTGTAAAGTAATTATTTCAATTCTTAATTAAAAAAACTATAAATGAATTTTTTTTAAAAAAATTATGATTGACAAATATATTTTTAACAAACTACATACAGTAAAATTAATTTATTTCAATTCTTAATTTAAAATGATCGGAAATAATTTTTTGCCTTTTTATATTCTTTTAAGGGTATAAAAGTTATTTTTTTAATAAAAAATAACGACGTTAATAATAAATTGTTTTGGTATTTAATTATGCATTTGTTTGAATGGATTATCATAGAATGGTGTTGCATTAATGTCGCTTTCGAATTTGAAGAGAATTAAATGTTTAATTTTACAAAATTATACCATTAGTTAAATTTACAAGATCCAAACTGCAATTGACACTGATAGTCGTTATCTCGTCTGTGATTATTGATAAAGGAGTGGGTTAATTACGACCTAATTTTGAATTAAAACATTCAATAAAACTAAACAATAAACGTGTATTGTCAGCTATGTATCGCTAAACTTTTCTAATCAATGTTACCATTAATATTTATGAATGAGCTGATTCGTGTGACGTCGCAGTCACATGATAGAACTCATCACGTGTTTATATCTCAACACTTTACGGTTGCCAATGTTTTCTTTTTAAAGAATTTTTGTTTAAAAAGCTAGTATTGGTAAACAATATATTAATTATTATTATTTAATCATGTTAAAAGAAAAAATCTAGAGAATATTGTTAGTTTGTCATTATCTAATTATTAAATTTGGAATCATTTAGTACGAGATTGAAGTCGGCTTTTAGTACAAGAAAAATACATAACGGCGTCTGTCATGTGACTGCTATGAATTGAGTTCATTGGCTTCTTTACAATAGTATCGCGTGATTTTCAAAACGTTAGTAATTATTACTTTTCTTTTCCTGGTCGTATTTGAAAGAACTTATTGGATTTTAACTGTAATCAGTACATGGCAGTTCATTTTTTTTACCTAACCAATAGGCTTAATTCATGACAGTCACATGATAAAGGCAGTCACTTGTTCTCCATTGGAATTCGAAACTGACATTAGACTGGTACTTGTTGTTCTACTTGAAAAATTTAGTTAAAATTTCAAATTAAATAATTTGAAAGTGATGTTCAAGTATTAAGATTCTTTAAAAAGAGTTTTTCAAAATTATAAACAAATATCTCGCATTAACGTTTACTTTTAAATCAAGGGTATCTGGCTTACTTATGTACGTTATTATTGTAGACAAATATATATATTTTTAATAATATAAAAAATAAGTCAATTCCTACTTAGATCAACAAAGAAATTTTTTATTTTAGCTATTTTTTATTAAATAGTTGCAATTAATGTAAAATATGTATATATATATATATATATATATATATATATATATATATATATATATATATATAAGTACTATGTCCAAATGATGTAGTGTGAAAGACAAAGTTTATCTACTGTAAGTGCCAGAAACAATAAAAGTATTTATTTTGAAAAGTTCAATTTCTTACTACCAAATGTGAATAATAAAATCATTAAAAAAACATTCAAATAAAGAGAGATTTATAACAACCTCTCCCATCAAAACTTAGTTTTATTCTGAAATAAAAAAAATTAGGGATTATGCTGTTCTCTGGAATTAATTAGAAGCGAGCTCCTTGCGTAGCCAAAACAAAAAGAGTTCTTTCACAAACAAAATATAGATATATGCTGACGTGGGCTTTTTTGCAGCGCACGCCAGAATTGCTTGCAGATGGCAGAATTTTTTCCTACTTGACAAATATCGTTATATTTTGGACACTTCACACAATATCTTTATAAATTATAGCCTATGCTATAAATTATAGCCTATGTGGTGTTATTCTGATGTATAAGCTACTGTGAAGTTTCATTAAAATCCATTCAGTTGTTTTTGCATGAAAAGCTCCCAAACATCCTCACGAACTTTCGCATTAATAATATATATCTAGATTCTCAATTTAGAGGTTCGTTATATAGAGGTCCGACTGTATATACTCTAGATATCATTTTTTAAAGAAACAACAACAACTAAAGAATTAAATTTTTCGCTTAACGATGTGTATGATTTTACTTTTCAAGCAGAAAAATTCTCCACCTAATTAAAAAATAAACTCGATTTTTAATGAAAGCACACATTTTTTAAATTCTTTTTGACTCAACAGAATTCAACAGGAAACAAAAATAACACATAACATATCGCAGCACACATCAACGAAACATTTATCAAAAACTCTTTTCTTTGATTAATTGTGTAAAAGTACATTAATTATAAAGAAAATAACCTACCATAATTCAGAAAAAAAAATTAACGTTGAGCAAAACAATAAAGAATGGGACCCATTATCCTTTATTATTCTGAGGCTCCCAAGTTTTAAGTTACGTTCCTGTTCTCAATGATGTTTTGGAAAAGTTAACGTATATACAATGCTTATGTATTTTTTTTTTCTTTTTCTAAAATATAATGAGTAGCATTAATTCTTGTTTATAAGAGGAAGCTGCGTGCATCGATTCCTATGCTAATAATTAAATAATAATTTCATCTCGAAAATGACTTTTCCTTTTTAATGAATGCTATTCCAAATTTTTGACGTGACCTATTCTTGAGCTAGGCATATGTATTTGAAATTATATATATAAATCAATGTCTGATATGGCAAAGAGTATCGCCCTGCTTAAATATTTAAAAGAATGGAGAAAAAGAATTTTTGCTAATACATGATTGTGTGATAACAATTTAATTTTATTGATAATTCATCTAACACATTTTATATTTAAACAATAGATTTGCCTGAAAATGCTATTTACATAATAAACATTTAAGGTATCCGACTACGTTCGGAACTGTGATTTTAAAAAAGCTTATAAATGGATAATTTTCATGATATTTAGTGTCACTCAGATAAGAATACATGCATAAAATTGTTTTAAGGACATTTTGACAAAAAAAAAAGTTCATTTAAATATAATATTTTGGCAAAAAATTAACTTAGAATAATCTTTTTTCCAAATGTTCTCCTTTTGTGAAAAATGATTCTATTATAATAATATTTTGCCTGTATATAGCTCAGATCTCTCTACAGAGGCTCAACTAGAATTTTTGAAAATTTCTCATTATTTTCAGAGGTACAACCCATTGAAATAATTATCGGCTTTTTTTTTCTCTTAAATTTTCTCCCCTCTGTTGTCGTAAAACATGGATAAACCCACTTCTAAGTTATATATTTCAAAAATTCTAGTTGAGCCTCTGTAGAGAGATCTGAGCTATATACAGGCAAAATATTATTATAATAGAATCATTTTTCACAAAAGGAGAACATTTGGAAAAAAGATTATTCTAAGTTAATTTTTTGCCAAAATATTATATTTAAATGAACTTTTTTTTTTGTCAAAATGTCCTTAAAACAATTTTATGCATGTATTCTTATCTGAGTGACACTAAATATCATGAAAATTATCCATTTATAAGCTTTTTTAAAATCACGGTTCTGAACGTAGTCGGATACCTTAAAGCTTTTTTGCGGAATAAATTTCAATGATTAATTTTTTTCTTTAAATGAAATAGAAACGATTTTTTAAAACAAATTATATCACTTAACAAAGAATAATTATAAGATAGTAAAGAGTGTTTTTTTCCAAGTATAGAAGTTTAAGTTGGCATTACTTTCCAAGATGGCGACCGATTTAACAGCTGTCAAGTGATTTATTCTCAGTTTGGTTTGGCAATTCATCAAAACGATCATCGAGCAAGGCGTAGATTCGTCTAATAGGCCCAAAACGAGATTGCCGTTGTTCCCGATTTTCATAAGCGAATTTTGTTTAGCGATGAAGCGCTTTTCTGGTTGAATGGCTACGTCAACAAACAAAACTGCCGCATTTGGAGTGAAGCTAATCCACAAGTGTATGTCGAAACACCGTTACATCCAGAAAAACTGACTGTTTGGTGCGCTTTATGAGCTGGTGGAATCCTTCTTCAAAAACGATGAAGGCCACAACGTTACAGTCAATGGTGATTGGTATAGAGCCATGATTACTTTCATTCCTGAATTGAACAATCATGATGTCCAGGAGCTGTGGTTCCAACAAGACGGTGCAACAAGTCACACAGCTCGTGCTACAATCGATTTATTGAAAGACACGTTTGGTGACCGCCTAATTTAACGTTTTGGACCTGTGAATTGGCCTCCAAGATCTTGTGATTTAACACCGCTAGACTATTTTCTGTGGGGCTATGTAAAGTCATTGGTGTATGCGGATAAGCCACAAACGCTTGACCATTTGGAAGACAACATTCGCCGTGTTATTACCGATATACGGCCACAAATGTTGGAAAAAGTTATCGAAAAATGGACGTCCAGATTGGACTACATCCGAGCCAGCCGTGGCAGTCCTATGCCAGAAATCATATTTAAAATGTAATGCCACAAGATTATCTTTCGAATAAAAAAAATTCATGTCAATCGAATAATACATCGTTGTTTTATTGCAATTTAAAGTTCTATACCTCTAAAAAAAACACCCTTTATAAAATACGATAAGAAACTACAATTGTCAGTTTTAGCTCTGTAACTGACAGTTTCTTAAAATTTGTTGCATTTTTTATAAAAAATTTTTCTTCGAGTTTCACATGAGTTTTATTTTTTTTATTGAAAACAGATTAGAAAAAATATTGTATTTATTTTAGATTTTTACAATAAGTTATAAATTTCATTTTTGACCGGATTTTTTTCTAATGTTTTTTTTTACTCTAAAATGCCTTAACATTTTTTATTATTTATCATTTTTAAAAATTTACAGTGTTTATTTGAGATTAAAAAAAAATTTAATATTCGTGTTGCGCATTTTAGAAAAAAAATTTAACGTTTTGTATTATATCAATTTGAACCTTTGGTAATATTTAAATACTAATTACCGTTCGTATCATTAATTTATTTTAAATCATAATACCAATTGCTAATAATCATAATTTTCATGCTTTTAATAACTAATTATGTGATAACTAATGAATAATTATATCTTTTAACTGAACTCTTTTAAATGTAATTTAGCTTTACATCATGGTAAAATGCTTTGGAACTTAATTTTTAACCTAAAGCATTAATGACTAATCAATACGGTATAATTGTTCGATTTAAAATTTTTTTTAGTACTTTGTAGCCTTTTGTGTGTGTGTGTGTGTGTGTCATACTTCTAATTGCTTAAACTGCTTTTCTGGTTTAAATGAAACAAATTAACGACAGCATTTCGTAACGAACAATCAGGATGGATATGATAATCATGTCCATTTAGTTAAATTTTTTAAAATATTGTCTTCACTAACTTTTTTTTTATCACAAAATCAAATGTTTCTGCCTTCATATTCGCAAGTCTTGCAATGCGCAGTTGTCTTAAAAAAACAAACAAAAAATTTCTGAAACCACAAAACGCTGTCGTGCAAAATTATTTTGCAATCGCCCCCAGTTATCTTCCGCAATCGGCAACTTATTAGTTTTTCGGTTTTGAATCCGTGCGCCTTCTTTTAAAACCTGCGTAACAGATCGTAGTGCGGGAGCGCAATAGTAATAACTCTCAGCTAGGCGTGTGCCCGCGCGTCTGGCCTTTTACGTCACTTTGTTCTCTTTTCTTTTTTACTTCTTCTTATACTACAACACTACGCGCACAACTTCTACCGCCAACCATCCCTGGAGTTAATCAATACAGCGTCTGCGTTGAAAAGCCGCTCTCCAACTCTACACACGCACTATCGTTTTGCTCGCTTCTCCAGTAGCTTGTGTTGTCCACCCTGAGAGCTGCTGTAGTCTAACGCAGGGTGCTTGCTCCCCGTCCGTCCGTAATGAGATTTAGTTCTCTTAGAAGACCCCTCGTTCGATAGCCCCGGCTTCGTTTGTTCATGTTTCGAGATTTTCTCTTTGGAGACTAGCCATGAGGTGGCAAAAAGGTCAAAATCTGCTCGGCCAGGGAACAGATGACAGCTTACGAGACACGAGGATACTTTAACAGGAGGATCTGACTGACCCCTCTACGTCGACCTATCCACCCTTTCCAACAGTTGTCCAGTGTTTAATTTTTTTTTATGTCCCTTCCTCTTTACTTAATTGTTGTGTTTGTTTATGGACTCTCCTCTCCCCCCGTATGAATCCGTTTGCGAGATGAAGTTCCAGATTGTGTTGCAAGATCATTTGATCGGATTAGTGTGCTCGTAGTGTGGAGACAGCTGCATGATGAAGTTTTGGTGTCATCAGTGTAAGTTGCAATTTGCATTGTTTTAAATGCTGATGTTTATATAATATTTGTTAAATGTTTCATATGTTTATTGTGCATTGCATGATTCAAAGTTTATTCTGCAAATTGTTGAAAAGTTTTACTGCAGAATCTATGAGTTGAAAAATAAGAATAGCTGTCATTTAAATGCATGTTTAAGTGTATTTTTAGTAATGATAAATATATATATATATATTTATTGTGCATGCGAATTTTTTATTTTTTAAAATTAAATAGTAGTGTGATGATGACAATTATTTTTCCGCTTTTGTTTAATATTTGCACTAGTTATTTCATTATTCACTTACAATTCACTGATTTTCAATTAATTTCACACTGTTGTTGCAATAATTGAGAATGTCTTCTTTACTCGATTTTATTTTACAAAAATATATGAAGAAAATGTTTTTGATGACATTGATAAAAAAAGTTTCTCAGCCTTTGATAATTGAAAGTTAAATTTTTTTAAACTCATGTTGAGCACATGTGTTTTAGGTGGGAAAATAGGTGATAGGAATTAATTAACTTGTATTGGATTGAAATTGCACATTTTTAGATTCAATTAGTTATTAAATTTGTTGAATAGCATGGTAAAAATCTAAAGAATTTTTATTTCATAAACTTTTTTGTATTGCATATGTTATTCTCAACCCAAATAGTATTAGAAATAACATATTAAAACATTACTTTCATGGACATGTATTGTTATTGACAAAATATTTATGTCTGATATATATTTTATACCTCTTGGTTATAAAAATAAAGAATTTCTTCTGTGTACGTGGTGATTAACACAGTAGCATCCTAATAGTCTAGCAGTGTAATTTTAGAAACCGGCCACGAGTACCTCTCTTTTAAAACGGAAAAAAATTATTCCGAAGTATTGCATTCCGATACTGCGTTTGGTAGAGCGATCGATCGCCTTTTCTTTCTTTTTCTATCTAGATTTTTACGATTCGATTTCGTTACGCGTCGATCAGGCTTTGCAGAAGTAATTGTTTTCCATATTTGGTTTCACTGTGTGACGAAATTCGTTGGTATTTTGTCTATCATTGTATTGTGTGCTGTGTTATTTTGAATATTAAATTTCAAATAGTTAGCTTTTAATATTTATCGTGTAATTTTAATTACATCACTTTTAATTTGAGCGAGTCATCGCTTTTTATTTTTGCGTATGTATGCCATATATTTAATTAAATTTTAAATGTATTTTTATCAATTTCGTTTCCCGAATAATGCTTATATTCATTTACAGAAGCAAAATATTTGTTAAACTAACATAAAACGTACTTTCTCTCTCTATATAAAAAAAGTTTTTCGTGGTGATTGTGATAAATTTAATTTATCTCACACGAGAAGAAGAATAAAAGGACAGTAAATCTCGTTCAGTATTATGGTTACAAATTAGAGTAACATAATACATGTAAATAATTACAGTTTTACAATTTGAGCAATGAATATGAACAGTTGTATAATTTGTACAACTCCTCCCCCCCTCCAGTCTTTAAAAAAATATGCTTTAAAAGCAAAGCATATCTTCAGATCTTGCTTGTTCAAAATTAAAAAAAAAAAGTCTTTCGCAGATTTTTATAAAAAGGTATTATTTTTCAAATGTATTTTAAAGAAAAAATGCATTTATTTTATTTAAAAAAAATATTTCTTTTTTTAAATAAAATAAATGCAAATGTAAAAAGACCCCTTCAAAACACGTATTAATACACGCTCAAAAAGTATTTTATAATATGTTTTAAAATATTATGTTTTTAGCAGTTAAGTTTGCTTGTTAAGAAGTACTTGTATACAATATTTATTAGTGGGAAAAACAGAATATTTTTTGCGGTCTGTAAAAATAAGGAAAAATTTACTTTTTTACCTATTCTTAGTTCAAAACCACGAAGGTCATTGTCGAAACCTTTTAAGTAAACAGTGGGAAAAATATGTGCCAAAGAAAAAAAAACAAGAGTACTTTACGAAGAAGGTGTCATTTCGAAGGTAGTTTGGCCTAAATTATATATTTCCTCCGTAACATATGACGAATATGACACGGGATGTTTTGCGTGCTCTGATTCATGATTTTAATTAAGTCTCGTCATTCTTGTTTGTTATCACACGATTGCTTAACTGCTTTTTAATTGGCTTCCTCTGCAGGTGCGCAACTGATCCGTTTTACGAAAACAAATTTGGAACAACGACTTCTTTTTATTATTTGTTTTCTTGGTGGTTATGATATACTTAATGAGTCTGGATGCTCTAATTTCGCGTTGTCTTGTGATTATCATTTTATTTAACTTAGAAGGGTCGCTGATACATGATAGTTATGTTTCTTTTATTTATTTATATCTTTCAAACTTCGTTGCAAAAAGGATTATGTAACTAACATTTTTTTTATTATTATTAATTCATGATTTTGAATTGATTTAGTGTATTGGTGAGGCATAACCTATGATATAATTCCAATTTTTATTCTTCAAGAATTCATAATTTTTTGATAATGATGATTTAGTATCGCTCTTATCAATACACAGAAGTAAATAAAAATGTAATAAATTCCTTTTTGTTTTCTAAATTATTTTTTCTGGTTTTTCGTGGCGATGAGTGTAGGCAGGAATTTTTATATTGAAACAAAATGGTAGCTAATTGTAACTAGCAATATAGTTCCCTCCAATTTTGGGGAGAGAAATAAAGGTACTAAAAGATTCTAATATTAAACAGTTAGCATTTTCTTTCTGTGTTGAAACTATAGCATTAAGGCTGACTTTGCTTAATGTTAAAGAATAGGACCCGAATTCGAAATATTTTCTCTATTATAAAAGTGCTACAGCATTAATATTATATTCTGTCTTCGCAATCCTATAAAGAATAATTTATTTTTCTGCTATAAAATGTGTTTCGCCTTTTTTTCCTCCTATATCATAACGTTAAATGACCTATCCTTTTACATATTAAAAATAAAAAAATTATTTGTGGACTATTTTGAAATTTTAAAATTGCTATATATATTATAAACAAATGTATGAATTATAATGTTGCAAATTTTTATGAAACTTTTTTGGCATTTTCTGTCTGAAAATGAGTTTTGCTTTTAGTTGAGGCCCTCGTACATTTGGTGAAGACAGCCTTAAACTTTTCTGAGTGTTTTAGACCAAAAAAAAATGAACGTGCGAAAAAATTACTGAAATATTCCTCGTGATGCGGGTCGTTAAGCTATTGAAGATATGCAAGCGGTCCCGCGATCTGCGCATTCGTGATTTAATAAATATTATTTTTGTGGTAAAGAGGGGAAAATTGTTATTTAAACAATGGGTTTATCCTTTATTTTGACCTGAAATTCTAATTACCTTGGGGTCCTAAATACAAAGAACTTTTTCAATATTTAAAGATTTATTTCTATTTAACTGAGATAAATTTTAAGAGGACGGTTGTATTTATATAAAGATACAGAAATGAATTGGAAGCCTTTTTTCGTTGTTATCAAATAAATGTTTATCTCTCTACATAAAAAAAGTTTTTCGAGACTCTGTAATACATATTTAACGTAGTTAAAATTAACTACAACAGATGGCGCCAGGATATTTTTAAAACTTAATTTATTCTTGTGTTCGAATACTTTAGAACTAATAATATACATGTAAAGTACAGTTCTACAATCTGAACAATGAGTATGAACAGCTGTATGCAATGGGAGTTGGTTCCACCGTTAGGCGGACGAGGGGGGTACTCCTCTCCCCTAGTGTTTTTAAAATATACTTTCCAGAATTCCGAAATCTAACACTATGCAATAATTATTGTATAAAAAATTCACATTTTAATTATTTTATTTTTTTTCGCTTGATTTACAAAAGAAATATTGCCGCTACTTTTCAAATTCGGTTAAAATTTCAAATTTTAAATATATTTAAATAACAGAAACTCCGCTAGAGAGAACTTAGGGCATTTTTACACGTTTTTAGAAATTTTTATTTCATTTTATATCTTATTATATTTCATGTTTGATTTTTCCTGGATGTGTTTTTGTTCTCTGTTCGTATTAAGCTTCTGCACAATTTTAGTTTTAAGTGATAAAGGGGTCTCGGAGGTGTTAACTTTTTCTCGAAGGGTGAAAGTATAAACAATTTTCAAACACAAGCATAATTCTTTTAAATTTAAATTAAATAATTCGAAACTTTTACACATTATTTACAAAAAATTATGGCTTTAAAAAAATTTTGAATTTTTTTTTTATTTTTAAAAAAATATAATTTATTATTCTATTAATATAAAACTACTGCAGTGTAATAAGAATGCATTTAACTTTATAAATCATTTTCTTGCTAGTAATTAAAGCTACTATTTTAGAAAATAGCACACACATGCCCAACTTATAACTTAATTAATATTTCCTACAGAAATGCTTATTTTCATATGTTTATAATTTTTAATATGATGATTATATTTTAAACATTTTATACTTTTCTGGAGCCTCATTCCTTTATAAATAATGTGTAAAGGATTCGATTTATTTAATTTTAATTTCAGTGTTATATGTATTTGAATATTGTTTATATTTCTAGAGAAAGTTAACACCCCTTTCGCGGGGTATCATTAAGATAGTCTTCACCTGGTGAAAAAGTAAACTACACTCGGAACACATCTTCAAACAGAAGGATTTCTTAATTTTCATGAAAAATTCTCACCTTTATAAAGTGGTCATGGTAGCGTAATGGTCATTCGTGGCTGGCGTGCCATGAGTTTACTCCTAGTGCCACTGAAAACACGCCGTGTAGAGGAATGATGCCTCAAAGTTCTCCCGTAGGCATGGTGTGGAACAGGGACTGGCAACCTATGGCACGCGGTTCAATTCTCAGTGGCGGGCTGCCCGTAGCCCAGTGGTCAAGGTATCGGATCATGGCAGGCATGTCATGAGTTCGAGCCCAGTACCACTAAAGACCCGCCGTGTAGGGCAACGATGCACGTTAAATCTGTCGAGAGCTGAAACGTTCTCTCGTTGGTGTGGTGTGGTAGTTAGGAGAGGGGAGTGCCAGCTCAGGTGTCGTCCACGTCACTTGACTATGGTTCAAAATTACGTGGTCCGTCGTCATAAGCCCTCGTGTAGCTGAACATTGCGACGTTAATATTTACTCACTCAATTCTCAGTGGCACTGCAAACCATTAACATTTTACATCAGGGGTCGGCAACCTATGGTATACGGTTCAATTATCAGTGGCCCTCTGCACTTCACTACAAGTTTATCAATTTTGAGTGGATAGAAAATGATAAATTCGCAATGGACCTTATTTGACAAACATTTTCAAAATTATGGATATTTACGGAATTACGAAAAAAATCTGAAAGATACTAACTCTAAAGATAAATATACAGCTATTTTGTAAATTGTTGAATGTCATTGCTGGAGAGATAAAATTGACTCTACATTACGCTTTTGGTTTTATAAAGGGTGTTTTTTTAGAGGTATAGAACTTTAAATTGCAATAAAACAACGATGTATTATTCGATTGACATGAATTTTTTTTTATTCGAAAGATAATCTTGTGGCATTACATTTTAAATATGATCAAGCAAGGCGTAGATTCGTCGAATGGGCCCAAAACGAGATTGCCGTTGTTCCCGATTTTCATAAGCGAATTTTGTTTAGCGATGAAGCGCACTTCTGGTTGAATGGCTGCGTCAACAAACAAAACTGCCGCATTTGGAGTGAAGCTAATCCACAAGTGTATGTCGAAACACCGTTACATCCAGAAAAACTGACTGTTTGGGGCGCTTTATGGACTGGTGGAATCCTTCTTCAAAAACGATGAAGCCACAACGTTACAGTCAATGGTGATCGGTATAGAGCCATGATTACTAACTTTTTCATTCCTGAATTGAACAATCATTATGTCCAGGAGCTGTGGTTCCAACAAGACGGTGCAACATGTCACACAGCTCGTGCCACAATCGATTTATTGAAAGACACGTTGGGTGACCGCCTCATTTCACGTTTTGGACCTGTGAATTGGCCTCCAAGATCTTGTGATTTAACACCGCTGGACTATTTTCTGTGGGGCTATGTAAAGTCATTGGTCTATGCGGATAAGCCACAAACGCTTGACCATTTGGAAGACAACATTCGCCGTTTTATTGCCGATATACGACCACAAATGTTGGAAAAAGTCATCGAAAAATGGACGTCCAGATTGGACTACATCCGAGCCAGCCGTGGCAGTCCTATGCCAGAAATCATATTTAAAATGTAATGCCACAAGATTATCTTTCGAATAAAAAAAATTCATGTCAATCGAATTATACATCGTTGTTTTATTGCAATTTAAAGTTTTATACCTCTAAAAAAAACACCCTTTACAAAACGAAATATGAAACATATTTATTTTATCTATAAAATGGATTTACTCTGGTAAAAATGATTTTAAAAAACACGTATTATATAAAATATGCCACATTTTTTACGGTAACGAAGTCTGGATATAATATTGTCAGAACACTTTTCTGTTTGAACAAGCGCTTTGATTTTGGTTTCTATTCTTAAACTTAACGCTTAAACCTCTTTAAAAACTGAATATTCTTATTTATCAGTAATGTTTTTGCTTTTACGATTTCTTTGTACATGAACATTGTATAGTTTTATTTGAATCCGTTCAAAATGATCCCTGGCTCTTTTTATTTTTTGTTACGAGAGGAATAAGCCACATTAATGTGAAGGTAGATTAAATTGTATAGTGAAAAGCTTCTGTGTTGGATACATTTCGTTTCCCTTTTCCGGTCATGAAGTAGGAAATGAATCCTAATTCTATTGAAGGATACCATTTAGGACTGGGGTGGGCGGACTGGATGGGTAAAAAAGGTGTTCAACGAACGCGTACGGAAACATCGTAACTGCAATGACGCATTCGTCAATCACTTCTGTTGCGACCACCTTTAAAAATATAAATGAAAAGTTGTTTTCAACATTAAGATTCTTGCAGTAAATGAAAAAGAGTATTTTATTAACCTTCTGTAAGTATATAATAATATAACATTTTTTTAAAAAAAATTCTCAAATAGTTTTAAATCCGAGGATCGATCCGTATGTCAGAATTTCGCTATGCGGAATTGGGTGTTAATGTATAATCTCACTGTTTATGTGATGTTTTACTCGTAAAATTAAGATGTTTTTAATATCGGATTGATATTAAAGAAAGAATGGTGTCATAACCAATCAACAATGTAAAACTCTCCTGGTGTCATATACGGCATTTGGATAACTTTTGCGTCTGTTTTTCTATGCTGTTTTTATGTTAAATGATGATTTAATATCTATTTTATTATGATTCTTTTTAAATTTTTAATCAAGTTCCTTTTTTTTCCCTATCTGACCGTAATATTTTTTTTTAACGATTCTTACTCATTCGAATAAAATTTTTCGCCAAGCTGATGTCACTTCCAGAATATTTATTATACTTCGCTGCTAGACAAACTAAAATGATTGAAATGACATTCTAATTATATTTATTTAAATCCTGTAGATATCACAGGTTTTCTGGTACGCATCATACTATTTCTGATTGAACGTGCATTATTTATGTATTATGTATATGCAGTTGCGTAATGGAGACTATTAGTCTCCCCCCCCTGCGAAGTCAGGTTTTGGGCCCCAAGCCGAAACTTAAAATGGGTTTGTACTTGGCATCCGTCAGGCTTTGGACCTTCTAGAATCCTGGGCCTTCCCTCAATGCGGGGGTGTACGTTACGCCACTCTGTATATACTGAATGTACCATGGATTTGGCAAATGGACATTTTTACGGATATATTTTTATGCATTTACCTCGTCATCCATTCTTGAATTACTTTTTTTTATGTCGTTCCATTGGAATATTGATAATTTGATGAAAAATCACGAACTCCCTAGCTAGTAGATGACGAGTTCAATTTCAGATTCTTCAATTGCCATCTTAGGCTTTCTTGCCTAAAGATGGCAATTGCCGTGCAGTAAGTTGAGCTGGACTACTCGTCTTCCTGTGGTATGGTAGGGGGTCAAGTGAAAAGAATTCCATGTCGGATATCACTTAATCAGGATTTGAGTGACCACGGAAGCCTATTGGTCATATGTCATGAGTTCGAGCCCTAATGCCACTTAAGATCCGCTGTGTAAGGGGGAGGGAGCTGATGCACATTAAATCTGCAATGGCTCCAAGTCCTCCCTTTATCTTGGTGTATTAGTTTGGAGAGGGGGGGTTGCCGGCTCAGGTGTCGTCGTTGTTATGTGACCGAGGCTCAAAATGAGGAGATCCTTCGCAATGGCCCTCGTGTTGCTTTAAAGTGTGCGTAAATGAAATACTCACTCTCCGATCATGATTTGAGATATAGTTGCTTCTAACTCTATTACAATATTAATGAAAACTAACTCGATTATTACATGATAATAAAGATAAAATTAGCAAACTATTTTGAAACTCTTTTTGATTGCAAAAATCAATAGTAATTGCTGTATTAAAATTCAATCTTATTTTATTAAAAGGTACTGGAGGTGCATTGCCATCTAGTAAACCTCATCCTCTTTCTTTGGAGGCTGCTTGTGCCGATGGGACGCCACCACCACCTTTACAGCTTGGGGACCGGGTTGTTTGGATTAGCGACTCTGGTCCTGAATACGGTGAGGTGAAGTGGCTTGGCAAGCTGTTGGATGTTGGTACAGATTGGATGGTGGGAGTAGAATTTGTAAGTGTATTTCTGTATTGAAAGGACTTTTTATTGATGAGAAAGTGCTAAAAATTATAATTAAAAAGCGCTGAAATTTGTCTCTGGACTATTATGCATTTAAAGGTACAGAGTGATTAAAATTTTACTTTCTACTTTTGAAATTCTGTAGAAAAAGATCTACTTTTCAGAATGATTTCAAATTTGAACGGAATGAAGAAAGGGAAAGCGGTATGGCACGAGAAAAAAAATTCAAAGGTGTATCAATAGATGGCGCTGTCCGTGGCAAAATGAAAGGGAATTTGGCTATTTTGAATTGAATTACGATGACTTTGTTTTGATTTGCGCATTAAACCAACTATATTGTTTAATGTGCATGATTGTTTCGGTTTTTTGAAAGAAAAAATGGTTACCAAATCGTTCAACAGTTGTGGCCGTGTTAATGGAAAGCCCTTCCTCCAAAAACTGCCAAAAAGTAACAAAGAAAATGCCTATCGCCAGACTTGTTCAGTTTTCCGCTACAAATTGAAATCGATAAACCAGAGTGGAGTGTTTCAGAGATCACTTTAAGAATGTGTTGCCTTCAAGTCAGCTAAATTGGAAATCGGGCCACTCAACTCAACATTTTTGAGATAACCCGCAGCACGAAGTAATAATGATTGAGGTCCGGGGACCTTGTAGGCCAAGCTGTCGGAAAAGGACGCTTGATCATTCTGTCATTTTCAAAATGTCTTTTGAGCAGTTGCATCACTTTGTTTAAAATGCGCAGAGCTCCAGTTTGCATCTTACAGCACCATCTATTGATAAATTTGGAAGTTTTTTCTTATACCATACCGTTTCCTCCTTCTTCAAGTATATTCAGTTCAAATTTGAAGTCATTCTAACCAGGAGTTCTTTATTTCCAGCATTTTGAAAATAGAACTTTAGTTATAATCACCTTGTCCAGTAAGCATTATAAAACTGAAACTATATTAACATTTAACTGCCAAATTTAAGATTTGATTTTGATTGTATACATTTTAAATACCCTTAACCCCTCTCCTATCTTTTTCATTTTTTTATTACATTTAATAGATCTGTCATATGTTATCCTGTTTAAACTAATAAATATGAATTCTAATGGGTTTTTTCATATTTTATTTATGAATATTTTAACTCTGTATTAATGTATTCTGCTTCATTTTCTGTTAGGCGTAGTTTCAATATGTTCCTGCATATTTATTTAAGATGTTAATAATGTTAAATGAAATGTTACTTTTCTAGGCGTATGAACTATACTTATAGTTTTATGTATTTAAAACGGTTTCTAGAAAACTTTAAATTTTTTACTCTGCCCACATTAACATTGAAATTTAAAATAAAATGATCAGAAGTAATGCTTAAAGTGAAATGATTTAATATACGTGGTTATTTAACTTACCTATTTGTACAAATCTGCTATGCCACAATTTGGTAGACTGAATTTATTACTCATTCTGAAATTTTACTTTTTGTTAATATTATTTTGTTACTTATGAATTTCTTAGGACAATGCAGTAGGTACTGGAACAGGGAAATATAATGATCACCAATTATTTGAAGCTAAATTAAATCATGCATCTTTAGTCCCTATCATTGGCCTGATGAAAGCGGACGATTTTCTTGGTGGTAAGTTATTTGGTAAGAAAGTTTTATGAACTAAAGTCAAGTGTTTTATAAACATTAAGGCAAGGTTTGTTCTAGGTATGAAGGGAAAGTGACATTTGTAATAATAAAAGAATTGCAGTATTTTATATTTGCTCTTTTTATTTATAAAAAGAGATTATTTTATGAAACCTTTTAACATAGGTTACAGAGGTCTTTTTTTTTGCATGAGCATAAAAAAAATATTTTAACCATTCAGTATTAATGGATAAAAAAAACATAAAGGTCAATTAAAATGGCTTGCAAAACCTCCCTAGAACGAACGCTGGTTTACATGTGATCTGCACACAATCTTTACTTTCAAACTTTTGTTAGTATTAATATCAAACTATTTAAAATAAAAAGGCATCTCAATTAAAGGAGCATTTATTAATTGACTCTTAAAAGCATTTTCATGTTTGTTTTTTAAAGCTAAAGCTTTTTTTAAAGAAAAATGCTGCATTTATTTTTTAATTAATAATTTTGTGTACATATTAGTATAATTTTGTGTGTACATAAGTAATTATATTATAAATAGTTATTGTGAGTGCAAATCTGAGTTGCCTATTCAAACAAATATATCCAGTAATATTGTATAAACAGGAGTTTAGTAAATTATTATATATTTACAACTATTTACCTCATTCTTTTTATTGTGTTGAAGAATTCTACATCTTTTATTTGTTTACTGTATTTTCAAGCTCTATTTTTAGCAAATTAAGCCATGATAAGAGTTTTTTAAATTTGTAAATAAATTTTGATCCAAATACATTTTGCTTAAAAAGCTTGTATAATTATTTACAATTGCATTTCTATCCTTTATTAACATTAAAATGATTTTTCTAAAAACAATCATTTTACTAAAAATGAAGTTTTTATTAGTTAGGCAACCCCCAAATTTTAATCATTTATTTTTAAAATAAATTAATATTTATTTTACTTTTAGAGAATTCGTTCTTCCTTTTTACTAAAAAGGGTTTTTTTTGCAATAATATACCATTTTTTTAAAAAATATTTATTTGAAAAAATAATCATTTAAAAAATCAAATCTAAATTTTTTAAAAATATGATGGATTTGATTACTCAAAGCAGGTAAAGAATCTTTTAAAGAATTAAAGAACTGCATTATAGCTAAGGGAAAAGCATGAAATTATAATTTGAACACTCTCTAAATGTGACTAGATAGTGTATCAGTATCTTACCTTTGGAGACATTCGCTTGTGTCCTACTGTTTGCTTAAATTGCAACACAGTGAATTATAAATTAGTATACCTTTCTAGTTTTAATTCATGATGCTCTCATTATTCTATTGACTGTGCTCCATCTATAGTCCATTTAAGAGTTTACCTCTAACAGAGAAACCAAAGATGAATGTCTCTTTTGGCAGGAACTTCTTTTGGAACTTTGCCTAAATCATGCAGAAGAAAAAAAAGTGGAGAGTCATCTGGATCAGTGTTCGTAGAAAGAGTAGCTTTAGGTAAGCAGTCATTCTGCTCTATTTTTAAAATGGTTTTATATTGCATTTCTCATGTTCTTATTTAAATTTTATAATTTATGATTGATTTTTATTGTTTCTATATTGGTATTTATTCATTGTTTTTGTGTATTCGTATGGATTACCAGTAATGAATATCCTGGCTGTAATGTAAGCTTTTTTGTGAGGCCCCTTCTTAAGTCAATTTTCTTGATACCTTTTTATTTGTTTATATCGTAATTAATTTTAATGTTTATTGACCAAACTGATATTTAAGATTCATATCTTAGAAATAGATGTGTACTGTTTCAAATGATTTTGTTGTACAACTTTTCAATGAATATTTTTTAAAAATATTTTACTTTGTAGTAATTTTTATTTTTTATGAATGAGAAAATGAAAATTTTATTTTGAAATTTTTTTTTTCAATTTTATAGCTGATGAAACTGCTTTAGGATCTAGTACACGAGGTAACATCACCAACAGCCCCGGAAGCAAACGAAAATTGGCATCCATATCAAATAGTGTATCTTCTGAATCAAAATCAAATTCTTTGTCTTGTCGTAGTCCTGATCTGCTTAATTCTCATTTATCTCTTGAAAACGATGAAAATTGCTCAAGTGGATCCACTGTTAATCCTTTGTATGAAATGGTAACTGAAAAAGGTGTGTTAGAATTTCTGTTTTTGTTCATTTAATTACTTTTCAATTGGTTGTTATATTTTGATATGCTCTTATGGTAATATCAAAATATAAATTATGATGTTTTGATTTAAAACATTTCATTTTTATTTAGATAGTCCATATTGATGTAAAAATGGCAAATAATTATCATATAAAATATTTTCGAAATATTATTTAAATTTGTAAGCCAATTAGATTATGCAATAGGTTTATGTGACTGGTAATACCAGTATGAAACATATAAAACAATATATACTTTTATTAAGAAATGAGTTGGTATTTTAAATTTAGTCAAAAGGAAAACAATTGGGAAATATGTTTCACATTGCTACGAATTAAAAGATATAACTTTTTGTCATGAAACTGTTTTTCTGAAGAAGAGAAGGAGATATCTAAAATGTCTTATTTTTTAATACCTTATTATCCTATAAAAAGAAGAAATGCATGTCTTATTTATTTTAAATATTTGTTCTGAACTAACAAAAAAAATTAATCTATCTTGGCTCTGTTTTTTAAAATCTTCATTATTAGATATGTTTGAAATGTCTTTGATTTTTATAAAATAAAGTTATGCTTATAAAAGCACAATAAAGAAAGAGAGAAGACATTTTAATGTTTTAGGAATTGATTTTGTTTGTTATATATAAAAAAATACAGTAGCTATATATAATATTTTACGTAATTCTATTTTTGTAATGATGTTGCATTAAATTTTTTTCTGTAATTATTTTTATATTATATGTTCTTATCTTATTTTGTTTTTGTCAACTAAAATTAATACTATTACTATGTACTTAATTCAATATGTTGATTTGTTTGATAAAATCTTTAATAATGTATCTCTGTATAATAGCAAAACTAATTTTAAACTACATAAAATTATTCTATTGTTATTCCAGCTAAACCTTTAAAAATAATTTGAAGTATTTTGTCTTTTCTAAAATTACTGCTAAACTTGATAAAAAATTCTTTATTAAAAATGGGCTTTAATAACTAACTTTTTCTGTAATAGGTGTCTCAGCAAATCAAAAGTTAAATATTAGTAGATTGGACGATACAGGCTCTAGCATGGCGAGTGCCTCTACAGCAAGCCGCAAGAGCAGTGCCAATTATGTTGCTCGTCACTCCAGTCAGGATGGAGCTGACTTAGAAGTTGGTTCTGTTGTGGAGGTTTTAATAAATAGTAATCCCTGTTATGGTGTAATACGATGGATTGGAGAAATCCCAGAGGCTAGAGGCAAATTAGTTGCTGGTATAGAAATGGTAATTTATTTGTACATTTCTTCTTTTTATTTATATATGGATTTGAAACAGAACTATTATGTTAATTATAATTAATGTGTAAAATTTTAAATCAAAAATTGCTTTTAAAACCCTTTTATTCGCAATGTTTCTGTTATTGAATACTGAAAATTTAGATTCTTAAAAAACTATCTTTTATAAACCAGAACTGTACTTGAAAATCTTTAAAAATTATTTAACTTTTCAGGCATGATATAAAGTTTTATTTTCATTTGAATGTAAAGTAACAGTTATTACATTTTTTTTGCAGGAAGAAGAAAGTTCCAGTTGTACTGATGGTACATTTAATGGAAAGAGATATTTTACATGTTCACCTCGTAAAGCTTTTTTTGTTCGCCTTAGTCATTGTCGAAAAGATAGTCGTTTTCTTGAGTCTGAAAAAAGGAAGAGTGCAGGTTAGCAGTTTTAAATTTTATAAATATTTGCAATTATAGTTTTCATTTTCCAACTGTCTTGAGATAAGTAATTTTTATACTTAGTATAAAATTAATGTTCATGGACATTTTTAACACAATTTCTCTCATGATACATTATGTTGAAATTTGTTGTTAAGTTAATATTGTTTTCTATGTTTATATTCAAATAATTAAGTAACTATGAAATTTTCTTGTAAAATAGATATTTAATTATTTTAACATACTCTAGAAAAAATTTAGCTGCTCTTAGATATAAATATTAACAGTTGTGCCTGTAAACTTTTAAATCAAGCTGTCAAACACAAATTAATTTTATCATTTGCAATATTATGTTTTTTTGTAATAATATAGAATCTAGATAAATATGCCAATTATCTCCAAATTTATTTTCTAAAAGTAAAAGAAGAAAAGAGAGAGAGGCTTAAAAAGCACTTCCTCTTAAAGAGGGAGCTTACTGCTTGGATTAATGATAAGTTTTTTGTTATTATTAAGTCTGAAAATTATGCCTCTTTTCTCATTGTAACAAAAGAAAAACTCAGTCGAAGAGTAAAATTAAAGTTTAAACTTATTATTTTTTAAAATTAAGTTTACCTTTGCATATATTATTCTAACAAATTAGATGCAAAATATAACATAAGTATATATTAGAAGTAAAAATATATTTAAACAATACAAACATGCAATAACTATGTAATCATGAACTGAAAATGCAAATAAAAATTTTGGAGAAGGATATATTTTTTAAAAAAAGGAAAGGGAGAAATTCAAATTAAGCTTTATGTAGAAAGCAATTATATTGTTGGTATTTTATGTTTTTTTAAATTCTAGTAATTGTAATTTTGTTAGTAAATGCTCTTCAATGTATTTTGCAGTTTTTGGAAGCATTGATTGTCCATCCATTACCGGTGATGTGCCACCTCTGTCCAGTCCTGAAGATATGAAATTGCTTTATGGTAAAAATAGGGGTATTCAAGGGCATCATAATTCCTGCTATTTAGATGCTACTCTTTTTGCTATGTTTTCATGCACTGGGGTTTTTGATTCTATTCTACACAGACCAAAAAATAGTGATGACATAGCTGAATATGATGAAGTCCAGAGGGTTTTGAAGGAGGAGATTGTCAATCCTTTACGAGCGTAAGTTTTAAAGTATATTTTACAAATGTTTAGTAATTTTATATTATGCTTTCACTGAATTATACTTCTGTAATAGGGTTTAAATGCTTAGATCTTACATATTTTAAGCTTATTCTGCACAATGTAGTTTTTCATGTTTTAAAATAAATGCTTCAAAATTTGAATTGTTTTTCTTTAAAAATTTTTTTTCATGTTTTAGTTAATAAAGCAATATTGGTATTTGAAATTTCATGCATTTTGTTTCTATTTTTTATCAAGTACTTTGATAGTATTATATAATATGAACTAAAAGAGAAAGTAATATTAATTTCTTGTTTCTTTCAGAAATTTTTATGTTCGTGCGGATCGTGTTATGGAGCTTAGGAAAAGACTTGAAAGGCTGAGTTCTGTTAGAGGTTTAACGTCGGAAGAAAAAGGTTATATGCTTTGTGTTAAATTAATCTTTTGCATTAGAATTAAATAACAAATAAGGTATGACAAGTTATAAATATATATGATTAGACGAGCCAATTAGTTCATAAATTTATGTGATGTCATAATCTTAAGATAAAGCAATCGTGTATATTTCCAGCTAATCAATTCATGGGGTTCGTTGTTGCTAACTTTTGCTCTTTGCAGAAACTTTCTTTTAAAAAGCACATTTGTCAACTAAAATAACATACATAAGTAAGCAAAATATACTTAATTTAAAAGTACATGAATAAAATAAGATTTTTTTTTTAAATTTTGAAATCTTTTTGTGGAATTTTTGTTTGATTATATTCGAACATCTTTACCCAATTATGAAATTTGAATTATGTAAATTTTATTTACAGAACAACAAGTACAATTATTTTAATGACAGCTTTAAATTTAGTCATAAACACATAATTATCTTCATCATGTGACCGTCATGAATTGAGCCCCTTTGCTTACTTCTGTTTAATGTCTTTCTTTGGCACATGACATTCTGCCTGTCATGAAATTATTGTCTTTAATTCATTATTTGCATATTGTTTGCAACAAAATTTCTACACGTGTGTTTTTTGTATATAGAATATGTATATTTTTAAACTAGTGGGAAGAATTAACTTTAGTTTTCTTTATATTTCAAAGATTTTATTTCAATAATTTTTATATTTAAGTATTTGAAGTTTACAGTGACATATTTTGGATACTATTTGTATTCAATTATGAGATTACAAACAAAGTTCTTAGAATGTATATGTATCTGTTTTTTGATTCAAAAGATCTATTATCTTTGTTTGTATAAAATAATTTTTTTGAATGAGAATCTCATATTTTGTAGATCCAGAAGAATTCTTAAACTCCTTGTTAAATCAAATATTACGAGCTGAGCCTTTTCTAAAATTGAGGTGAGTAGCATCTTAAACTAAGTGTTCATGTGCAGCTGAAGATTACAAAAATTAAATATTTTGAAATAAAAGAAAAAAATTATGATGTTAACTTAAAAAAACAAAACAAGATAAGCAGAAGTAAAATAAAGGAAAAAACACATATATTGTTTTCATGATTTCTTTTGGTAAATTTTTATTAATTATATTTTGTTTATATATTTGTTACTGTTGTTGTTACTAATGCCACCTGATCGGCAAAGGCCAGATCGAGGCCCACGAAATTCACCATGGCTAAGGGCTAAGTGACGCCTGTCGTTAGCCTTAGCTTTGAGCACCATGCAAGTACAGTACGATTTGGCTCGGTTCTACCCCAGTTTAGAGAGAACGCCCTGGGGGTGGTCAGATGCCTCCCACCTCTCTTCCCCTTCCACCAGCCTCACGAGAGGATTTGCGGCTTGACGGCTATTTAAAATACCCCCATGCCGCGAAAGCACTGTACATTTACAAACATCCATGTCTTCCCCGGGAATCGAACCCAGACCCTACGGCACAGCAGTCAGCATCGCTAACCACTATACCGGATGGGCGACGTTGATATTTTTGAACAAAACAATGTAATTTATTTGATCAATTCTTTTTCATTAAAGAAAATGGCTTAAAATTAAAACTCACAAATATGCAATTATAAATTTTTCATTATGGATTTCAATAATAATATATTGGAAAATATCAGTAATTTTAATTTCTCAAAAAGAAAAAAAAAATCTGATTTGTGATTATTTAAAACTTTGGCAGTTAAGAAATTTCATGTATTACTGTTGGTGTTCTATAGTATTTTATTCATATTTATTGTAATATAAGTTTATGTGAGTGATTTTAACTATTTTTGCACTTTGACATACAGTTAAAGTAAAATAAGTAATGAATTTGATTTATGTTCTTTAATAACTTAATTTTTTTAAAAAAAATCCTGATTTTGATGGAAAAGACTAGCATTTAATATGTTCATTCCTTTAAAAAATTTAGCGAGCAGAAGCTTTGTATAAAATTGAAAGAATAAAAAAAATATTGGATAATAAGTCTAAATATTTAATTTTTTTTGATATTAGTTTTTATTTTGATGTATCAAAAACTTGAAGAAAATTTGTCTTATGTAGAAATTTCTCATTTTTTCGTAATTATTAAAGATTGGTAAACATGAGGGAAAAATCTATTTTTTTTTAAATAATAGATAGCTAAATATATTTTATGCAAAAAATATTTAATTTATTCCAAGAGTTGCAACCTGTTCCGAGTTTCAACATATTTACTGTGCTCTTACACAATACCAAAATTATCAGCAAAAATGGGTAACAAAAATTTCAAAAGTCAATTATATAGATTACTTTATAATGAATTACTAAAAATGTTAAATTTGAATGAGCCCTGCATGAGCTGCCCTTCATAATGGTGTTGGTATATATTAGTTAATGTATGGTAAGAGACTGAGAGATATGAAAAAGTGTATCTCCCATTTGAAACAAAAATAGAATGTTAATAATTTTTATATATTTTGAGGAATTATTTAGAAAGTAAAACTTCCTATTAAAATTCAGTTTTCTATGGTAGATTTCTTGAAATTTGATGTAAATAATTGATTGTACTTCATTTATACACTTGTGGTTAAATTTTTTTTCTTCTTTTTCTTCAACAGTTCAGGCCAAGAATCTTATTTTTATCAGTTATTTGTTGAAAAGGATGAAAAGCTAGTATTACCCACTGTACAACAATTGTTTGATCAGTCCTTTTTAGCATCTGATATTAAACTTGCTGAAGTAAGTATTAATATGTTATGTGCGTTCATTCATAACTTTTTATTATATATTCCTGAAGCTTATGAAGTAATGATGAATTTTTATTGCATGACAAATCATATTTTTTAAAGGATTATTCTTGCTATAAAGTTCTGCTATAATTTTTATCCATTAGTCAAATTTTTATTAAGAAAACATAATAATCGATTATTGTTTGTTTTTTTTTTTTTGATCATGTGTTACAATTTACTGTACAATTTTTAAAGTTAGCTGGTTAGTGAATAAGGAAGTAAAGGAAGTTTAAAATAAACATTTGATAAGTTTTCAAATATAATAAAATTAGAAGAAACATTGTTCCATGTAACTTTTTTTTTTACTTGTGCAAGTACAAATCCAAAATCTTTTGTTCTAAAAATAAATATTTGGTTGTTAATATGTACACTGGCCTCAAAAAGTTAAGGTACAACATGTTTTTCGAAGCTCACCATAAAAAATGGCAGTAACAATAAAATGCATAGTTTACATGAATGATAATAACGAACTTTAAAAACATTAATGCAAAAACGATTGCTACAACTTTTATTTTATAGAAAAGAACGTATATTTATGAGTGAGAGAAAAATATGCAAATATCAAGCTTTCGTACTTTTGTGTGTAAGTTGTGTTGATTTTCAACAGTTGTTGGCAGTTTCGGTGACAATAGTCAATAGAGTTTAGAAAATGTCTCAGAGACGTCGTTTACCCAATTCGTTAAGGTAGCGGGCAGTTGGATGAATGGAAATGGGATTGTCGCAGGCTGATGCTGCTAGACGTCTCAATGTGTCTCGTAGTGTTGTTCAGCGACTTTGGGATCAATACCAATCCGAAGATTCTGTGTCCAGAAGACCTGTTTCAGGCCGACCACGAGCTACAACACCTGTAGAAGACCGTTTTCTAGCTCTTTCGGCACGAAGAAGAACCACTACTGTGCCGCAGCTCGTTGCAGACCACTTTCAAGCATCAGGAAGAAGAATCTCCGCTACTACGGTGCGAAATCGTCTTCACAATGCAGGTCTGTATGCAAGAAGACCAGTTGTGTGCGTTCCCCTCAACGGACGACAGCCAAGAAACCGCTTATGCTGGGCAAGGGAACATGTTTCTTGGACACAGCAACAATGGGCTTCTGTGCTGTTCACAGACGAGTCCAGATTTACAATGGAGAGTGATTCAGGGCGTCTACTGATATGGAGAGAACAGCGCACTAGATACCATCAATCCAAAACTGTTGAAAGACACAGCTATAGAGGTGGTGGAATCCTGGTTTGGGCAGGTATCTCGCTCGGTGGCCACACTGACCTGCATGTGTTCCATGGAGGAACCGTAACCGGTCTTAGATATCGGGATGAGACCCTTGATCCATATGTCCGCCCATATGCTGCTGCTATTGGTAACGACTTCATTCTGATGGATGATAATGCATGACCTCACCGAGCTCGGATTGTTGAGGAGTATCTGGAGGTTCACGGTTTGGAACGAATGGAATGGCCAGCTCGATCTCCAGACCTGAATCCGATAGAACATCTTTGGGACTATCTTGGCAGAGAGGTTGCTGCTTTAAATCCTCCTCCAAGGTCGTTACATGAGCTGAAACAAGGCTTACTCTGTGTCTGGTCTTCGCTTCCTATTCCGGTGTCCGATAACTTAATAAACAGCATGGGAAATCGATGCCGCCAATGCATTCAAGTTAGGGGTGGACACATTCCTTATTAGAACCCATTTTTGTATTGTTTTTATGCCATTTTACCACATAACACTGTGATGTGCTGTTTTCTCCAAGAATGGACTTTTCCGCAGAGATTGCTTTTTTTGTTATAAATCGTTTTTGCAATACACTTATACAAATTTCTATGACGCATTCAATAAAAAACTATTTAATGCACATATCCTCCAAATTTTTTGTTTCTACATTCATTCATTTGCAAATTAGACACAAAAACCCGGTTGTACCTTAACTTTTTGAGGCCAGTGTATTAAATTTCTTTTTATAAGTTCTCTCTTAGAAAAGGGGTTGTCTATGTGAATTAAGTGCTCATTAATTGAAAAACTGACACATGCATACATTCACACTTGAAAATTTTAAATTCAATTATAGTAGGTTTTTGTATGTAATAAATCATTCAGTGGATAAATTCTCTCTGGTACCTGTAGTTTTTCAGATACATCAAAATGTTTCTCATATTTGTCTTTTTGATTCAAATTTCACTAGTTTGAATATATCTTTGTTTCATCCATTTATAGGTCCCACCGTGTTTATTAATTCAAATGCCGAGGTTTGGTAAACAATTTAAAATGTATCCGAGGATAATACCGAGTCAATATCTTGATATCACGGATGTTTTAGAAGATTGTAAGTACTTAAAGGATTTTTCTTATGTACTTTCATGCAGTAATTTAAAATCCGTTAAAAATTTATGCAAGGGAAAAAAACCTTGAAAATCTTTTTATGTAAGGAGGATAAATATATATGAATTACCCATTTAAAATTGCCTTGTTAGTTAAATAGGTTTTTGGTATGCATTTGAAATGAGTTGAAAATGCGTATTGGAATTCTAATTTTGTTAATTTATATATATTCATGCATATAAACAGTAAGCAAAAATGTTTTTAAATTCTACTGAAGTCATAAGATTTTAATAATAAAAATTAATGTCTGTGAAAGAAAAATATTTAAATCAAAAAGATAAAGAACATAAATCTTAATTTAGTAATTTTGTTTATTTGTGATCCTAATAATTTATCTAAGTATTTTTGGTTTTATGTATTTTGTAAAAGAACAAAATAACTGGTAAAAAACTTATTTAAAGCATTTAAGGATAAATTATATTTAAAAAAAATGTTTTGCGAAGTTAGCTTTTATATAAATATAAAAGCATATTTTCAGACTTTCTTAAAAGTATAAAACAGATTTATTTTTAATATATATATATATATATATATATATATATATAGACTCTGTTGTTATTTGAAATATATTAAACTGCTGTAGATGTAAATTTTCAAATTATATTTCAGCTCCCCGCCAGTGCAGTATTTGTGGACAAGTTGCTGAATATGAATGTAAGGAATGCTATGGTCAGTTTGGAGAAGGATTAGATAGCATTGCTTTTTGCCAAAAATGTATGGATAAAGTAAGTAAATGAATTCTTACTTTAAGTATAGAGTTAAAATTAATTTAGGACATGAGGACTTACTTATGAAATTGTGAATTTTATACTTTTATTTCTTTATTTAAAAACTGTTGTAACAGTAAGATGAAATTATTTTGAGTTTTGTGTAATCTGCACTTACTACAATTTCTGAATGACTTAATCTAAGTCTTTGTAATATCTTAATTAACGTAATTATTAAGGAATTATTAGTGTAACATACAAAGATTCTGTTTTTCAGAGTCATAGCCATAAGAAACGAACTCGACACCGCAGTGTGAAACTGAGCATACCTCCTGAATTCCGCATGCTCAAAGATCATACTCCTGTTCCTAGGATTTACATGGAATTATTTGCAGTTGTCTGCATTGAAACCAGTCATTATGTTTGTTTTGTTAAATGTGGCAGTGGGCCTGATGCACCTTGGTGTTTTTTTGACAGTATGGCTGACAGAAAGGGTACATTATATATTATTTTATATTTATATTTCTTATATTTTTTGTAGACATTTGAAATTACTTTTTTAAAAGGCTGTTTTTTACATATTTTATCTTTCTATGGATCAAATTTTCACTTACATAGGCTTTGTATAAAACAGATGAATATATTTTTCCAGTTGGACCTCTATTTAATAAAGTCGTTAAATCCTAATAGAAAGTTCATTATGTGGGAAATTCATTAAATAAAAATTCATTTTCAGTATACATTATATGCTTTGTTCCAGGGTAAGATTCGTAAAATAGAGAGATTTGCAAAATAGAAATTCGTAAAATGGAGGTCTGACTGTATTGTAATAAAGTAGTTCTGTAATTTTTATAACTGAATTTATATCATAGTATAATAAAACCTAATAAAAATCAAAGATCAATTTAATGTCTTTAAAAATATTTTTTTATGTGCTTATGACAATTGAATTAATATAAAATGTGTTTCTATTTTTCAACAGTAATTCTTTCTTTTTTTGGCTAAAGTTAGATAATCTTCTAGTTTTTTCTTTCTTATTCTATTAAAATATCTCTTTCTTTTGTTAAAATTCATTATGAAAACTTAAATATCCTTTTATAATACTATAAATTGTGTAGACATCTTAAAATTGTTGAAACTAAAATAAAATTTTATTATAGTATCAAAGTTTAAGTTCTAGCTAAGTATTAATTGAATATACTTTAAGGGAAAGAGAACTTTTAAAATATTTAAGAAAAATAAAAACTATAATGAAAGCACTATTTAAAAGAATTTAAAATGTATAAAGATAAAAGTTTCATTAGCCAATTTTATAAGAAGTTAATTGATTTAACTCCAATTACAAATAGAAGATTGTTTTTTTAAGTATAATTTATGTGCTGTGGTTTTTCTTTTTGTAAAAGTGTTCAGTTTGAATAGTATTCAAATGATGAAAGCATTGAATGGTACTTAAAGAACTAGATATCAAAGTGCACATAGAAAACATGATTGTACTTAAGTAATGAATAATTTATTAATAATGCACATATGCACTTATCCTGGTGAAATTTTACATGAGGGTAGAATATCTTGAGTTTTGCTTTAGAGCAATTTTTTGTAGTGATATTCTATTCAAACCTGAGCCTCAAAATGGACACAGTTACGGATAGTTAAAAGCAGTAGCCTTCAAAGTAAAGTATACCAAAGAAAGGTCATAATGAGTGTATGATTATTTATTATGAGTGAGAGTTTCTTTCATTAGTTGCTGCATCTGGGACATTCAACACCATGAAAAAAATCTTTTTAAAACCTGTGCAAATGAAAACAAGGGAAGCTAAACCTTTGAAAAGAAAATACCTCTGAATGTTCAATAAGAAACTACTTCAAGTTAAATTCTAATTCAAAATGTATGTTTTTTGATTACACAACATACACATATGGATGTAGTTTAGTTTATAATTTTCTTTTTTTTTTCATTTTAGTATAAAATCAAAAAAATTTGAAAGAATGAAATGAATACTCAGATGTATCATCTGGTTATTATTATCTGCACTTATATATTGTCTGTTATCCAAAACTATTATACAGTTTTAATGTTGTATTTCTTTATATTAAAATGCATTTAGAAAAATGATGGAAAGGAATTTTTTTAACCCCTTAATGGTCCGTTGAAGTAAACAGCCATTAAAGTGCCTATTTTTTTATTCACAAGAAAATTACACAAAATTAAGCCCATGTTCAATACATGTATTTATTTTTAAATTTTGGGTAATTTTTTAGCTTGAAAAATAAGAAACTAACTTTTTTAGTAAAACCATTTAGGGTTAATATGACTGAATGTTGGTTTTCCAACAAAGAAAAAAAAATTAAAAACATGTGTTTTACACTTATAAAGGAGAATTTTATTACACTTATTTTGAATGAAAAAACACATTGATATTTTTTTTCTCTTGAGATAAAAAGGCCAGCTTCATAGGTAACAGTACATATCCATCATCACTACTCTCAAATTCACTAACCGAGCTTTCAAAACAATCAGTTGTTTTAGAATCACTTATACTCAATTATACTTAAGGTAGAATCTGATTCACTTTTCCTGACTAACTCCATAATGCATACAATAGTAATATATGTATATATACTATATTAGGTTGGGGAAAAAGAAATCCATTATTTTTGCATGAAAATCAAGACTTTATTTAACATGCTTCCAATTGTCCAATATGAGTCAAATATGCACAGTTTTGTTGTATAATTTGTTGCCATTTTAAAGGTGTCTTCATAATGCCTCTCTCATAGAAGTCTTGGTCCTTACTGGCAAAAACATCTAGTAATTGATTTTCACATTCTCTTGATCCCAATTTCTTATCACTCAGGAAGTTTTGCATTGCGAGAAAAAGGTGGTAATCGATTGGTGCCAGGTCCGGACTATATGGTGGATGCATTAAAACTTCCCAGAGGTTCTGGCGTTGTCCTGAGGGAACACAATACCTCTTCTGTTGGCCAATCCCTAGCTTCAAACGATCCTGTTGTTGACAGTAGATATCTAAATTTAGTGTTTGGCCATGCAGAAGCAATTCCTAATAAATGATTCCTTTCAAGTCCCACTAAATACAGAGAACCTTCCTGGCCGTTAGTCATGGTTTGGTCACCATTTGAGCTGCTTCACCGCACTTTGACCACAATCGTTTTCGCACAATATTGTAGTATGTGACCCATTTCTCATCCCCGGTCACCCTCCGTTTAAGAAATTGGTCGATTTCATTCCGTTTGGCAAAGGCTTCGCAGATGGAAATTCGATCCATCATGTTTTTTGGTGTTAATTGGTGTGGCACCCAAACATGGAGCTTCTTTTTGAATCCAACTTTGCGCAAATGGCTTAAAACTGTTTTATGGTGCATCTTTAGCTTCTGGACGATACTACGACTCTTAACATGCCGGTCAACTTCGATTATTTCTGTGGTTTTATCAACGACGGCCATCTTTAACATCAAAAATACCTGAACAGAATTGATGAAACCAAAATTTTACATAATTAGCTGTTACAGTATCGGCACCATAAACACCATTTGCAATTTCAGCCGCTTGGCTTGCATTTTGCCTTTATCAAAGAAAAATTGTAAAAAGAACCGAATTTTCTCTTTGTTGACTTCTATTTTTAACACCCTGTAATTCACAAATGAATGGACCAAACAAAAAAAAAGCAAAATAGTTTTTTTAGTGTGAAATGTCATCTTGACAATGAGCATAAATTTCAAATTGTTTGATCGGTGCTTTATGAGATATTGACACTACAGCCATCTACCGAAAAAATAATGGATTTCTTTTTCCCCAACCTAATATATATTATCCTAGAACACTACTCACATGTATTCACAAAGAGCTTAACTAAGCAACTGAGCTAAGGTTACAAATACATATTAATATATATCCTTGATTGTGTTAACATCTAGTTTAAAATAAAATATCTCTAAACACGTTACTAATAATCTGGTACTACCATCTAGTGAGAAATAAACATGATTCTGTGCATAAAAAATATATAGTATTAATCTTTTTAGTGCGTTACTTTTGAACACTCCCACTCAAAAATAGAGGAAATTTCACCCCATTATTGACTATTGATATTTTAAAAAATTTAAATTGGTCTATTATTAATTGACCTATATAATATATAGTTAAAACTTTTAATCTCTCATGTGTTTTGAAATTCAATCAAAATTTTATTTTAGAATGAATCTTGCATTAAAAATAATTATCCATATATCCCCTTTAATATATGACTTTTTGTTCCAGGAGAACAGAATGGTTACAATATTCCAGAAGTAGTGCCTTTTGCTGATCTCAGATGGTGGTTATCAGAGGAAGGTATGAATTTCTTACTGTCCGCAAAAGATGACAAAGTCTTGCCAGAAATAACTCGGAGACTTCTATGTGATGCCTACATGTGCATGTATCAAAGCCCTGACGTTATGATGTACCGTTGATTTCCTTTCTTTTTTTCCTGATGTAGTAATATATCAAGGGCTGGACCCTGATTTTAAGATAACCTCTGTTCTCTATTTTTGGAGAGATTTGGGAACAGAAAGATGTATTTTGCATTTAGGAGTAAAAAACATTTCAAATTATATTAAGAACAAAACATGTTAGAAATTAGAGCCGTCCCTGTGTGGAAAAGATCTGATGTGTCAATGAATGTATAAAGCAGTGAGTGATGTTTGTAAATAATGGTTATTTTGTTATTATAACTTAAGATAAACAAGTGAAATTTTTTGAAAATTATCAGATAATTTATTATATTATACTTCACAGAAGAGTTTCATTTAAAAATATATTTATTGTTACTAAGCTTCATATCTAATATGATATTAAAATATTTTTGAATATAATAGATTATTAAGAAAATTTAAGTATATATAGTTATATATAACAGATATATAACTATATATATAAAAGTATAATTTAACAAATACACTAAAACAAAACATTGTTTGATGTGTTAAGACCTCCACAATAGTTAAATAATTTACACATTGCTGAATCTTTGCATGAGGGTAATTTTATGCAATAAGTTCCTGATAAGTAGCTTAGAAATTAAGTAGAGTATCAGAAATTTTGCTGGATGATTATTGAATCTGTGATGCGACCCTCCGATAAATTTTATGTATAGTTAGTTCGTATATCACCGATATGAAAATTTGTTGAAAATATTGAAGATAGTTTACACACAGATTAATAGATAGGTTTAAAACAAATATTATAAAGTTATAAAATGCTTTTATTTTGCTGTATCCATGAACTGGTATATATTTCACATGCTTTTAGATTAAATATATTTCAATTCTGTGATGCCACTGCTTTCTATTACCAGATGCCTAGAACTTGTGATGTATAGCACTGAATACTTAAATTTAGCTTTATGACTGATAAAATATTTTAAGCAAGTTATTTAGATATCAGTTAAAAATTATATTATTGCATATAGCAATTTTGTTGCCTGTGGTGAAAAAAATTAGATTGTTAACAGATATATTAAATAATATTTTGTTGCCAAAGAGTTGCTCAGTAAAATTTGTTGAAGTTTACATACATGTTCAGACTTTAAAAATTTATTTAGAATGGTCTATATCTATGCAATATTGTACTTATCATAAAATAAAGCTGCCTAAGAAACTCTTAAAGTTGCAATATCATTTGTTTGAAAGAATAGAAAATTTCCTGGATATATTCAATTTAATTTTTGTTTAATTTGGTACATGTGTAATTTAAAAATGACTTTAAAATGTACAAATTTTTAGAATGTATTAGCATCTACAGTATGATAAATGAAAAGACATGTACAGTTTTTTTTTCATAAATGTGGAAATAAAATTTATTAGACTTTTATACACACAATGATTTTAAATACTTTCACATGTCACTACAATTTGCCTGATAACATACATTTTATCTCTTTATACACACACCAATTTAATATGATTGTACTCAAACTACATAGCAGCATAATTCTATTTCTTATACATTAACAACCCTGACACATTACTAGTATCAGATCTAAAAAGGAATAACCTGAAAGAGCTGTTAACACAAAAAAAAAAAACATTCCACTAAGTATCTATCAGAATAATAAGTACACTCAATAAATGTATTAATTCAAATTACAGCAATGTTTTATGGTAACAGTAATCAAAATGCATTATGCTAAAAAAAACTTCAAAAGGGATTTATGGAGTTGGGTGAGCAAACTTAACCAAAGGGTGGAAATTATTACTTGCATATGTTCATGGATTATAAATGACACATTGTGCGTGTTTATCAATGATGCAAATGAATTATTTTAATTTAGTAGTATAACGGGATAGAGAAATGTTCAGTTGTAATCTGAATAATTCTACAAGTATTAAAGGCAAATTGTATATTTTAATTAAATGCTTTAACAGACCTTTAATATTTGTAAATAAGAATTTATCAAAAATGTTAAGAATTGCTAAGGTAATTTTGTGAAAAAGGCTTAGAATAACAAAAATGTCGTTACTTCAGTTTATGGGCATAAAAAAAAATCTCATGTTAATATACTGCAATACATTGTATCCTAATATAAATATAGAAGTAATAATTTTAGTTTCCTAAAGTAGAGATTTCGTAGAACTGAATAACATGTATGTGTTCTCTAAATAATTTCCTTTCAAGCTGAACATTTTGAAAATGTACTTTTAATTTGAGTACTGACATGTTGAGTGAAGTGAAATATCTTAAAATTTACATTCTTTAAAATGGTGAATTAGATGACAGGATGAAGGAGATGTGCATATAAATTTCAAATGCATAATCATGCTTTTTCTTCTGATATATGCATTTCTAAGATAAACTATAGTTCTATATATTTTTTAAAGTAAATAAAAGAGGAGTTGAATAAACAGATAATGAAAAAAATGCCAAGTTAAATGAAAGAAAATGTTAGTTCAACAAGCGAAGAGTAAAGATTATAATGAAAAAAAAAATGTGCTTTCTCAGATATTTTTCAAAGCAAGAAAAGAAGCGAGCAATACTTGAACATGAAACAGAAATTAACATTAAGAATATTTAACTTTGAAATTAATACAAATAAAATATAAACTCTACAATATAATGTGATATATACATAAAAATTATACAAAATCCAATCTAATAATACTAATGCTATACATGAACATATGTGAATCTGATATAATTTAACTAAGTATCTGTTCAAATCCAATTCCACACAGTAATGACATTAAAATTCTTCATGACATATACATAAAACACAAATTATTTGTACTGAAATTCTTCATCCTACAGAAAAATATATTAGAAATTAAACTTTATTGAAACAAAGCTATATTTGCAAAACACAAATTCATTTATTTATCACAAGTTTTAAATTTCAGGTTAAATTTTTTAAGTACATGAAAAAAATTACAATATCATGATACAGAAATTGGATTAGAATAATTAAGAATCATTAATTTTTTTATATTAAAAACAATGTAGAATTTAAATTTAGAAATTGTTTACCAAAACAAAATTTCAATAGTTTTTTAGTTTCAGAAAATATGTATTAAATACTTTGGCTACATTAAAAATGAACAATTATATGAAATGAATCTTTTTTCATTAAAAATAGTTATAGGATTAAATTATCGAATAATAAACAATACAGTTAAAATATACCTTCATTCAAAAGTATCATCCATATCCATGATCAATTCATCATCATAATAATTTTTCTCAGTACAATAAGGAGTCCTAGAAATAAATAAATTTTTAATACTACAAATGAATGTTATACACCTATAAATAAAATGAAAATTTAGATGAAATAATTAACTTTTCTATTCTTGATAAATATGCTTAAATAGAAAAAAAATATGAAAAGCTTCAAAAAATTTTCTTTCTTAAATTTTGTAAATTTTATATTAAACTTCTAAATAAATGTCAGTAAAAATACCCAATGGCATAACAGGTGAAAAAGACTATTCTTTTCAGTCGCTTGTTGAAGAAAAAGTAGTTGAAAGACCACAAACATCCATCTTCTCCATATGGATCACTGTCCAGATCAGGATTATAGCTAAACAAATAATAATAATTCAGATGCTTTTTAAATTTATTATCAGAAGAAAATAGACTCATTTTAATATAAGGGACATTCCGAAAGTAAATTTGGTCATTTTTTTGTGCAAGAAAACTTTATTGTCAAAAAAAAAAAAAGATTGAATCATGACATCATGAACTACACCTTGCATTTCTTTTTTTGTTTTGTTGTTGACATAGTCACCCCTGACATTTAGTCATTCATCTTCAAGTGAAAACAATTTGAGGAAACAACTCTGGTAAAACTGAGTGCCCTGCAATGCAAGGAATTGTTGCACAACCTTCTTCATCTCAGCATCGTTTTTTAAGTATTTTTTCCCCCTGGTGAACTTAAGATGCTTCCACATCATTGAGGCACACCATGTCCTGTACTTAAGCAATGTTGTTTTCATTTGTGGTTCTAGAGGGATGTTCATTTCTACCTTTATCATTCACATTCTGCCGTCCTTCATTGAACATGCAATGCTAGTGACTAACCATTTGATGAGATATATCTTCACCATACACAGTCTGTAGGCATTTATGAAAGATGGACACATTAGTCCTATGTATCCATGCATACTGTATAACTGCACATACTTCCATTAGCGATCTAGTTGTCATCGCACGTATGTCTGCCATCGTGATTTGTACTCAAATTACCATGGGCATGCCTTTCTGCTGCTACTCTTTGATGCTTGGTGCATGCGTCATTCTTCCAACGATGATGCTCTCTTTTTGACCTTTAATCAGCAGCAAATATAATTTCTTTTGGTGATTGTTTCACCTGGTGTACTAGTTTATTTAAAAAAAATAACGAAAATTATTTTCGGAACGTCTCTTGTACACTGCTAATTTGTCTTTATTATACATTTTTAAATGAACATGAGATCATACATCTCTTATTTGATAATTCTCCTTACAATTAATAAAATTTCATAAATTTTGAATTTGATTTCTTAAATTAATGTAAAGTTTCTAGTACTTTATTAAATTTTTTATTTTAGTGGCTCTAATCTAAAAATATAGCTGATAACTTTTCATTTATTAACTATTCCATTTTTGTATAAATTAGTTTAAAAAAAAAAGAAATTACCTATAAATATCGCATTCAGATAAACAAATTTCATGATCCAAGGCTGACCATAATTGTTCTTTCAAAGCCTCGTAGTCATTGTTTGCATTAGCACTCAGCTTACTATCAACAGCATTCATAACCCACTAAAAAGAAATTGAAAAAGAAAAATCCTTTTATTTATGGAAATTTATTTGTCATTAATCCTAAGCAATGAATGCTTAATTGATATATAAGCATACTAACTTAAAACAACATAAAGCATTAGAATGATAATTAATTACTCTTTTGCAAAAAAGGAACTTTAGATAGAACAAATATTAACACTAAACCTACCATAACAGGTCAAATGACCCATTTTGAACTTTTGAATTGAAAATGCACGTATCATCTTACTGCCTTTGCACATTTGACTTCATGACTTTTTCTAAGTAATTAATCTACAGTTATTATACTATTTTTGTTTTGTTTATTTTGAGTAATATTTGTTGTATACCATTATCTACCACAATAGATCATTTGACCCAGAGAACATTTTTTGTTTTATAAGCTTATCGATTCATGTTGCTTATCGTATTGTAGTCAGTACGTTGCACGTTTCTGCAAAGACTGTTGCATAAAGTAGTTCATTCAAAATAGCTGAGAATAATTTCAAGTCTTAAGTTCTAAGTCTTGCAGATGGCCTCTCCAAGTTTTTTCAACATCCTTGATTTAGCGGGCATAAATGCCTGGATTTTATACAAGGAAACGACAGGAGAAAACATCTCTCAAAGACAAGATTTTTTACTCAAGCTAGCAGTAGAACTTGGCGCCGATTTTCGCGAAGCCCGTGAACAACCAAAGCAAAGAAAAAATACAAAAGGATCATTGCCTAAGTCTACTACAGATGCTTATCAACGTAAGAGATGTTAAATAGGATACTGTAAAGAAAATAAAACCAACAAAATTTGCTCTAAATGTAAAAAATATGTTTGCGGAAAATGTACAATGGACACACTTATATGTAAAAAATGCGATGAGCAATGAATAAAAAATTCTAATTTTTTGCTTTTGTAATAGAAATGGTCAAGTTACTATTTTGTTTTATTATAATAAATTTAAATTTTATTTTTATTTCCTTTCTAACATCCATGTTTCATACATTCAAGCATAAAACATGAAGTCGGGTCATTTGACCCGCTATGGTAGAAATGGGTATCTATTATGTGTTGGTATGATTAGTGTTAATAATCACACTAGCTGCATGGCCTGGCATTGCACGGGCTTTCTCTATTTTTATAAATTTTCCCTTTCCTTTACAAAATCAGCACTTCTAATACTCTTTTTCAAAATAACCCCCCGCTTAGACCAGCATTGCTCGGGCTTTTACCGAGTATGTAACTCAAAATTCCCTGTTTCAAAATTTTTTCACTTCTTTTCTTTGTCAGACAGGTTTATTTCCCCCCGGCATTGCACAAACATTTTTAAATGTATAACATATTGTCATGGAAATTCCCCTTCCCCTCTCACTATCAGAGCTCTCGAGTAAGTGAACAAACACAGTGGGACTTTAATATTCACTCACTCACTTTGCAAATTTTTAGGCCCCGGAAACAAAAATGTACCTTTTTAAAAATAGTTGTATGTTGAAAAAGTAGAAATTTTTATAATTACAAAATTTCACAACTATATTAAATGTTGAATTAAAATTGTGAGCACTTTTTGAAGTGTTCGATACATGGAAAAAAGTTTCATACAATTATTTTTATAAATGAAGAAGTTATAAAACTTTCAATTTGATAAGCAGTTATTAAATATTTAAAATTTGAGTATTTTTTAAGAATTCGTAAAAAAGTTTTCGGCATTTTATTTTTTTAAATCACTAACTCTAAAAGATCAAAGTATGAGTTTTTAAAAAATCATTTTCATATAAACGCATTGATATTGATAGCCATTCACAGCAAGTTATTACACTGATTTTCTGCTTAGATTTTATATATCTCACTTTTCTTGATTTTCCTGAAATACTTTTTAAAGTACATGCATAAAATTATAAAATTTTTGTTTGTTTGTTTAGAAATAATTATTTTGTATGCAATTTAAATTGTAAAAATAATTTTTGAAGCAATGCTTAATTTGATGAAGAAACCCATAAATAGCACATTCATGGTAAAAATAAGATTACATTCAATTGATCCTTCATTTTGTAGATATAATATATATATATATATATATATATATATATTAAAGAATTGAATTAAATCATTAGTTTTTTCATCCATGAATACATTAGTTTTCCATGCAGGCTAGAATTGCATGTTAAAAGCAAACGATAAATTAATAATTCTAGCTATAATTTGAAGATAGAAGAGTTGTACTTATAATTACCATTACATAAAAAAGAACCAGATACAATAATAATAATTATGCAGCTTTAAAATAACAAGTTTACATTAATATATATGTAAATTTTGTAACAAACAAAATTATACACTTTTTTATATATTTTTTATAAATACTCATTGAAATTTGTAGATTTAGAAAATTTAATTTGTAAGATGATTCTTAAAGGTACTTTTAAAGTCAACTGTTAATAAATTAATATAATTCAGAATATAACATTTGATACCAATCTCAAATAATTTTTAAAGGAAATTATTTAATCTTAGATAAAGGTGAATAGAATCTTTCAATTGTTAATATCAAAACTTTTATTTATAAGAAAGTTTTCACTAAAACAAATAAAGCTAAAAATTCAAATTTTTTTTTTAAAGTTACAAATTATATTTAAATCTGGAAAACTATTTGTCTCATAACATTGTGGATTGATAAAAAGTTTGTGTCAAAGTTTATTTACATAAATAACCAAATTTTAACTGCATTTTATTACAAATTCCATTATTTTAACTAAACAAAATATCTAAGAATAAATACGTAAATAGACATATTGACATCTCTTAACACAATCCTTGATGGAATGATCCCCTTACTTTGGAAATATTCCACTCTGTTCTATTTCGAAATTTTAATAATTTTTCACACACACACACAAAAGGACAAATGATTATTGTATTCAAGCATGAATGAGAATTGTTTTCTTTTCTTTCATTATTCGATGTGTGTATCAGGGCATAAACTAATACTAAGTAACGAAGTTTCAATGATTTATATTTCTTTAATAAGAAAACATCTGGAATGCATATATATACTTAACTACCCCCCACACACAATAAAAACGTACCCCATGTTATTCCAAAAGTGTGCAAGATGAAATAAAGAATGCTGAATTTATTTTAAAAGTTTTCATAAAAAAAGTTTTAAAAAAATTAACCATGTACATTTTTATGTATTTATTATTTAATAATTAATTCATGTATAAATATTTTCAGTATCAATATTAAAATCATACATGTTCTAATTAAAAACTAAAATAAAATTAAGAATGCAAACATATTGCTTCAAGAAAGGATAAAAATTGTAAATTAAAAATACTTGAAACAATATTAATTATTCTTTATTCATCTTGCTTGTTATTAAAAATCATCCCTTTTAAGCAAGATAAATAAAAATTGCTGTTAATGCTAGAAAGAATGCTAGAATTAAATGAAAATTTTCATGCAGTAATCATTACTTATTTATTGCACTTTTAATTTGCAAGTTCTTAATATAGTTTTTGGAACCAAGCTAAACAAATATTCAGATCTTGTTGGAATTTTGGCAGTGGTGTACTATACAACCCCCACATTGTGGAGGGACCCAAAGCACCTATTTAACCCATTTATAAAATAATAATGGCAAAATCTGACTTTGCAGGGTCCCCCTATTATTCTGTTATGTCACTCAATTTCAAGGCGCATTCAATGTTTGGATCAATGTTAAAAAATATTTTGCAGGCTTGCTCCAAGACAAAGATCCTTAAAAATTAAACCAGGATGTTAAATGATAAATTTCGTTCTCATTTTTTCATGAAATAATCAGTAATTCTAAACCATGTTAAAATACATCACACACAGCTATTTTTTTAAAAAAATAAACATGTCTAGATCTTGAATTATGTTATTTCAAAGCCATGCAAAAAAGGGGCGGGGGAGGAAAAGGGAGGGAGAAGAGTGTGGTGTGCAAAGAGATAAATGGATTTAACAATTTAGATAGTAAAATCAGAAAAATAATAGAATGCTACTTTTTAATATGTTAGAAGGACAATGATGTATATTATTTAAACACACATTATTATAAGCATTTACAATGCAACAGCTTAAAATTATACTAAGGCTCAACTTTTTTCAATTTTATTAAAAGATATATAGGATGTATGACAACACTTTCAAAAATTAATTAAAAACAAAGATTTATATTTATGGTTTTTTTATGTTCCATAAAGAAAACATTCAAGTTTCAGTTTAATGAAATGCATACAAGATGGTACAATGTCCCTGTTTTTCAGTGTTTTCATTTCAAAATGGCTTCACTGCAAGAATAAACACAAATTGTAGCATGGTTTACCAAACTGAAATCTGCAACACATGTACAGCGTAAATGGGGTGTTGGAAGTGAGGAAAAGCTCTCCAGGTGATGCATGGAAAGAGGAAGTCAAATAGCATGGCCAGACATAACAGATCTCTAGACATAACACCTTTGGACTTTGTGTAGGAAAACATGAAAAACCATGTTTACCAATCCTTAATTTGTGACACTGATGTAAATAAGAAGTCAAATTACAGCCTTCATTCCGATTGTTGATCTTCTAATGCTTCGTAGAATGTGGCTAGAAATTTCTTATAGACTTGATGTGTCGTGCACAATTTTGCAATTAATATTTGAAAGTGTAGTCATACTTTTCAAATACCCGGTTCTTTGACTATTTAACAACATACTAATGACAAAATTTGAGGTTAACACAGTTTTAAGCTAATATATAAATATTTTGAAAAAAATCCACTTACTCTTGCACTATGTTCTCGGCTGAATTCTTCACTTTTTGCGTGGCTAAAATCATAATCAGGAAAAAATGATGCATTCAATGTAGCAATCAAATAACTCAGAGTTTTACGATTAATAGTATCACACAAAGGTCCTTGTCCTTCTCCCTCATAACTCTGACTGGAGCTTAAAAAAAGAATTATAAAACAAAAATGTATCATTCAATAGGCTTGCTTGATTAATATAATTTTGGAAGATATTAAATTTTTTAATGTTTTGCAATGTTTTTAAATATGTGTAATACAATATAAAATTATTTTTATGAATAAATAAAAAATCTTTGTTAGAAAAGTTTAATAAGTTAATACACAAAGTTTAATAAGTTAATACGCAAAGTTTAATAAGAGGCAGTTTAATGCAGCTGCTTGAATCCCCCTCCCCATTCCAGTGCATCCATCGTTTCTTGCAGGGGCTGTTGAGTGAGGAGGTGCTGTTACATGTGTTCGTCAGATTTTTATTTCTCTAAAGATGACTGAATGACTTGAGCATAGATGCTGCAAATTTTGTCCAAATGAACAATTTGTATGACTCAGTAAGTGTTTTGAGACAATGCTATGGGGTCACACAAATTAAGGAGGGGTTTAACAGATTCAAAAGTAGCCACCCATCGGTAGAGAGTAACCAGCATTCTGGGATGCCTCAAAATGCAGCTGTTGTTGCAAAAATAGAAAATTTGATAATAAAAAATCATTGTTTGACCATACAAGAGACTGCTGAACAAGTAAAGATCAGTAAAGGTTCCACACATCCAACTTTGTAGCAACATGCACTGAGCAGCAGCAAAATTTGTTCCTAAGCTTCTGTCGGTGGAAATGAAAGAACTCCGTCTTACAGTTGCACAAGCCTCACTAGACACTATAAACACCAAAATGAAGGAAAAGAAAATTGAAAGGATCCTGTTTTCAGGAGATGAGATAATGCAGAACGTGATGGCAGAGTTAGAGTTTCTGACAGTGTTAGGAATGCTAGGCTAAGCATGTGAAAGTGCAAGGGGCCTACTATGAATTTGATAAGGATTCCAATCCCCCAAAGCAACTAAGGTATTTTTTCTGACCAAAGGTTGGATACTTTTTAAAAAGACCTTGTATATTTCATAAATTTCTATATTGTTAAAAAAACTTGATACTTCAAACCAGACAGTACAATGATTTTAATTTCAGGGTAGATATCAGAAGAAAGTATTTTTAAATCCCCATTTTAATTTGCTGTACATAATAAATAGACAGATAAAAAAACCTCTCACATTAAAACTGCTAAATTATCGATATTAAAAAAAAATGCCACAACATATGTTACTGATTTTTATTTATATTTCATATTGTCTTGTAATTTTATTTTAATTTAGAGAATTTTTAATTTTAATGCCTCCAAAGGCTTTAAAATGATAATTTATGTACTAAAAAGACAATGTCTAAAGATAAATATACCTATAAATTTTACTTGGACTTGCTGCTCCAAGCATACTTTGAGGAGGCGAAAGGGCCTGAAGATCATTTGGACCAGATTCGGCATTCATTATTTTAAAAAGTTTCTTGTGATCACCTGCCATTTTGCAAGAATAACTTTCAATCCTGCACAATGAAAATATATAAATGACTACTTTATACTTTTCCTTATAAACAAAAGAATAATTTAACTCATAATTTTTTTCACAATAGCTGTCTTCAAATCTTTCATCTTTAGAATTAATATCTATATAAAATGCAAGGCAATTTACCTAATTTACATTACACAAGTTATAACCTCATTTGTTGAAAATAGATTAGTATGTTGTTTTCAACTCGATTTCACAGGCATATACAGACTCTCATAACCAGAGTTCTTCCCCAGAGTATTAAAAAATTCAAAGTTGAAAATTTTATTTTGTAAGGAATGACTTCATGGAGTAATGAATGAAACTTTGAGAAAAATGAATTTGAATTATGCAATATCTATTTATGAAATGAATATTTTTACAAAGAAATTACAAGCAAATATTTAAGTAATTATGTTATTAATAAATAACATTAACACATAAAACACTTAGCATGTAAAATATAAAGCCACCTTTAAATTAGATCCAAAGGTAAAGCTTGTCTAATATTAACACTGCATACATCAAAATAATTCTACTATGCAGTTTTGAAAGTTATATTTTAAAAATAATTTACTGAATACCTAAATAAACAATAATTTAAGCATTTCTAAATGTTATTACATTCCTTATTATGCATTATAGTAGGTTAATATCATAACATAATATATATAATATAATATAATCTTAATATCATAATATAAATTTTCACTTTATTTTATAATGAAAAATGAATTTTTAATGTAAATTTATATACAGTCCAGTCACATAAATGTGACCACCTGTCAAAAGCCAAAATAACCCCCTTTGGTAGAGCAGATTGCTGCAAGACATGCAGGAAGAGTCAATTAGGTTCCTGAATGTGTTCACTGAAATATTGAGCCATGTTAATTCCAGTGCCGTTGGCCAGCTGTGCTAGATTGAGTTAATGAGGATCCATGGCGCAAACAACCTAATCAAGATGGTCCCTCAGATTGTGTTTAAGTCAGCTGAGTTTGCTGGCCAGGGGAGAATGGTAAGCTCTTCAAGACAGGTGTATGAGACTTCACATTGTCCTGATGGTAGATGCCATCATCCAGAGGAAAAACAATGCACATATAGGGGTAGACATGTTCTGCAAGGACAGATGTGTACTTGTACTGATCCATCATACCTTGCACAATGATGAGTGAACCCAGAGAATGCTCAGAAAACATTTCCCAGACCATAATGCTCCCCCTCCAGCCTGCACCATTCTGCAATAGTTGCAGGGTGTGTACTTTCAGAGGTTTCACGCTGTGTACACCAACGTCCATCTGTTCAATGGAGCAATAAAATATGATTCATTGGAAAACGCTACCTTTCACCACTCAGTGGACGTCTAGTTGCAGTACTAGCATGCAAATTCCAGCCTTCGTTGCTGATGAACAGCAGTCAGCATAGAAGCATGAACCAGGCATCTGCTTTGGAGGCCTAGACGCAGCAACTTTCACTGAAAAGTAGTTTGGGAGACACTGTTGGTAGCCCCTTGGTTCATCTGGGTGGTCAGTTGTTTAACGGTAGCATGTCTATTCGCCTGAACAAATCTCCACAGCAGTCATTCACTTCTGTCATCTATGCCTGTAGTGCACCACATTTGCCTCATTGCTGATTTTGGAAGACAGTCCTATTTTACCATGTAGGGTATACTTTTACCATGGTGGCACACAAACTTAGCCATTTCGGAAATGCTTTTACCTTGGCCTGAAAGCCAATGATCATGCCCTTTTGGATGTCAGATAAATCGCTCTATTTCTGCATTACACCAACGATTGCAATATTTTTCAAAGCCCCCACACACCCTTTATATATGCTGAACTGCACTGTGTTGCCACTTGCCTTCTGTGATTGGTTATTTAACGTTGGCGTCGAAAGTACGTGGTGGTCTCATTATTGTGATTGGACTGTGTATCTGAGTTCAGTAACTGACATAATTAATAATACATGATTGAATACTACTTAAAATTTGAACCTAGTTCTATGCCTAAGCCAGAAACATGGTCCTTTTTAAATTGTGCATCAAAAAAGACAGCATGAAAACCATGGGGAAATTTATTCCTGGATGGAGAAAATCTGCAGCTTCTGTGGTTTGGAAGACTGGAGCACCAAAGGTAGAAGACTGACTTAACTTTTTTGCCTGCAGACCTTAGCTGAGCAAGGTGGAATGGCCTTCACGCCTTGGGTGACCCTACCAGGAGTAAACTCCCGACGTACATCGCCCATTCCGCCCAGTGACACCCCCTCGCCACGGTGAGGCGGTCTGCAGGACTAGAGGGGGACCAAACCACATTTACTCACTTTCTCAGTAACCATCTTAGATCTCTGCCATACACTGATGGTACCAAGGGCTATGAAGTTTGCACCAAGTATACCACTGTGCTTTTTTCTCCAGAACACATCGTAGAGTACCTGGGGTTCTCTAAACAGGATCTTACAATCAATTCATTGTTGGTTTTGGATTTCCTTCAGATATATAAAGTCATGGACTTGATCTAGTGCTGCTGATCTCCAGAGCTGTGCAACAACAACTATTAAAAGTTTTGCAATTTTATATTTTCAATAACAACTATCCAAAGCAACTGTAGGGAAGAAAATGTTTTCTTTTTTAACTGAAACAATAATAGAAAATTACCACAAAAACAATCAATTTTTCTCCCCTTCCCAAAGTTGTATTTGAAGGAAAAAAAAATGGTAGATGCAAACGGGAACAAAAGGTTACAAATCTGTATAAACTACTCATCACTTGTTAAAAGTAGTATCTTTTATCCTTTTCAAGAAATGGTTGTATATAAAGTTTTCAGGGCAAAAATTTAGGCATATAAAATGAAAAGTTAAGAAGTTTTCAGATAATTCATTCTTTTATTTTTTGATGAAAAGTCCAAGTAAATACTTCAATTTCCTACAAACTTTTTGTGAATATATTAATATATAAAAAAAGCAAATGAATATTAAAAAATACCACTGAACCAAACAAACATTTTATAAGTAAAATGTATTCATCAATAAGGTTATTCGGAAACCTATACAAAATGATTAAATCCATTGAATACTCCATTTGTCTTCTGCTAATGTAATGATTTTTCATTTTTTTCTAAGTTAAAATTCCAATTCAATGAATGATCATTCTAAAAGATGCACCAATGATGAAATATAAAACAAAACAGACAAACAAATTATTTCATTGAATTTTTATGTTGACATATAAACAAAAATCATGCAGTTATAAAACTGTGGTACTTCAGTATTATACTGTCAACCAATTCATCACATGAAAAGATCAACAAACTTAGCGATATGCAACCAATAGTGAAAATCTCTTCCCACACATGTGCAAACAAAATCTTGTTCATGCACCTAATGCAGCATTTGATTAACTCAGTTGACAGTATCATATGTAAGTATTTAAGCATTTACTTAGATCAGGAGATCCGGCTGGGTGGCTTAGCTGATTGGGCACTAGCCTTGTATGCCCAAGTTTGTGGGTCCACCCCTGGCACAAATCAGTGGATACCCAAAAAATCAACAACATCCATGTTAGATGATGATGTGATATATTAAAGATCTCTATAGTGCCTGTTTGGCTTGAGTGCTCTTGGCAAAATTAAATTCCTTTAACAATTTTGCATCATCAGAGCTCAGGTACCTCCCCCTCTGCCCTCTGGAGAGGAAACTAGGTATCAAAACTACATAGTGGCAATTGGTACTAACCTATATGACACCACATTAAAAGGTGATACCAGCTCCTAAGAAATGTACTAGGTCTGCAGCCCCAATTGAAAGAAAAAACTTAGATACGGAGAAAATATTCTAGAAAGACAAAAACTACTACTGTACACGGCCTTAATCTATCCAATTCTGACTTATGCTTCAGAGACCTGGAATATAACCATACAAGAGGCAGGAATTTGGGGTACATTTGAATGCAAGGTGCAGAAAAATGTTATTGGAGAAATTTATGAAAATGGTATCTGGCATAGAAGATGCAATCCTGAATTATACCGAAAATGTTCAAAGACATTCAATGTTTATTACATTAAAATAAGGTGTCTCGGTTGCACTGGCAACCCTATGAACAACAAGAACATTCTAAAAAAAATCTTTTTGGCTAGACCATGTAACTCTAGAAGAAAAAGACCAAGACTTTGATGGATAGTGGAGGATTGTTTGGTTTGTAAAAGTAAAAAATAGAGGAGTTTGGCTGCCGGTAAGTGTAATTGAAAACATCTAAATTAGAAAGCTATAGCTCAACCTGGGTTGTTATGCCACAGATGATGATCATATTAAGTATAAAAAATGTCTTTAATAATAAAGCTTTGATAAAATATCATTAATAAATAACAAATTAACTGTACTAATTTGACATTGATATCCTACTTACCAAGTTGTTTTAAATGTTCGCCAATTTGGGAGACAACATTACAATACAGTTACCTTGATTTTTATTATTTAGTACCACAGCAGTAAAAGCTATAGCAACCATTTTTACAGCAAACAACCACTATAGCAAAAAACTATAATGTTTATGTTTATATGATCTATTATTTTTTTTATTGGTTTATTTTTATTGTGGTAACCTAATTAATTTCACGCAATTAATTCAATCTCTTAAAACATATTTAATCATTTCTATACTGGATGCTGATGTTCTATTATAGCAACTTTTGTTCATAGAATAAGTTGGCGGTAATTACGAGGATCTTTCTATACAAAAATATGAGGGCTTTGAATTTAAACATTACAGACCAAAAGGTTTACCAAATTTGCACTTTAGGTCAATTTTATTTTCTAAAGATTTAGAATTTCATTTTTTCCAAGATTTTGCAGATTTCTGCCATTACCAAATATAATAAGAGTGGTAGACATAACAATTGCTTAAAAAAAAAGCAATACATTTGATGGTTAAATTTTTTACTGTGGATTTTACAGTAAGAATTCACACTGCGATAATAAAAATTCTGCCATGCATAATTTTTTTAATTGGCAGCAAATTGCAAATTTCTATTGTTTTACATTTAATAAAGGATTTTATTTTTTCACATTCCATTATAAGTTATCACTTTTTCTCTTAATACTTAATTCTTCTTTTTGCCTTATTTATATCAAAAAAATTTTTACTGCCTCCTTAATTTTTTATTTTTTTTTTATATTTAAAAATTCTTTATATTCTATTTTTTTCATGCTGATATCTAAACTTTTCAGAGCTATTTTACATGAAAACTGTATATAAGTACATTTTTTATTTACTCTTTTAAAATTTTCCCAAAAGGTTGTAATTCTACTGTCTTCCCCTGAAAATTCAAGTTTTAGACCTTTTTCTTTACTGATGAAACTGTAGAGTACTCATAACAAATTACAGTATTTAAGTATTATCACAACAATTCCCAATGTTTAAGATAATTAATTAAGTTGGCAATCCTAGTTTTGCATGTGTTGTATGCACTGAATTGGCAATCATATGGTTCGTTTAAAAAATGTCGTTAATAGGTTGCGATAATACACAAGTACCAAAATTAGTTCCAAATTATAATTTACATCTATTCAAGAGTTTTAATTTTACTACAACTACTGAAGAATTAATAATTCAGTATAAATATTAATGTAATTTTTTTAACATTGAAAAATTGCTTTGATTTAACTTTAAATCCATTATCCATCATTATTTACCCAATTTATATTATAAATTTGGCATATCATCAACAATTATAATTACTTTTAAGGATCAGCAGCACCATAATTACCTGTTAAGAAATAATCAAAATTTTAACTATTCAATTATTTTTAGCACTACATTCATTTTTAAAGTATTACTCAGACTACTTTGTGACTATACATTGATTTCATTTTTAACTAATTGATCCATCTATAGATTACTAATTTGAAATGTTCTTGATCATATTATGTATTTCAAGGATTCTACAGAAAAAATTTTTTATTAAAAAAATATATTACTTTGGGTACAGCTGTTCTGAGTAGATTCATTTTTAAATATTTTAGAAAATAATGTGAGCATGTGCATTACCCTGTCGATCACTTTTGTCAAACAAAAACTGTTGCCAAATGGTGTGACTTAAGAAACAAAATAAAATGTTTATAGTTACTTTTAAATACCATGATGAATTGTTGACTGACAAAATAATTGACTTTCTCTTGGTAAGCACCAGTCATTTCATCAATGGGACATTATATAAATTCCAAATAACAATGCCTTTATTTTGACCTAAAACTTTAAAATATAACCATACCATGCATATAAATACATACAGTTTTGATTTTTAAAAATTTTCATATTTTATATATGTACCCATGAAAATATACCAGGACTGAAGACATTAAATATTGTAAATTATAAGTTATTTGTATGATATTATTTAGAAAAAACATAAAAGTGATACAAGATTTTAGTGTTTACGTATTTGCTTCACCAAAGCAAAATATGCGCCCCGCGAATCGTGCCATTATACCAAAACAACAAAAAGATTCGTATGTATTTCATTAGAAAAAGAAACAATCTGTCAGATTTTGGTGGAAAATAGCCCAATTTATGTGGAACAAATCTGGCTGCAGTGACATTAATAGGTAAGGCTCATAGATTTTCGGTTAAAGTGTAGAATAGAGGGCCCCATAGCGAAGCCAGTTTTTTGGCAACCAGAATCAGTTGCCAAACTACCTATTAGTAGCGACAGGTGTTCCAAGAGAAATGAAGAGCTGAATTCAGTTCACTCCTAGGAGAGCCCACACCCTTGGCGCAAATTACTTTGGTTGGCGATAATTGTGCCATCTTGGTAACCATACTTTTAAACACTACATATGGCAACCCTAATTATTTCTGGCATTTTTGTATTTTGTGGGTGCTTCAAATTTTGTATTTCATAGGTCATTTCGAATTTCATTTTGTTGTTGGGCTCCGGGTTGGCTGCGTGTGTGAGGGAATATACTTTAGAATTTTTTACTTTGTTGAATACGAATGGTAAGAAAGGATTGATTGAATGGGGTATGAAGAAAGGATTGATTGCTTTGAGTTATGAATGTCCTAAATGTAATGATCAACATGATGCAACATGGTCGGCAATAAAACGCTTTCTTCGAAATCGTACCAGCCACGCCGAATGTATGTTCGACCATTACCTCGCAGAATAAATATGGCGACGCTCACACGATCATTCGCTTAGCGATGAGACCTTTAAGGCTTTTTTAAAATCTGTCGTTACGCTGTACCCTCTACTCAGAAAAGATCAGCAGTAAGAAAGTAAGTGCTGTTTTTATATTTTTTTTATCTTAAATGTTTAATTTCTGTATTGTTTACATATATTTTCATTATGCATCCACCTTATTCTGCTATATTCCCTTGCCGACATTGTCGGGTTCGCTTGGCGCCATCTTGTTCTGGCTTGACGCTTTTTCGGTTTGTTGCCAGGGGTGTGGGCTCTCCTAAGATTTTACCCTGAATTCATTCTGGTACCTAGATAAACATCGCCAAATCCTAGGGGCCCCCATATTCTACACTTTAAACAAATTTTCTTAATGAACATGAGATTTTTACACACTCAAGAAAATATTGAATTTGAAAAGTATGAAAATTTTTAAAAACTTAAATTTCAAAAACATGATATTGGAAAAAACAAAACTTAAATACTAAAAAGAAAATAATTTTTTCATTTGAATTGTTTAATGCTTTTTAAGGCTCATCTTTTAACTTAGTAAATCAATAAGAAATTTAAATCAAAAATATTATTTGCTTACAATTACAATGAAAAGAGAAATTCCATTTTTAAAAACTTAACTAATATTTAAAAATTTGATTCTCATTAATAATGCAGTGAATAATATTTAAATATTATTTCACCACATTTTTCTTAAAAAATATTAATTATTTTTGCAAAAAAAATAATTATTTTTGGAATAGAAATGGGAATTACGAAAATGGCACTTTACCTCCCACATATTTTGCAATCTCCTGTTTGGAAACGAAGAGCAGAATTAATTGCTTCAAATATACTGCTCTCTAAAAACTTCATGATTATATATGTATTTGTAGTACTTTTTTTAAAAATATGTATAGAATGAACACAAAAGGATATGCAGAAATCTTTTGTACTGTAAGAAATCAGATTGTTTATGAACAATAAATGCAAAAGTTCTTCAAAATACTTCTCGGATGTGCTTGTATGAATCTATTTCTTCTGAGATTTCTGAACGGATGACAGATATTTATGATTTTTGAAGACAAAGCATCTGTACAAAATTGAAACTTTTGATTATCGTTAAGCATTGGGCAGCAGAAAAAAACAGTTAAATCAAAACCTCGCTCTAGCAACAGCGAAATCCAAGCGCCAATAAAGGATTAAACAATGACACAAACTTTAAACCACAATCGAATAGTAAATTTGAAATTCAAAGTTTGTTTTTCTGCAATAAAATTCGCAAGGCTTCACGCTTCTTCGTTTGGGAAAAGTGACCTTCTACACACAAATATTTACATCGAATTTGACAGAAGAAAGATCCTAATGCCAGATTCTATTTAAAGGAATGACGTCTTTCAACTTTGGCATATTGAATGGATCTTTTGAATAATTATAAAATTAAATTTTGTATGATAATAATCTTTACTTTTAATGATAATCAGAAGATCTTAGAAAAATTGTTCAGTTATTATTTTTTTAAAGTTCAATTCTGGTTTCTTTTCATATTTAGAACGGAAATGAAATGAGCTTGTCTTCCAGATTATTATTTTTTGTTCCATTTTCCATGGCTGTTTTAACGCTCCGCTAAGCAACAAAATTAGGTAAAATAGATTATTAAAAATTGTTTGTGTGTATGCTAAACATTATTGATGTGTTGTAAATTAAAATGTCTTTACGTTCTTTTTCTGAAAATTTTTTTACTTTATTGTGAATTGTATAATTTTTTTGTATTCTTAAAAAAAACATTTAAGTTTCGAAATTTTTATAAAAATATAATCGGTGCAGCTTTAATGTAGTGACCCTCAAAAGTAATCTGGAGTTCCCGAGTTTTATTAAAATGATTATCTGCTTTCATTAAAATTTCATATTTCTGAAGGGGAATTTTAAAAACATTTTATTCTATTAAGAAAATTATTTGAGGTCTATTAAACGCATGATAAAGTTATATCTCTCTTATAAAATTGATCAGAAAAAAAACTGCTGCAAAATAAATATTGTTAGAGAAATACCATAGATAAATGTTTGAAGTTATGTTCTTGGGATCGTTTTTATGATAAAAACCCGAGTTTTAGGTAGGTAATTATAAATTTTCTTTTAATGTATTTGGCTATAAAGTGCAGAATAGTTGGCCCCTTGGATTTTCCGATGTTTATTGAGATGCCAGAAGGAATTTGGTTCTTCATTGCTTTGTCTTTGCTTCATTGTTCTGGGAATACTTATCACTATAATATAGGTAGTTTGGCAACTGATTGTGGTTGCTAAGAGGCCACCTATTCTACACTCTGACCAAGTATTTTTGTAAAGATAATGATCACATGCGTAGATAGTCCTAAGTGGGTCCTGTATCAAATATTTCTTTAGGATGTTTTTTGGAGGCCCCTTAACATTTTGTGTTCTTGTACTTTCATATGTTTGATCCCATGTAGCTTGGGGGCCCTACATCATTAATAAGGCATCAGCTACACCCTGATAATGATTCAATATGCCATCAGTAAATGTCAAATTACTAAGTCATGATGTTAACATGCATTTTCTTACTATGATAAATTGTTTTAACTAAGTTCTTTTTTAAAATTAAGTTCCCTATTTTTTTTTAAACTCCATGCTGTTATGTGCTCATGAGAACCAAAATTTTTCCTTGTCTGCCAGCAGCATGTTACCCTATAAAACATTGTTGTGTTGGTTATGTAAGGGAAAGTTCGAGCTATCTATTTCCTGGACTGAAAAATTTATTTCCTTGGAGAATGGCCATGTAAACTAGGGTAAAATTCTTGGAGAGCTCACACCCTTGGCGACAAACCCAAAAGAGCGCCAAGCGAGAATGAGATGGCACCAAGCAAAACCGACAATGACGATGTGAGTGAATATAGCAGGAAAAGGTGGATGCGTAATGAAAATATATGTAAATATAGAAATTAATCAAATATATTTAAGATAAAAATTAAAAAAACATCACTTACTTTTTTACTGCTGATCTTTTCCAAGTGTAGGGTACAGTGTAATAGCAGATTTTAAAAAAGCCTTTAAGATCTCATCGCTAAGCGAATGACCGTGGGTGCACAACCATATATATTCTACAAGGTAATGGTCGATCATACCCATTCGACATCTCCATTCAAATCCATCCAAAACAGCACTTTTGTTTGTATAATCCCATTTGCTCATTACATTTAGGGCATTCATTATTCAAAGTAATCAATCCTTCCTTCCTTCATGCACCATTAAAACAATTCTTTCTTACCTTTCGCATTCAACAAAGTAAAAAATTTTAAGGTATATTTACTCACAAACGCAGCCATATCTCCAGCCTGGTGCCCAACAACAAAATGACGAAATTCGAAATGCCCCCTGAAATAATACAAAAATTCCAGGAATAGTTAGGTTTACCATATCTACTATGTAAAAGTAGGGTTACCAAGATGGCACAGTTATCGCCAACCAAAATAATTTGCTGCAAGGGTATGTGTGTGGTCTCTTCTAGGACTGAACCTAAACTAGCTGATCTCCATACTCACTAAACAGTGTAAGCTGAAATTGAAGAGAAAAGTTGTGAATTGAATTGTATCATAAAATTTTTACAGTGATCTCAAAAGGGGATTTTTCACAACTTCTCTTTCTTAGTATGCAGAGTTAGTTTTACCGTTCAACATGGTCAAGCCTCTTTTTTTTCTTGTTTTTTATTTGATTTTTGTTTTTCAAAGCATTTATCTAGCAGTACACACACTCAATATAAAATGCACCAAGATTTCAGTGATGGATAATTTTTAAGTTATGTATTAGAATCATCATGTTGGGAATATAGTTTGCATAATTTTTTAATTATCTGCTTTTTTGTATGAGTTGAATTACTACTGAAGAGCTTTATGGAGTATTTAAATATATGAATCTAATATAGTTTAAATATAAATATATCTATATATATATATGAATTTTTGGTACTTATATATTAACCTATTGACGGTTTTTACCAAATTAAAAACCATCACAAAACTCCATAATATTTTTTAGCCAACAATAAAAAAATGGGGTACTTACATATTATTGCAACCTATTGGTGACATTTTATGAAATGAAGCACCTGGTTGCTGATTCAGTGTGTATGACACATAAAAGATCGGGGCTGCCAATTTGGCGATTTATTAATAGAGTTAGTGATTGTTGCAACAATATGTAAGTGCCAAAAAGTTCCCACATATGTTGAAACACAGTAACCTTGTTTATAATAAAACTTCATGAAATTTTCACACAAATTTTTCCAAATCTTTGTTGATTTACTGGTGGTTGTGCTAATATATAAGTACCAAATTTTTTTTTTAATTTGTAAAAAATGAATATTTTTAGTCTTTTGATTTTTTTAAAGTTTAACAATATTACATATATATATTTTTAAATCTTTAGGTTTTGTTTCATCTCAAGAAAACCATTTTGCAAGCCTTTAAAAGTGCTAGTGAAATTACTTCTATGGCTGCATAAATGATAGTATAAGAATTTTATGAAAATATATTTTTTTAAAAGTTTATCAGGGAAAAATGGAATTATTACTGGTTTAGAAAGACATTTCTTCTAACTTTGAAAATAGATTTTATAATGATGAAAAAAATGTATGAATCTGAGGAGGATGTCCTGAATCTCAAAGATGATGGTATATCTTGGATAACATCTGATCTTTATGATAACAAAAATAAAAAGCAGCATGGTTTTGAAAGTAAACCTTTGTATCAATATGAAAAAAAGATGCAAATTTATGAGCAAGAAAAACGCAGACAAAGTGAACCAATCATTTCAAAAATGTCAAATTTAGCTATTTCAACCCCTCAATTAAAAGACCATGAAAAATATGGTTTTGACTTGGAAAGAAGTGCTGAAAGTGAAAAGATGCCATATTCATACTCAGGTAAAACATTTAAATACTTTCGTTTTCAATCTCTTAACTATATATATACCTTAAAATAATTATGATGTTTATTAGATATATATATATAATGAACTATAGTTATTAGATTTAGTAAAAGGAAAAATAGTATTTACGTATTATACTGTCAACCAATTTGTCAAATGAAAAAACATCGATATATGGAACAAATAGCAAAATACTGTTCCAGTACATGTGGAAAAACAATCTTGCTTGTGCATACAATAACAGCATTTGGCAATTAATTTGTATATAATGCTTTGGATTTGATTCTTTTAATTAAATTATCAGCAGAAAGTTGAAATATTTTCATTTTTTAATGCATAAATAGCTTATAATGCATAATAGCTACGTATATTTAAATGAAGATTTTTTCTTTTTTCTTGCTAATCATTCTTTGAAAAATTTTAATTCAATTTTTTAATTTGCATTAATGTATTAGAAAAAATTTCCTATGATTTATAAAAATGTTTTACTGTGTGTAAATTGTTTTAGGATTGATGAAGCAAAGTCCATTATATTCCAGTTCTGCTGAAAATTCACCTTTGTTAAAAAGACGAGTAAAACATACATTTGAAAAATGCTTTCTGTAAGTATGTTATTTTCTCCTTGTTATTTTCACAATATATAATTATGTGAAAAATCACAATCATTAATTATTATATCAAAATTAATTGAATATTATTTCAAGTTTACACATGTATCGAAAGAATGTACTTGAAAGAAATTGTGTTGTTACTGTTCAGAGATGAGTACATACAATTGTCTGATCAAATGAAATTTTGCATATTAAATTAAATTGTGCACTGACAATTGGATATTTTCTGATCTAGGGATATAAAATTTTTCACTTTTGGTGTAATCTGATGACAGAATATCAAGTGAATAGTGTATCTCTGAATACGAACTGCTGTGAAGTGAGATATTATAAAATAGATCTTAATTAATGTTATAGCTAGATGTCCTACCTTTTAGCTTCTATGGGTAACATTGGAAGGAAGCAAACTATTTTGGGCAACACATTAAATATATTAACACAAACTGATAAGTGAAATAAAAATATTTATGTAGGTAATTTAAACTTCATTCATTAATGAAGTTTTTTATTTTAAATGCAAGCAAACAATATATTAACAGGAAATTAGTGATATGTTTGACATTATTCTTCAAATATTGATGCTTTGATTTTGGTTCAATGAAAACAGTTGCTATTTTTAGTAAGTTGTCAAGATACTCAATACATAATCTGATTCTAGTGTTATTCCTCCTGCGCATCTTTGAAAATGGCCACTCACAAATGTAGATACTTTGAAATAACTCATAACTAAGATGCTTGAAAATGTATAGAATGTTATGGCATTTTAAATGAAAAATATTTCATGTGAAAATGTGTAAAATAATGACATTACTTTAACTTAATGTGCTATTAGGGCATATTTCGGTAAAATCCTAGGAGAGCCCACACCCTTGGCGACAAACCGAAAAAAGTGCCAAGCCAGAACAAGATGGCGCCAAGCGAAGCCGACAATGGTGGCAAAGGAATATAGCGGGAAAAGGTGGATGCGTAATGAAAATATATGTAAACAATACAGAAATTAAACATTTAAGATAAAAAATATAAAAAAAGCACTTACTTTCTTACTGCTGATCTTTTCCAAGTGGAGGGTACAGCGTAACAACAGATTTTAAAAAGCTTTAAAGGTCTCATCGCTAAGCGAATGATCGTGTGAGCGTCACCATATTTATTCTGCGAGGTAATGGTCAAACATACATTTGGCGTGGCTGGTAGAATTTCGAAGAAAGCGTTTTATTGCCGTCTATGTTACATCATGCCGATCATTACATTTAGGACATTCATAACTTGAAGCAATCAATCCCTCCTTCATACACCATTCAATCAATTCTTTCTTACCTTTCGCATTCAACAAAGTAAAAAATTCTAAAATATATTCCTACACACACGCAGCCAGCCAGGAGCCCAACAACAAAATGAAATTCGAAATGCGCGCCCACAATATATACGAAAATGCTAGAAATAGTTAGGGTTGCCACATGCAGTGTTTAAAAAAAGTAGGGTTACCAAGATGGCACAATTATTGCCAACCAAAGTAATTCGCGCCAAGGGTGTGGGCTCTCCTTGGAGTGAACCCTCTCTAAAAATTAAGTACCATAAAATCTGGCATATAAGGTTCACCGCCATCTAATGCACATATATATTTTCAAGTTGCATTTATTTTTTCGGTATATTCGCTGTAAAGCGCGCACAACCTTTTTTAAGAAGAAACCTAAAATGTATGTATGCAATGCTGTTATGTTTTAAAATCAATTATTCAAGATATTATCCCAGAGGTTTTTGAAAAAATAGTATATTTCTAGAAATATAATTCTAAGTTCATAAGGTACATCATTTCTGTTAAATAAACATTATTTTGATCTATATAGGTGTCTAATTTTTTCATGCTCATCTCATTTTTTATGTTTAAAGCTTTTATTTCTAAACCTGGCATATAAACCGTGCCCCTTTAAATTTCAATCTTATTTTTTTTGTTAAAAGTGTGCATTATATGCTGGATTTTACTGTAATATTTTTATGTTGACTGAAAATTGGTTCACAGTATCAAAAGACCCCTCCTTCCAAAAAAAAAAATCTTGAAACTTGTTCTCAAATTTTTGTTCCAAATCAAAAAGTAAACGGTTGTAATTTTCTTTGTTACTGGATTGTGTTTAGTTAATTTGCAGAAGTGCACAAAATAATTTACTTTAACTATAACTGATTGAGATTGCCCCAATTTTATTTAAATGTTGTTATAGTTTAAAACATATTGCATTGATCAGTAGATTGTATTGGTCAAGTCTACTAAAATGCCAAATGTATGAGAAAATTATCCAGTTCCAATGCAGAATCTCATTTTTAATTTTAGGAGAAATAAAGAATGACCCAAAATTAAAATGTAATTTTTTCAATTAAGTACATAAATGTTATAATTTTATTTCACAAATCATGAAATCTTTTTAGTGTTTTCCTAGCACTAATCATCCTACTTCCAAAAATGCAAATAATATCCTTATAATTTCTATACATTAGTTTAAGGAATCCTGGAGCAGATGGTTCAGTTCTATTGCCCTTACAAAATGTGCAACCTTGATGACAACATGCATGAGATGTTGTTCATCTAAAGTTTTTAGGAATTAATTTTCTTGTGCAATGAAAATGTATTTCATCATAAAAATTTTTAGAAGGCAGTTGCATTGCTATCTATTAATTTTACTAATCCTAGTATTGCATCTGCTTTGACTCAACACAAAAAACAACACTAGCAGTGGACTGTGATCTCTTTAATTTTTCTCTACTCCGTACACTACCTTTCGGAGTGAGTGTTACACATACACTTACGTTTTATTTTACAAGCCGCTAGAGGGCGCTGTTCATTAACAGAACTAACATACCGCCCCACATTGCACTGGTTTAACCATGCAATCATTGTTACTAAATTAACATTCATATTGGTTACATCTAGAACACTTTACACATTCAACACTTGACAATTCTCAAGAAATACAATTACATAAATCATTATATAAATTCAAGATTTCACAAATAACAATTTTTTTTTTTTACAAATACAAAATCACTTTACTAACAATGAGTAAATTTACACACCACCAATGGTACACTATATGAAAAATTCAAATTATATTTAAGGATCTTCCATTGGTAAAACACAAATTTTTGATATGGCTCTTTTACATGTACTATACTGAGTTTTAATTTTTACAACATGCACTTTTTTATCTTCGCCATAATACAATTCTACGATTCTACCTAATGCCCATTTATATGTTGGTAAATTTTCTTCAATTATTAAAACCAAGTCTCCAATTTTAACGTTATTTTTTTCAAACATCCATTTTCCTCTCTGTTGTAATTGATTCAAGTAATTACGACTCCAAAATTTCCACATTAATTGAACTATCTTAGTTATTTTTTGCCACTTTTTGAGATTACTCTCTTTACATTTTGTCAAATTAGGCTCTTCTAGCGAATTTAAAGACCTATTAATTAAAAAATGAGCTGGTGTAAGCACTTGGTAATCATCATCATTGTTTGATATGGGGCAAAGCGGTCGAGAATTTAAAATTCCCTCAATTTGTACAGTGACCGTAAGTAGTTCCTCGTACGTTAAATTAATTCCATTCACAACTCTTTTTAAGTGATATTTACATGACTTTATGACCGCATCCCAAAGACCTCCAAAATTGGGCGACCTCGCAGGAATAAATTTCCACTCTATTCCTTCTGCTGCTAAGTAATTAGCTAATTTTTCGTCTGGTTTTCTGACTATTTCAAGGAGTTTTTTAATTTCATTGCTAGCTCCGGCCGAAATTTTTTACCATTGTCCGAAAACAGTTTTGCACATTTGCCTCTTCGAGCCATAAACCTTTTCAACGCGGCAATGAATGCTTGCGATGTTAAATCTGATACTAACTCAATATGTACCGCTTTAAACACAAAACACATAAAAATACAAATATACACTTTAAACAAATTTCCTTTACGTTGTCCTTTATTTTTAATGAAAAAAGGACCAGAGAAATCTACTCCTGAACAATTAAATGGATAATCAGTCTCTCTTTTGGCAAATTACCCATAATTTGAGTTGACACAATTGGTTTCGCTTTAAAACACACAATACATTTATATACAATTTTTCTGCACATTGACCTACCATTCAACGGCCAAAATTTTTCCCGAATATGATTCAGTAAAAATACAGTTACCACATGTAAATATTTCTTATGAAAATATTCTATTATTATTAAAGTTAATCTATTATTTTTTGGTAAAATTATCTGGTGCTTTTTATTAAAACTTAACTCTAAGTTACACAATCGTCCTCCTACTCTTAAGACACCGTTGTCATCTAAAAAGGGATTCAATGTCTTTAACTTACTGTTTGGTAGCACACTCCTCTTACTTTTAAGATGGTTAATATCACTGGAAAATTCTTGCTCTTGCACTTTTTTTACCAGAAATGTTTTAGCTTTCTCAAATTCTTTTGTCGTGAGTGGACCAGCCACTTTATTTATTCCCTTTAAATTTTCCACGAACCTGAAAATAAAACTTAATACACGTAAAATAGTTATATAATTATTGCTTAGATTAAGAAGGTCGTTTAAAAAATCATTAACATGAATATTAAGCACCGATTGAAAGTTTTCAATTTGTTCATTAACAAAGTTTTTCAGTTCTGAATTATATTCATCTAGTTTCTCTATACAGTTTATAGTTCGATTTGGATAGTCATCATCACCTGAAAGAAATGTTGGTCCATTAAACCATAAGGTTTGTTGCAAAAGTTTATCAGGATCGACTCCACGGGAGACTAAGTCTGAAGGATTTCGATCAGATGGTACATGTCTCCATAACTGATTAGGATAGAGTTCTTGTATCTTGGCAACCCTATTTTGAACAAAGGTCTTTAAGTCCATCGGTTCCTTTCGAAGCCACGCCAAGACGATCATCGAATCCGACCAAAGATATAATTCAGCAGTTTCTAGTTGTAAAGCAGCTACAACTCTTTTCACAAGTTTTGCCAATAGCACTGCAGCACACAATTCAAGTCTGGGAATTGTCAGGCTTTTAATAGGCGCTACTCTCGATTTGCTTGTGATTAACCAAACTAAAGTTTCACTCTTCAAATTTTTAGATTTGCAGTAAACTGCTGCACCGTAGCACCGCTCTGAGGCATCAGCAAAGCCATGGATCTCAATAACTTCTGGAAAGCGACAAGAATACGCCTTGGTATCTCTATATTGTTGATATTCTCTAAAGATTCTAGGAATTGTTGCCATTCTCGATATTCTTCAGCTGGCAGAAGGTCATTCCATTCCAATTTGCTTCTCCACAAACGCTGGAGGAAAATCTTTGCTTTGGAAATTACTGGTGCCATCAGTCCAACAGGATCAAAGATCTTGGCAATAGTAGACAAGACGTCTCTTTTAGTATAAGAACTGTCCAAACAGACTTTCACTTTAATCAAAAAGCAATCTAGGTTCGGCTTCCACGACACTCTAACGTTTTCGTCTCTGTTAAAGTTGCAAAATTGTAATTCTGTTCGGGATCCGGTGACAATTTCTCGTGATTGGCGCAAAGTTTATGCAACTCCATTCCAGCACTTTTCAAAATTCCTTTTAATTGTTGTCTGAGAACAATTGCCTCCTCTAACGTTGCAGCACCACAAAGGACATCGTCCATATACAAGTTGTTCTGTAAAACGGAAGCTGCTATAGGGAAGTTAGCCTCTTCATCCATCGACAATTGGGTTAAAGTTCTCTGTGCTAAGTAGGAGCACTTACAGTGCCATAGGTAACAGTCGAAAGTTCGTAAATTTTGGGTGATTCATGTTCACTTTCACACCAAACGATTCTCTGCAGATTACGCTGTTTAGGGTTAATTAATATAGTTCGATACATCATTTTAATGTCTGCTGTAAATGCATACGTGTAAGTTCTGAACCTGAGCATTTGTGCATATAAGTCCTCTTGTATCACTCCTCCATTATATTGAATGTCATTTAAAGATATTCCATTATCAGTTAACGAAGAACAGTTAAAGACAACTCTAAGTTTTGTTGTGGACTTTTCTGGATGATAAATTCCATGATGGGTAGCGTAATATGTTATTTCCGGTTCAGTTTCGTTAGTCACTTCCTTCATGTGACCCAGTCTTTCATAATCTCTTAAAAATTCACGATATAAATTTAAATAATTTTTATCTCTAGCTAAGCGATTCCACAGCGATCCAAGTCGTTTGAGGGCTATGTCTTTCGAATTACCCAAACACGAGGGTTCCTTTTTTTAAGGGCATAGATACTACATATTTACCTTCTTTAGTTCTAAAATGAGTATTCGCGTAATGTTCCTCACAAATTAGCCTTTCTTTATTTTTAACTATTGGTTCCTATACCTCCTCTAATTTCCAAAATTTTTCTAAATTTTTATTCAAGTCCTCATCACGAATCAAACCGCAGTGAATCTTAGTTTCATTTATTGAATCTAAATTACCCGTTACTATATAACCAAATACGCTGTTGACTAACAGTAATTGCGAATCTTTTATTTTAATTCTTTCTGGTTTCAATAACTCATAAAATATATTTGCACCTAATAATAAATCAATTTTGCCGGGAACATTAAAATTAGAATTCGCTAATTCCACAAAATTAGAAAAATCAGGATTTATCTCTCTCTGAGGAATAAAATCAGTGATTTTTTTAACTACGAGCATTTCCAATTCCCTTTCGAAAGATTTATTTTGATTAGAAATCGCCACTTTAACACACCCATTTACTACCATAGAAGCATCATTTAAACACGAGATTAATGTATTTATTCTTTCGGTCTTAATTCGTAATTTATTCGCGCACTCATTCGAAATTAGACATGTTTCACTTCCGGAGTCTAACAAGGCCCTAAATGTCTGCCATTCTGAATATTTATCTTTCACTAGAATTAAAGCAGTACTCAAAAGGCATTTGTTTTTAAAACACGCTGTTGCCACGATCTGTGTTTTGTCTACTTTCGGAACGAAAGATTCAGCATTTACACTCAAGGCGAATTGTGGTTCATCCTGGTTAACCTCTGTCATCGTCTCCAGGGGGAAGAAAGAATTTCCTTTCATTTCTCTGGGGTAATGTAATAATTTATTATGCGGTTTAGAGCAGAAACAATTTTTTGATCTACATCTTCTAACGCTGCATTGAGGTGAAAAACATTTAAAACAAAGTCTATTATTTTTAACAAATTCTACTCTTTCATTTACAGAAAACATTTTAAATTGTGGGCAAAATTGTAAAGCATGAACATTATTTTTACACAATACACATTTATCATTTTTTAACTCGGAAAAAAATACATTCGATGCATCTCGCGGTATTTTAGCATTAAATTTGTTTTGTTTATTATAACTGAAACGCTTGGCATTTTCACAAAAGGGCTTAGAAAATATCTCATTTTTAATTTTGCCTTTCGATGACAAATATATATCGCACTCACGCCCTAACTCTTGTGGTTTAAAATATTTCTCTCCCTGTTTTATACTCATGTAAGACATTAATTCTCTGTCGAGTGTGTTCATTATTTTATCCGATACAATTAACTCACACAATGATTTAAAATCATTCACATTGCGCAGCTGACAATAATACTCAAATGTCGCGAATAATCGTGATGCAAATTGCACATAACTCTTTGAACTTAATTTTTGCGCTTTCTGAAATCTATTATAGCATTCTCTTGTGGTGTGGGAGAAAATTCTTTTATTACTAAATCTTTAAGCTTACTATAATTATTTAACTCTTCTTCGGAAACATGGACAAGTAAATTATTAACTCTCTCACCTAGAATATTTAAAAGAATTTCGCCTTTAAATTGTTCGGGAACCTCTTATTTTGAATGCTTTTTCAAGCGACTGGAAAAATAAATTATATGACTCCACTCTTGAAGGTACGGGTATTGTTAAAGTTTTCACGGACTTTAACAAAGTCTCAACATTAATATTGGCGGCAGTTTCAAAAACACTCGGATTTTGAATATCGGAATTTTGAGGTAAATTCTTCTGGATTTTTGCGAGCTCTAATTGTTTTTGCAATTGCGCTAATTTAATTTGTTCAAATTCTAATTTAGTTTCACTATCCAATCTCTTATTTTTAATTTCCGCCAAAGCATAATCGATTGCAGATTGAACTAACTCTTTATCATTTTTGTAAACGTCACTATTTACAATTAAGTTTTTTAAGTCAGCGATTTTTGCTCCTTCTGGTACAGTTAAATTTAACTCTTCCGCAACGATTTTTAACTCGTCTTTCCTTAATTTATTTAAAGACATATTTATGAATTAAGGACACTAATAGAAGGATCAATTAATTGCACCTACCTCCTCAGATCGCTGTTTCACGCCGCTCATTTCGGTTTCGCAATCGGTCTCTATTCACACTTTGGAGATCACTTATTTTTTTTTCACTGTGAATTTTGATAATCCACGGTTTCACAATTACACTTTTCCATTCGGTCGCTTACCTCCGGTGAGGCGGACCATGCTTTGACTCTACACAAAAAACAACACTAGCAGTGGACTGTGATCTCTTTAATTTTTCTCTACTCCGTACACTACCTCTCGGAGTGAGTGTTACACATACACTGACGTTTTATTTTACAAGCCGCTAGAGGGCGCTGTTGATTAACAGAACTAACAGCATCTATTATTGCCAGATTTTTATTAACTGTAGTAGATACCACTGTGACAATTAAATAATCGTATTAGTCTAAAAAATTAGCTTTATTAAAAACAATATATGAATACCTTTTAACCCCCTTCAACATATTCTCCTTCCATATCAATACATAATTGCATACAAGTTTTCCACCATTCAGAGCAGTGCTGTGGCTCATTAGATGCCACCATCTTCAGTACGTCTGTTGTTTTTGCCTTCACCTCATCAACAGACTGAAAATGTGTTCCCTTTAATGCATTTTTCATTTTAAGAAACAAGTAGAAATCATATGGTGCGAGATCTTGTGAGTACGGTGTATGCTCAAGCACAATAATGTGTTTGCCCACCGAGAACTGTTTTACAGAAAGCGCAATGTACACTGAGTAGTGGTCTTGATCAAGTTTTTTGATACCTGTTTTGTGTAAACTTTCACCGTATGCAAATTCTCTGCCAAAATTTTTCTTGCTGTCTCTCTATCAATGTTTGTAAACCTGACATCATCCAAGCACTCAAATGTCGGTCCTTTTGCATGATTTCATTAATTTCTTTTAAAAGTTTTTATCACACACAGACACAGTTCTTGAGGTTGGAGGTTAACCAGAACGTTTATCATCTTCAAAAACTTCCTGACCTTCCGAAAATCATTTGTGCCACTAAAAAATGACCACGTGAAGTGCAGTTGTCTCTAAACACTTCTTTTAACAATTTAAAACATTAAGTTGAGGTTTGTTTTTATTTCACAAGGAATTTCAAATGCATGCACAGCTCAATTTTTAAGTTTATCATGATCGCAGTGCTTCAACACGACAATGTCATACTCAAACAAGGGTAAAAAACAATCTGAACTAGATAGAGGGATGGAATAACATGTCCCAGAAGGGTCAAGGTCAACTATATTCCATTCTCACTCCTTCACACCAAGTCTAATGGCTAGGGTATGCACAGTCTGAATATTTTGATTGTCACTCTTTGCATATTTGTAATGGATAAAGATGATGAATATATTTTTACTGCTTTATGTGAATCTTTTGAATTTATCATAGTATCTTTCAGTAATTCTTCTATCTAAGCTTTTTTTTTTATAGATTTTTATATTTCTTCAATTTGTCTTGTTTAGTACAAAATATTGTAGAAAGATTATCACTTTCATATTAACTACATGTCAGCAATTAATCACCAGAAATTGGATGATTATTGGCCACTTATTTTATCTAGATGAAATGACAAGTCGTGAATGGAAAAGATGTATTTAATGCCATTTTAGGTACAATTGTTAAATACTATCCAGGGCAAACATTTACTTAAGTTTGCCTAGAAATGTTAATTTGTAAATTGTACATGTTGTGGTTTTTACAAATTGCTTAACAAACATACAATGGGCTATATAAATTATAATTTAGTTACCAAGTCTACAAAAATACCTTGCTAGCTTTTGCAATAGAATCCATTTTACTTGTTTATAGGATAAAACTTTGTTAAAACATTCTTCATTATGTAAAAAAAAAAATGACTACTTGCACGTGTTACGGTTCATACTTGTAATGGTCATATAGAAGTAAATATAATTCATTAAAAATATTGTTACTGTTAAAGACAATTTCAATTAAAAAATTCACCACCAATAAATTAACAGTTTATTAAAATTGTTTATTATTGATAGCTTTTATTAGTGACAATTTCATATTTGTAAGCATATGATTTTTCTTTGAGCTGCATTCATGACCACTCTTGGTGCTTTGTGTTCTGAAGGTTGGACATATCTTTTATAAAGAGATGTTTTTTCATCTTCATTTTTTCTGAGCAAAACAAGTCACTAGATTACAATTGCAAATTTATGATGAGTAGTACAAAAAAAAAATGTTCTTTTGTTGCTTTAGTTGCTGATAAACATCTGGATTGTTTGTGGAGACTAATGCAGAGCTAACCATAATATTATTTGTAGAAATTCTGCCATATAATTATTCATTTCAGTGTTAATCATTTTTTAGTTAATAAAAGGGCTAATATTTTAGCTAATGATATAAATTGGCCAGTTAATAATTTTTAATTTTTGTTGTTGTAATTCATGTCTGTTTTCGTCAGTAAAATTAATTTTAAAAGTATATTATACCAATGAAAAACTTCTTTTAATTGTTTCAAGTTTTGTAATAATGTATTTCCTTGGTGATTGCAAAACTTTGCATATAATAATTAAATATGTTTTTGTTCAAAGTTGCAAAGTAGGGTGCCACCTCACTTGCCAACCTCATTATCTAATTTTTTTTTCTTAACGTATTTATAGAGTGAAATTATACATTGAGAGAAGAGATACTCATTTAGGTCCATTTCCATTTGAAATTCTTCCCAAGATGAATGTGAGGCTTCTAAAATTGAAGGTATTGTTAATTAGTTGTTTTTGTTTATTTTTGTTGAAAAAGTTATACAAAATTTAATTTCAAGCATTTTTTCTCAGTTTTTTACGTATAATTTTACTTTTTGCTATTTTCTTTTAATTTCTTTTTTCTAAGTATTAAAAATATTCTATCTGTTATAAACATGTTAAAAATGTGAAGTAAATAGTGATATATTTTTTCAAAAATTAGTAAACATTGCATTTCATTTACATCTTGATATGTATGCATAGTAATAGTTACAATGATACATTTGAAACTCTTTTTGTAATAATCTAGAAATGTTTCTCTCTTGTATTATAATAAGTTTTAGCGATGAAAATTCTTTGTATGTTAAGTGTTAAAAAGAGTTGCAACTTGTTTTTATTCTAAACTTTCTTACATTCTCACACATGCAAAGAGACAAATTTCTGCTCTGTAAATAAAACCTAAATAAGGATATTTATTCATTGGTTCAATTATCATTTTATTAAATACTCTTGGATATATTTAAAAAAAATGAGCAGCATATATTAGATTTTTTTTCTTCAAATCAGATAACTTACAAGTAAGAGAATTTTTATTACTGTAGTTGTTGTGGTCTGTTACTGATCAAATTTATATTGCTTTAGGGACATCATGTCATTAGACAATAAATAATGAAAAGAAAAATTATTCTAAAACAGTAGAGGATATTTCTTTATTTACAAATGCTTTAACTTCCTATATCTTTAATCCATTAAAGAATATTTATGAATATTCTTAATATACCATATTTACTCGAATCTAAGCCACCATAGATTCTAAGCTGCACCTCAAATTCTCAAAGTTTTTGTGAAAAAATGTTATCGAATTTAAGCCGAATCCACAATTCTTTACACGGTTTGGGAAAATATTTAAAAAATGTGTAAAAGGTTCATCAATATCAAATACTTGAACATTTACAAGCAAAAATTATATCATTTTGTTTGCATCATCGACATATATTTGTTTCATCCCTGTCAAATTTTCAGTGGTAACTGCTCTCCCGTTTTTTTCTGCACATAAAATTGGGTCCCTTTTCATACTTGCCTCATAGTGAACTCATCTTCATGTTATTATTGAAATCTTTGATGTTTAGGTGATTAAAAGAAAGCGTATACAAGTTTCCTGAATATGAGCAGTAAGTAGTGAATATTAAATCACACTATTCAGCTGCTTGAGGGCTATTGGTGACAGATCTTGCAATTTCAAACTATTGTCAAATGACGAGAACAGCATCTAAGCTGGCACCCTCTCTCCTAACTTCCACACTCCAATGGGAGGACATATTTAATGTGCATCAGTCTCCTCTGTACTGCATGTCTTCAGTGGTACTAGGCTTGAACTCATGACACACTGGCCCACGAGTCAATTACCTTGACTACTAGACTACCTCAGACACCTAAATACAAGCAGAGCATGATGTTTAGGATAGACCAGGGGTACTCAAATTTTTTCTGCTAGGACGCATACATAAGTCAGCTATTTCACGCAGGCCACATACATATGTTAGTTATTTTACGTGGGCCGCAGCATGAAGATAAATGGGGGAGAGGGGAAATGCTTTTAGACCAAGATAATATTGGAAATTTAAAACATGGAAAATTGATAAAAATATTATAACTTCTGTTTTTTGCATTTTATTATTATTATTTATTTCATTTTTTTGTCACTAACACTAAATTAGAAGCATTTAAGAAACACTCCTTCACAATTTCTGCATCAGTAAATGGTTTCATATGATTTCCTATAATACAATAAACTTCATAGGATATGTCTTTGTTACCGCTGTGATATTACCATTCACAAAACACTTTGTTGCTGTTGTAAAGGTTATTCTAGAAATCCTATTTATCACTTCTTGAAGGAGATCATCGAGGAAAAGTGTCATTGAATGATTCCTGTTTATTAGTATTTTTTTTAAATATACAGCACTTTAGTGACAAATCAAATAATTACTGATCCATGTTAGTTTTTCACTACAAAATATTCAACCTCTCAATTGTCTTGAAATGATTTATTTTTTGGGAATATTTTTCACTTACAAGATATGAAAGAGATAGTTAAAAATTAGTTCCACACATAAAATTGTTGCTTCTACACTGTTGTCTGTTATCACTTACTGTAACCATTCCAAATAGAAAAAGAATACCAATTGGTTACGATACGACACCAACAGCAAAAAGCAAATTTGATTTCTTGACAAAGAATTTCCCACCAAATTTTTAATACAATGCTCTCAAATGAGTAAATTTCTCACAGCAATGGATCATGATCGGGCCACTTACAAAAGCTCGGTGGGCTGCGGGTTGAGTATCGCTGGAATAGACTGAATACTGGAGATAAACTGTGGGGGATGCAATAAATCATCGATGCAAGTTGCCAGAATGGACAATTACATTTTTCCATCTTTAAAGGGGTGAAAACTCAATTTCCCCATCCAGCAAATCTTTTGCCTTCGATTCTAAGCCACACCTAATTTTCATTAGCATTAACACTGGAAAAAGAGTAGGGCTTAGATTTGAGTAAATACAGTTATTAAAAAAATTCTTATATGTAAAGGATGCATTTAGATGTTTTATGCATTTTTATATGCTTTACGTGAATCTATTTTGTTTTTTTGTAAAAACTGCACTTTTAATTAGATTCAATGACATCTTTATTTATTAAATAAATTTTTAATTTGAGTTTTGAATATTTTTTATGTGTTAAATTGCATGTTATGTATGTTAGATATTGTAAATGTCTTTATATATATATATATAATAGGACTTTTTTAATCATGGAAGATGTTGATAAATATTTTCTATTATTATACTTTGAAATTAGCTGTTTGACAATTTTTACTTTTAAGTTAATCAAGGCTTGTATACTTTGTAAATAAAATAGGTTGAAAAAGAGTTTGGTATTCCAACTTCATCTCAAAAATGGATCCTGAATAATTCATTAGCTGTTGACAGTGATTTGTCACTCTCAAATTATGGTATTGTTCCTGGTTCTCCTATAATTTTGTATGTAGATTCAAGGTGTGAAAAACCCATGGATGTGAACCAGTCATATCCATACTGTTCAGACAGTAGTCCTAAAACTAAAAGCAAACTTATGCATAACAATATTGATTCATGGGGTACCAAAATCCTAGATCATAGCACTATAAGAAAGATTGCATCAGTAAACAATCAGGATAATTTGAATAAAGAATTTGTAAAAAGGGATTCTTCTAAATCCATTTTAAACCATTCCAAAACAAATGAAGAAATAAGACAAAAGAAAGTATTTAATTCTGTGTTACAACAGATTAAAGGTACCCATTTGTCATCTGCAGATTGTGATAAAACTAAAATTGAAGGAAAATTTTCAAATAAAGTTAATAAAGAAGCAAAATTACATAAGAAAAAATACGCAAATACCAAAGGTCCATTTGAACCTGTTTTTGCAAAGATAAAGGAAAAGGACACACTACAAGTACTAAAAGATGGAATCTTAAGTAAAGCAGATGAAACTAATATTAATGCTGAGGCTTCAAAAAATTCACATATTCCATCAACAAATCCTGTTTTAAATGAAACGTTCAAATCACTAATACCAACTGAAAAACTTGGAAAACATTTAGTTTTGGAGGATGATAATAATCCTACAGTTAGTCATTCAAAGAAGAATACAATTTTAGAATTAGAGAAACATGATCAATTGGGTATGGATAATGTACCTGTTGCTTCATGCAGTAGGGTTGAAAAAATTTCAAATCTGAAGTTAAAACCTAATCTTGGTTCAATTCTGCAAAAACTCAAATTGAAGCATAAAAGTAAATCATTGGATGAAAATTATCATACTATAATCAGCAATGAAAACATAAAAAACAAAGGAGTTGAAGAGGAAACTAATAAAGAAATCATTTTGACTACAAATGCCACAAAAAGATCTGGAATTGTTACTTTATCTCATACTGTTACTGAGGAATGTCAAAGCAAACCTGTGGATTCATCTCAAGAAATCAGAGTCGTGAAACCAGATGTTCACAATAATTATCACCTAGTATCAAATGAAAGTACATCAAATAATATCACTACAAAAGGATCTCATTTTAATGAAATGCAAGAAAAAATATCTGAAAAATCTAATATTTTTGAAAATTTTAACCATGACATGCAGTGTCAGGACGTTAATATTTCTGATGAATCTAAAATAACTGAAATATCTATTGAGAACATTGCAGATAAGCATTGTAAGTTTAAGGAGATGTCCTTGTTTTTTTTTTCAGCATGTATTTCCATTGATGGAGTCATAGCGTTTTGCATGGCTTTAAATGAATGAAGATATGAAATTGTTTTGATTGAGTGTTTAGCATGATTTAGTTAATGCAAAACATTTTTTGATGTAAAATCGTTGTTATATCCTATTTGATTCAGGGTATTAGAAGCAGTTCACATAAGCATTTGTGGGTTATTTGTATTCTGTTTTAATTTTGAATAATTTACTTGAAATAATTGATTTTAAATCAGTGTTATATTTAGGGCTATGTTTATTATCTCTTTTCATTTATGAAAATGAAATTTTAATTGAATTTAATTTTAATGAAAATGAATTCTTTTAAATTTATTAAACATGAGCACATTTTTTAATCAAACACTGTTCAATATGTTTTTAAATATTTTTAAAATTTAATTTGGATATAAATTAATATTTATATTGATTTAATTTATGTACTTCTTTATTATGGCTTGAATTTCACATCTATCAAAAAATTAGGAAAGGATCATACTAAATAATTATAAGTAAATTTTTTAGAATTGTGACATTTTATTTCTTTTTGATGATACTAAAGGATAACCATACAAAGAAATACAGATACAAAATAATAATTCTTAATTCCTAGACCCCTGAATAATAAAGGTAATAAATAATCTTAAATATATATATATCTTAATGAAATTAACTTTATAATATACCTTACAAACATAACAGAATTTTCTTTGAGTTGGAATTTAATCTTGAATATTTAAGGTAAAAAATTTTTGAGATTGGCTGTGGTTTGAAGCCATTTGATTTCAATAAAAATCTGTGAAATTTTTAAACACATTTATGCTTAAGCCCCATTAATGCTAGGCTCCTGATTGTCCAAAGACCTTATAATCTTAAGTATATTTTAAATCTCAAGTTGGAAGCCAAATTCTTATGTGTAAACTTTATATATTACATGTTTCTTGCTTATATAAACATGTTTTCTTGCAAATAATCTAATTTGACAAGGAAATAGTGTTGAAGTTATTCAGAGAGTTATTATTATTTTCGGAATATGAACATGGATTAAAAATGAAAAGTAAAAAAGAAAAGACTTTTATTATACTGTAATAGTAATCTTTTTATATAAGAATTTGTGTGTTGAATTTTTTCTTTTGTCTAACTTATAATAATGTCAAATATGTAACTAACAAAAGCTTATTTAAACTAAGCATGTATTTCTTGTTTTTTTTATGCATGAACTAATATTATGACTATTTTTGCATAAAAACTCATTTTTCTATACTGCTTGTGAATCTGTTGCTATGTAGCTTTGTATATACTAGATTAGTATAAATATGTATATTTGACTCTAAAAAAATATAAGCAATAAGTCAAAATAATCAGAAATTTTAAAAAAAAATTGTTAATTTTTACTTTTTTTTCATGTAAAGAAGAGAACATTATAAAGGTATAAAGTGCATTACAAGAAAGTGACTTTTAAGAAATAAAGTATTAACATATTAGTATCATAATTTTAATTCTTAAATGTCATTTTTTAAATTGTTAATGAAAATTACAATGTTATTGTCTTAATGATAAGAGAGAGAGAAAAACTATTAAATAAATTAAATTTAATAAAAATATGAATGTGTGTGTATTTATTACAATTTTCTTATTTAATTAAATTTTATGCTATTCAATATTTTTGTTTTACAGTGAAGATATATAGATGTCTTAACAGTAAATTTTATTATTTTTTTTGTCAGTAAACAAATTATAATAAAAATATTTATATATTTTATTATATTTTACTTTTGTAGTTTCAGAAAATCAAGCGGATTGTTCCAGATCGGCAGAAAATATCGTTGAAATTTCAAATTGTGACCGTATCGAACCAAACTTCCAAGTATGTTAATTATTTCATATAAAAATTCAAATTTCAACAGTTGACATTTACATGTTGTAAAACCTTTTGACATACGTAATAATATTTTTATAAAATCATTTTACCCAGCTTAGACTTTTAATAAGAAAAGTATATATTATTGATTTTGGCATATATGTTGATGGCCATGGTTGCCTAGTGACCAAGGTTGTGGACTCGTGACTGGCAAGTAATGATTTTGAGCCTAGTGTCACTGCTCATTAAATCTGCCGAGGCTCAAATGCCCTCCAATTGGTGTGGTATGGAAGTTAAGAGAGGAAGGTTTCAGCTCAGGTGTCGTCCTCATCACATGTTCAGAATTAAGAGGTCTGTCACCAGTAGTCTTTGGGCAGCTTTGAAGTATGATGTTGATATAACTCTCACTCTCTCTTGACATATATGTCGACTATTATTTTCAAGAAAGTATATGCAAATGCATTTGAAAATTGTAAAGTGGGAATTTTAATGTAAGAGGAAAATGTGTATTCATGATTCTTAAAAGGTATTCATCTAATTAAAAAAAATTATATTTATAAAAATTTAATTTTATTTGTGTGTGAATTCCTTATCTAAGAAAAGCTATAATTATCAAACATTATTATTATTATTTTAAATAACTCTCTTGTAATCTGCGTCCTTTTTCTTGGTCAGGAAGAAAATGAGCAGTTGAGTAAGGAAACTGTAGAGAGTTATGAATATCTTCTAAAGATAGAGGATATGAATCTTGTGAAAAATTTGACAAGTTTCACCTGTCCTATTTGCTTTGGAGATTTTGAAAGCGACCAAGGTGTTGTGTTGCATGAATGTCTACATACTTTTTGTCTGTAAGTATATCCTTGTCCTGTAAATATTGGGGTTTTTTAATTTATATGTACTGACTTTTTTTGTAAATTGTATAACTTTGTAAATTTATAAATTGTAAAATAAAATGATTTGTTGCTTTGTGTATGGATTACACATACCTGACATCGCTTTCATTTTCTTTTGAATCATTCAATATAATGCATGAATTCAGCTTTTGTCATTGATCATCTTTCTTAAAATGCTATCTACAGAGATGGCTGTGAGTTTTTTTAATTTTATTCCTGTCATTACAAGGACTTATTGGTTAGTAGCAGCTATTTTAATTTGTTGCCAACACGAACTTTGATGATGTTATCAATCTACAGGTGTGTCTGGACTTAAATCCATGTGCTGTTAACATTGAATTATGCTCATCAGCCCCAAAATAAATAAAGCTTCCATAAACAAATTCATAGATCCTTTGAACCAATTCAATATTATGCCAATAAGCAATGACATTATATCTCTAGTAGCACTTCTTGCTCTCTGACATCCAAATGTTTGACCATTTGGTCAAAAAAACTGTTACAGTAATTTTTCTTTCTGTTGAAAAAAGACTTAGAGTGTATTTGTTCATTGTCAACTTCCAGGCTGAAATCATTGTAGCAGAATAGTACAAAAATCTTCTTAACAGTGTAACAGAAAGAAAATTGTAGTGAAATTGACAAGATGTGAAAATAATATTTCCTGTTTATATTACCAGCAGCTGGTATAAGCAACAATATTTACAAACGGCATTTCCTATTTGCTATAATAGCACCTACTCATCCAGAGTTTAACAAATTTTCTACATGTTGTATTTTGCTTTATATCCCCTATTAAATGTAAATACTGAGGAATGTTTACAATAAAATTGGGAAAGTTGTAATGGTCTCTGTGGACCTCACTTTGAGAACTATAATAATTAGGAGACGTAAAAGAACCAGTAGCCATTTTTATAAATAACTTTCTTTATTTGAATAACTTTCTCAATTAAAATCGAAGACTTATTAACAAATCCGAATTATAATATTATGAGGTTTTAAATATAATATCTTTTAATTTAACTCAATTAATTAATAATCTAATTAATCAATTCATTAAATAACGACCACGCAGAATTTACCACGATAAGAGATGCCAGAATTATATTCAATAATGTTCTTAATGAACATTTAACTTTAATCTCACTCTTAAAACTTTAATGAGACTTTAAATACGATTTTATATTTACCACTCGGAATCTCAATTCTTCATGAGAACAAATTATCTTCAACTACAATATTTCAATTCAAATTCACTATAACTCTATGTTTCAATATCTATCTCCTACTACTCAAACTTTACTATTTCGTTTGACTTAAATACTGAATCTAATCTGCATAATAAGGAATCCTGTCCGCTTTTTGGAGTTGATTGGAAATAGATAGGGAATTAAATTTCCCTAAAAGGTCGGTTCAGAAGGTTAGTGATAAAGTTCGTATAGATTCGTCACAATCCCCTCCAAAAAGAAAACGGGATTTATTCGAAGGACTCAAATGTCCTGAAAATAAATTACGTAAATCTTATCTTTGTCTTACAGTACTGACTATATTAATTTCGAACTGAATATTATTGAAACATCTTCCGTAATAAAAAGGATAAAATACGATTTAGAATTAATTGACAAACCCCATAATATTTTACAAGTTTAAATTAATCCCTGCACTCTATCCATTCGGCAGGGGGCGTGGGAAAACCACCCTAGTGGTGGCAAAAAACCAGCCCCATAGAGTATGATTTATATACTATACAAAAAAAATACAATACAATCTTCTTTGGCACTGGAACATCGAAGACTTCGGGGTCAGCTACCCTGAAAGATTGATATCCATTTGAGAAGTAGGTAAAAGCAGACATGAAGTTATACATTTGTTATATGAATGTCATACAATAAATATCTGGTTCCTTTGCCTTCTCATTCGAAAAACTTGATGCGCTAGTTAGTGTTAATGGTTAATCCTATCTAACTTCGCCGCGCAATAAGGCACCAGATTTGAAACAAAACATACATAGAAACATACATAGCATATAATAATAATCATTTTGTAATAAACAGATAACACAAACAACCAAATGAATTGTGGCATCTTAGCGAAGTCATACATCGAAGTAAACAAATGCAAAATTTACAGATGTTTTCTCCAAAATATAAAAAGTAACACAAAAGTCGTTTTTTTCTGTTATAGAAAAAAAACACACACAATGTAGTGTCCACTTTTGTCAGTCTTCTTAATTTTAGAGTCCGCCCGTGACTTGCTTTAATTGCAAAAATTCTTCATTTGTTCGTACCGCGAAGATAATGAAACAATACAACCTGGATTTTGTCTGTTAAATCCTATGCACTGGATCTCCATTCAACGCTTCCATACTGAGGCTTCTTCTGCGGAATATGCTGCCAGGTATGCCATTGATTTCGATGTTGTTGAGGTTCTCATGGATTCTGTCTTTTTCTTGTATACGGTTCCGTAGATAGTATGGGCAAGGTCTTCTTGTATTGGTTTGATTTGACCGGATTGTTTTCTCCGCTTGTTCGTTGTGTCTTCTCGTTGTCGCTCTGGTCTGACGGGTCTGGTTATCACGTCCACTAACTTCCATTCGGGATCCACTTGTAGTCGTATCATTCCTGCGATCAGGCAACTTTGATGGACCTGCAATGGACTGTACTCCTGGTGAAGAGGTATTAGGTTTTTTTTTTTTTTTTTTTTTTTGTTAGTTCTGGACGAGATCGAGGAAGGGATCGATCTCTTGACTCCCCTGCCTTTGCTCAGGAGCATGTCTTTTCCGGTCCTGATGATCAGATCCTTGTCGGGATCTCTTCTTACATATCTTGGATCTTTTTTATAGCTGGGTCTTTCGACGCAGTTCTATTAATTTTACATTTATTTCTGGGGATCTCCCGTGTGGTGTTACTCTGCCGTGATCTACACCTCTCACTTTCCTGACTAGAGGTTTTCCTATGCTCTTTAAACTGTCCTTGATGTGATCTATTTGACCCATGACTAACTTCTTGTTCGTCATATAGAGTTTCTATCTGACTATCCGAACTAATTGTGTCTGACTGACGAGGTCGGTACACTTTCGAACCTGATCAATATTAACAGTTATATTTCTTCCGTTTTTCCAAATAACTAAATTATTTCCTTTTATTTCCAAAACTTTATAGGGACCTTCAAACTTAGGCATAAATTTTCTCACCTGTTTCTTACCCGCAGCACTTAAGAAATGTGTTTGAAGTAAAACCAAATCGTTCACTTTGATGTGAACATCCCTCCTTCTGAGATTGTAATGTTTTTCCCAAGACCTATGCTGTTTTTGCATATTTCGTCTTGCCTCATCGAATAATCTTTCGATGTTATTACCAACATATTTCGCATCCTCCGTAACATTTATGAGCTTGCTAAACGGAGTTATGATTTTCCTTCCTAAAAACAACTCAGCCGGAGTTTTATTTGTCGTCTCATTTACTGCCGTGCGCAATGCGAAAGCGAACTCGTGTAGAAATTGGTCCCAGTTTTCATGATTTTCTTCAACAAAAGAAGCTATCATTTGAACTAAATTTCTATTCACTCTCTCCGTGAGATTAGACTGTGGTCTGTACGTTACCGTTTTCATATGTTTGATGTCCAACCTGTGACTGAGATGTTCAAACACGTCAGAAATAAATTGGGGGCCGTTATCACTTATCAAAGAAATCGGAGCTCCGTAACGCGCTATATAGTTATTAAAAAAGGCATTAGCTATTGTCTGGGCTGAAGCTTTACGAAGAGGAATCAGCTCACACCACTTAGTGAAGTGGTCAGTTATAACTAATATGAATTTATATCTCTCGGGTCGGGATGCGGGGTAGGGGCCTACTAAGTCTAGCGTTACAATTTCATTTGGATATTTCGAAACTATAGGCATTAAACGACCAGCTGGTAGCGCGTTTTTATAATTAAACTTTTGACACCGGTCATAGGTTGAAACATATTCAAATATATATTTTCTCATAAATGGAAAATAGCACGTGTCACGAAGTTTAAGATATGTCTTCCTCTTTCCGAGATGTCCTGCTAATGGCAGATCATGAAATTCTTTCATTATATCTTTTCGAAGAGAACCAGGAATATAAACTCTTAGCTCTCCTAGATTAGAAAAATACTTCGCGTAAAAGAGGAGACCATTTATTAACTTGAAGTCCTGGGACCAACTCTCGCATACCGTCGCATTAACAGAACCGTCATCAGGGTTTTCTAAGTATCGATAAATATGTCCTAATTCAGGATCTTCCCTCTGTTCCTTAATGAATTGTTCACGGGAATTTATTGCGAGGGCTCTAAGAGCTGCGCACGAAATTTGCGATCCCTCGACACTGTCTACTGGATTTCTTGATAAAAGGTCTGCGACCACGTTTTGAACACCAGGTCTGTGCTCCCATTCTATGTTAAACTCTGACAATTTCAATGCCCATCGGATCATCCTACTTGATAAATTCTTACCATTGGTTAACTTCGTTAACGCTGCGTGATCTGTAATCACTTTCACAGGTAGGGGTCCAAAATAAGTTTTAAACTTATTTAGAGCCCAAATTACCGCTAAACATTCTCTTTCGGTAACCGTATAATTACGCTCTGCTTTATTAAGGGTTCGAGACGCGAAAGCAATAGGTTTTTGATTTTGCTGAAGCACAGCACCAATTCCGACCCCACTTGCATCAGTGAATAATTTGAACTGTTCAGAAAATTTGGTAATTGTAAAATTGGTGCCTCCGTTAGTGTGCGTTTGATCTGATCAAAAAGAATCCTGTGCTTCTCCCGACCAGTTAAACTTCGCCCCCTTTTTCTTTAATTGGTACAATGGTTCGCATATATCTGCGTATCGCGGAATAAATTTTTGGTACCAACCCGTCATCCCTAAAAATTTTGACACTTCTCTATTATTTTTGGGAGGTTTCATTTCCGTAATTGCCCGAATTTTCTTATTGTCAGTTTCGATTCCTTCTTTACTAATAATCAGGCCTAAATATTTGAGTTTGTCACGAGCGAAGTGACATTTTTTTTTATTTAACGTTAGCCCTGCGTCTCGTAATAAGGTAAAAACCTGAGTTAAATGATCTAGATGGTCTTTAAACGATGGAGATGTAATAATAACATCATCCATATAAACGGACACGAAACGCCCAATAACAGGTTGGAGGATTATATCGATAGCCCTTTGGAAATTAGGCGCCGCCCCAGAAAAAGACCAAAAGGCATGCGTAGGAATGCAAAAGTGCCATTGCGAGTGATAAACGCTGTTTTTTCTATGTCTTTTGGACTAATCGCCAACTGAAAATAGCCACTTCTGAGATCTAGAGTGGACATAACGTTGGTGTGTGGGATATTGGTGAGTAAGTCATCAATAACCGGTAATGGATATCGAGGATATTTGGTAATTGCATTTAGTTTCCGATAATCGATCGCGAAACGATACGCCTCGGGAGAATCTGGAGGAAGGTCATTGTTCTTTCGAGTTAATACGACTGGAGATGCATAGGGCGAATTAATAGGACAAATTGTACCATCCCGTAACATCTTATCTATGTGATAATCAATAATGCCTTGTTTGACCTTGTCGTACTTGTATGGTCTCGACATTACCGGTCCTTTATCTCCAGTATCTATCTCATGATATACAACATGCGTTAATCCCGGTTGATCGGAAAATAACCCTTTAAAATTATTAAATAAGGCTTTTAATTGCCTCTGTTGCTCGTCATTAAGTTTCGATTCTGTGAGATCAATATCAACGAGTTTCTCCTCTTTAGGCTTTTGTTTGATCTGATGATCGGGAATGATTAAGGATTTCTGATCAAAATCTAATGTTAATCGCGACGCCTTCATAAAATCAATCCCCAGAATGCACCGATACTGCATGTTATCAAGTATATGGAATTCCCAGGGTTTCTGAAATTCCCTGATTCTAATTTGTAATTCGACTCTACCCAAATGACTGCACGGGGCTCCTTGTGCTGTCACGACTCTGTCTTTCGTCTTTTGACGAGGTCGGTATGAAAAATAATTGCGGTATACCTCCTCTGAAATAAAAGATTTCTCTGCTCCCGTGTCCCATAGTGCGGTAATAAAGGTTTCATTTAATAGAATAGGGACATACGGTAATTCTACTGGGGTCATTCTTATAGAGGATACTCTGATAGGTCGATGATCCCAAACTGGAGGATTTTCCGTATCCCGCGATCGATTACCTCCATATTCACATCGATCGCTTAAAAGTTTAAATTTCTACTTCGTTCATTTTGACCTCGAAATGAACTATTTCTCGACCCACTTTGTCGACCGCCTTGACTGTGGAATGGTTGATCCGATTGTCCACTTTGGCGTCTACCTTCGAATCTGCGATTATTTGTGAAACCTTGGTTTTCGAACCGATTAAATTCTCTTTGTGGTCGGCTATTATTGGCGTATCTCTCATTATTTCTGTTTTCCCTCCAATTTTCCTGTCTATGCCGGGTATTAAAACGATTGTTTTCATGAGGGCCTGAACTTCTAAATCCCTCACTCGAACCTCTGATTTGCCTATGCATAAAACGTTCTTCGTATTTATCAACGATTTGTAGGAGATTGGCAGTATTTCGTGGATGTCTAACTTCGACATAATCCAAAATTTGGGGTTCTAATCGACTAACGACGTGATCTATTAATTTTTCCTCCGACATTTCTAGTTTAAGTATTTTATGAATTTTCAACAATTCATAAATAAAGTCCGAAGGCTGTTGATCTCGTCTTTGTGATGAGGAATAAAATCGCGTTTCTAGTTCTGACCTGTTTCTGACCACGGGAAATTGTTCTGACAATGCCTGTTTTAAGTGCGCGTAGTCTGTTGTCTTATCTTCAATGACTCTATAACCTAGAACTTCGAACCAGTCGAGTGCTCGACCTTTGAGATGACCTTTCAAGTAAGCACATGCCAGTTGTGCAGGTATCTCATAATACGCGAGATTATGATCAATATTCTCCAAAAAATCATCTATGTTCTCAATTCCCGAAAAATATTGTTCCGGAATGATTCTAAAACTGGATCCGACTCTATTCTCGGGATTTATACGTTGGGCGCCATTGTAATGGTCTCTGTGGACCTCACTTTGAGAACTATAATAATTAGGAGACGTAAAAGAACCAGTAGCCATTTTTATAAATAACTTTCTTTATTTGAATAACTTTCTCAATTAAAATCGAAGACTTATTAACAAATCCGAATTATAATATTATGAGGTTTTAAATATAATATCTTTTAATTTAACTCAATTAATTAATAATCTAATTAATCAATTCATTAAATAACGACCACGCAGAATTTACCACGATAAGAGATGCCAGAATTATATTCAATAATGTTCTTAATGAACATTTAACTTTAATCTCACTCTTAAAACTTTAATGAGACTTTAAATACGATTTTATATTTACCACTCGGAATCTCAATTCTTCATGAGAACAAATTATCTTCAACTACAATATTTCAATTCAAATTCACTATAACTCTATGTTTCAATATCTATCTCCTACTACTCAAACTTTACTATTTCGTTTGACTTAAATACTGAATCTAATCTGCATAATAAGGAATCCTGTCCGCTTTTTGGAGTTGATTGGAAATAGATAGGGAATTAAATTTCCCTAAAAAGGTCGGTTCAGAAGGTTAGTGATAAAGTTCCGTATAGATTCGTATTGCTATAATAGCACCTACTCATCCAGAGTTTAACAAATTTTCTACATGTTGTATTTTGCTTTATATCCCCTATTAAATGTAAATACTGAGGAATGTTTACAATAAAATTGGGAAAGTCTGTACCATATGTTATTTGAATATATATTGCATATTTTTGGTAAAAAATATTCTGTTTTTAACTATCAATAGTATAAGCTTTTTTATGCAATAATTCATATTGTGCAAATATTTCATGTGTATAAATTATTTTTTTAATATCATAATGTATATTTTATTGTTCCAGAGACTGTTTAGCAAGAACTGTAGATTTTGCTGAAGAAGTTTTAATCAAGTGTCCATACAGAGATGATGAATATTCTTGTCAAAGCTATCTGCAACAGCGTGAAATAAAGGCTGTAAGTTCTTATTTCCAATGGAATAATATAATATTGTTGCATAACAGTTTATTAAATGTATAATTATGTAACTGATGACATATTTTGAAATTTTCCAATATTTTATATTATAAATAAAATAGATACCATTTTTTTTAATTATAAGCAAAATTATTTTGGTCTTCTATATACTGTTATCAAGAAGGTATGTTGCTTATTTACTTTAGCTTTAATTTTCAGCTTGTATCCTCTGAAATTTATGAAAGATATCTGCAGAGGAGTATTATAACTGCTGAAAGTATTGCTGAGAAGAGCTTCCATTGCAAAACACCCGATTGTCCTGGCTGGTGTATGTTTGAAGACAACATTAATGTTTTTCATTGTCCTGTTTGTTTACATTACAATTGTTTGAATTGCAGAGCAATGCATGAAGGATTGAATTGCAGACAATATCAAGACAAATTAAAATCTGAAAAGAAATTAGATCCTGATTCGGAGAAAACTCTACAGTTTCTTAATGTAAGTTTTATAATTTATTGCTTTTTAAACATCTTGAATGATTAAATAGTGCTATGATAAATTTTTACTTTTTTTTATTAATTGTTTAATAAAATAAATTGTAATTCATACTTTTACTTGTTTAAGAATACACAGCATATTATTCACTTATTTAGACTTAGTCTCATAGTATGATTAAACTACTAGTTATTATTAATTTTTTTTTATCCTATGACCATCGTCGACATTGTCATACATTAGTCGACAAGCAGCCCAATAAAATGATGACAAAGCAAAAAAAAAATGTAAACAATGGGGCAGTGTCTGAGGTGGGTGGTCACCATCCATTTCACCTTGGTGGCACAGAGGGTAACAAGCAGAATCCTTTACTCTAATGCAATATAAATAAGTGCCTCTGAAAATAGTCATGTCCAGTAAGTAAACAAAGGCACTTAACTCCAACAGATTGAGGCAGGGAACAGGGGATTCTACCACTTTTGTTAAGCAAGATATTCCACCTTTTACCTGCAGCTGCCTCACCAAACTGGGAGACTCTTATTAACTTGCAGTATACTGTAAATGAGTCTTTTGATGCTATGCAGAAGCAAAGGAGTCAGATTGGGACATGAGAGATCATGCTTTAGTAAGCCTATCTGCTGTCTCATTTCCGGAAATGTTACTATGCCTGGGAATCCATTGGAGGGCGATACTTTCTCTAGACTTAACAAGTTCAATTAACTTCATTCTACAGGAATGAAATAGTGCATTTTCATTATATCTTGAGTTTATTAGAGACAAAATGGCAGCTTGAGAATCGATAAAAAACACAATATTGCATTTAGAGCAGCTTTCCAATTTATTGATCACAAATCATATTGCTGCTATTGCATCATAATTATCACAATAGTTTCCAACAGGATAACTCATACTGAAAGCATTTGAAAAGGCTCCAGCCCCAGCATTAAAATAATAGTGCCAAACAAAGTATTTATCAATTTGCTTTTTAACTTGTTCTAAAAAACTAATAAAAGTTGATATCTATTTCTGTAAATTTTTTCAGCATTTATAAATATTTCTAGATTTAATTCAGGAGATCAATCGAATAATTTTTATCCCATTTTTTGAATTTTAAGTAAATAATTTATGTTTTAGTTTAATTAAGTATTTAAAATTATTTTGTCTTTTACCGATTACAGAAAATGATTGAGAGTGGTAAGGCTCTAAGGTGCCCTAAGTGCGATCTCATATTGATGAAAAAATGGGGATGTGATTGGCTTAAATGTGCAGTTTGTTTGACTGAAATTTGTTGGATAACTAAAGGTCCAAGATGGGGACCTGCTGTATGTTGTTTTTTGTTATATCTATATATTCTATATTGTAGTTTTCATATTGTAAAGCATTTCAAATATTTTTATACTGTTTCTCATATTGTGTCATAAAAAGAAACAGTACATTATTTTCATAACTAAATAATATTCTACATTGCTGTATATAATTGCTAAATCACAACTTTAATTATTTATAAATGTTTCTCAAAATTATAATTTTTCAGTTAAGCAAGAATAGTTTTAAGAAGTAGTTGTCAAAATAAAGTAACTGGTTTTATGGTGTAAATTCAATTTAATCAACTTATATATCATTTAATTAACTGTAAATAATTGAAAGTTTATTGTATTACATAAAATTGTGGAAATTTTGAATGGTATAGATTGTAAAGTATTAAAAAACTATTAGTTATTTAAATTTGGTTATTACTTGCATACTTTGTCACCTACCTTAATCATATAATCTGTATATTTAAAGTTAATTTAATTTCTTTCTTAATACTGTAAATTTTATTTTGCTAATAAAATATATTCTACTAAATTTTTTAAATGTATGTTTTTGGGTTAAATACTTAAAAAAGTTAATCTTATGATTTGAGTTGTGTATAATTTTATCATGCTTATTAATAATGTGAGCTTTTTCCCTTACTATATCCAATATCTCTTTTCATTAAATTTTTGTTTTGTATAGGGTCAAGGTGATACTAGTGGTGGCTGCAGATGTGGTGTAAATGGAGTTAAATGTCATCCATCATGTACTTATTGTCATTAAACATCCAAGATTAATGTTCATTTATGTGATAAGCCAGTTTAAAATTAATAGAAAATTTCATACTTTTAAAATAAGTTCAAAGTTACTTGACGCATTTTGTAACCTACTACATTATAACGAAATATAATTTTTTTTTTTGGTAAAGTCTGTTTGTTTAAGAAAAAATGACAATATTTTGTTTAAAAAAACCTTTATTTTAGGATTGTGCATACTTTTGCTTATTTTTCTACATAGTTGTCAAGTTTATTAATGCCCTTATCATACCTGAGAACTAAGTTTTGAAAACCCTCTTCTAAGAAGTCTGCCGCCTGGTCGGACGGCTAAGAGTTCACGGGCGCTTTCACTTCATCGTCACTGAAACATTTCCCGCCAAGACTGTGTATGAGGTATCGGAGTAAGGTTGGGGCTGTACGGTGCATGGTCCAAAACTTTCCAGCCAAAAGATTCGATTAACTCCCGAGTTGTTAGAGATGTGTGAGGCCTTGTGTTATTGTGGAAGAGCAAAACACCTTTTGACAGTATGCTGTGCCGTTTGTTTTGCAATGCTCTTTGGAACTTCCATAACTAAATAGAGTTTTGCAGTAGGCACCTGAGTTGATCGCTGTTCCTTTGTGACATAATGTCCACCAGCAAAACACCGTGTCAGTCCCAGAACACTTTTGCCATAATCTTGCTCTTTGACCTGGAAGGGAGAGGACGTGTGTCGCCATTCCATCGACTGTTGCTTTGATTCCATGGTGATATGAGGTACCCATGTTTCATCTCCATTAACGATTCGACTCAGCATGTCATCTCTTTCTTCCTCGTAATGAATCAAAAAGTCCAATGAAATGGCAAAAATCTTCTCTTTGTGTTCTGCTGTGAGTAATCTGGGTACCTACCGAGAACACAATTTCTTAAAGTTGAGGTCTTCAGTCACAATTTTGTACGCCACCAACCGAGAAAGGTCGAGAAATTCCCATGAAAGAATGGTTATCATGAATCTCCTGTTTTCACGAATTTTTGTTTCAACTGCTTGTATCAAATCATCAGATTACAGAGTGCTGGCCTGAGCATTCTTCGTCATGGACCTTTGTTCAACCATTTTAAACTTCCTAATCCATTTTCAAAATTTGCTGTCACTCATTGCTTCAGTGCCATAAACTTCTATTATCTGGCAATGAATGTCTGCAGCCGAAATGTTTCTCGCAGTAAAAAAAACCTGGATAACAGACCATATCTTTCTTGGCTGGTGATTCAATCACTTAAAACACTTTAAAGATGCACAGCGAATCTTAAACAACTGCTTCAAAGCTGGAAATGGTGCAAGTGTGTTCACAAAGGATGCTGGTCAGTGGTGCAGAGACTCGTTGCAGCACATGCGCGAAATATATGCGCCAATGGACCTTACTTTAAAAATAGCCCTCATATATTTAATATTTTCCAATGCATTCAACAGAAATACTTTGTATGTCAGAGCTGAAAACAACTCAATTTTGGAGTAAAGACAACAACAAAAAAGTTGAAGTAATTTATTTATATTTTTAGTAACTAAAGGTTTGTTTATTTCATGTTTGAAAATTCGGAGGAAGAGAATAAGATTTCATAATGAAGTCAATTTAATTTTCTCCAACATCAGATATGAATCTTAAAGTCTTTACATTGGCATAGTAGGGGAAGATGGCATCTAGGGTGTCATCCTCATCACTTGATTGTGGTTTAAAATTACTAACAAGGCGAGGGCACGACTAAGGAAATTCATTTGGGGTTGAGATTTGGTGCAATAGTAGTACTCCTTTAGGGTGTTCAACCCTCAATGTAATTCCGCCGAATGGCCAATCAATTCGGAGAAAAAAGCCTTCGAAATTCATGCTTAGCTCTTATACAATTAAATTTCAATTTCCTGCAATGATTTCGTAGCTTGGTTGACATATCGTCTGCAAACTAAGCGTGAGGTCTGGGTTCGATACATCGGTCAATTTTTTTTATCATTTCATTTAATTATTTTTAAAATAAAAAATATTTAAAATAATTTATTATTGAAAGTATTAATTTTATAAAAATTTAAAAAGGACATATTAAATGTTTTATAAAATTATAAAATAATATATAATACAAAATAATTTATAATTTTTTATTTATAGTATATTTTATTTCAAATTATAAAACCATTTGTAACTAACTTTTATGTATAATATTTAATATTTATTATATATTTTATTATAAATATTATTTATAAATATATTTATATAGTTACAGTATTTTTTTTACTGTATAAAATGCAAAATAATTACATAAAATATCATTTAATATTTAATAAACCTTTCATAAATAAGTTTATTTAATTTTAAAAATAATTAAATGGAATGAAAAAATTGACTGATGAATTGAACCCAGACCTCGTGCATAGTATGCAGACAATTGAATTGTGTAAAAGCTAAGCATGAATTTCGAAGGCTTTTTTCTCCGATTTGACTGGCCGTTTGGCAGAATTACATTGAGAGTTGAACACTCCAAAGGAGTACTACTGTTACACCAAGTATTGTTCCCAAATGAATTTCCTTAGTCGTGCCCTCTCCTTGTAAGTCCATGTACAATCATCCTTGTGTGATATGAATAAATAGAAACAGTAAATATCTGAAAATTTACTGTATAAAGTTTAACTTTAATTAATAAATGGCTCATTAAATCTGTAAAAAATTTGCATATCCAGAGAGCGAAAGTAAATGCTATTTGTGAACTTTTCTGAACTATTTATGCATTTATTTCTCAACTATATTTTACAATTTTTTAAACTATTTATTTTGTAGTTGCTATTTTAAATCCTTGCAGGTTAAGGTTGAGTTTTTTCTTCAGATTTACCTTTTTGAGAAGTACTCGGTAGCTATTATGTGCACATGAATTTTAAATTTGCTTTTTGACCAATTTTTATCTTGTTTTGTATGTGTTCATAAAAACCACCTTGAAATTTGAAAATATGCTACATATTTCAATCTTCAATTCATGTATCTGTTAAACATATGTGGATGAGCCGTAATATTTCTCTTTTGATTTTTCTTTATGTGTGTGCGTCATGGTTCTGCAGTGAAGATCTTGCTTTTATTTTAAACATTTGCATTTGTGTAATTTGGATGGAATTTAAAAGTATTGCTTACATAAAATGCTTGAACAGGTGTTATGTTAAAAAATATGCTAATTTTATGTGATAAAATGCTTGTTTTGATGTTTTCTTTGTTTACTGCTTTTAGAATTGTAGAAACCCTGAGAATTCACCCTACAATCAATCAATTGTACTCTTATATATACTACAGCTTTCACTTTCAACTGTCTGTTATACTTAGTGTGGTTGTAAAATGGTGAGATATGTGCCAGGAATAAAATGTTGATTTAGCTCTGAGTTTTGTCAATTAAAAGTATTATATATGAGGTACTTTTTTTTTAGTGAGAACTGTATTCCACATAAAATCTTACAGTTTTTAGAAAAATTCTATGTATTGATTTTAAACTCTATTGGCTTTTTAATCTGAAATTTAAACTTGTTATATATTAAAGTGCCATTTCCATGGATCAAATAATTAACTCATATTACTGGTTGTTATCAAAACAATGGAAATGCCTTAGATTTATAAAGAATTCTTTGTATGGTGCAGGATCACCATTATCATGTAATTGAGCTTAGATTCGCTTAGGAATCAATTCATACAAATGCTGAATAGCATTTAAAAGAAGATTGTACCATTCTTCATGAAGATGTGGTGAAATTTCTGGGAGTGATGCTAGTAGAAAATAGCAATTCTGTATTGAATGTTTTAATATAGAACATAAGGATTCAATTATGCTGAGGTTGGGTGACTGTACAGGCCAAAGGTAGATATTTAACTTCATCTTTGTCCTATCGTGTTTTGATGAACTCAAGTCCCACTGCATAGATAGGTGTATTATCACCCTGAAAAATTCCATCTCCTGCAGGAAACAAAGTTTGCATCATAGGATGAACCTGGTCAGCTAAAATTTCTCTATACTTCTCTCCATATCATGACTGATCCACCTCCATGCTTGAGAGATGGAAGGAGACAATCACGATCATACGCTTTTGAAGGTGTCCTCCAAACATGCAAATATCCTGTATTAGGAAAAGTGTGAAAGATGATTCATCACAAACCATATTACTTTCTTCCACTTATCAATAAACCAGGTTTTATGAGTGTAACTGAGTGAGTGAATATTAACTGTGCACTGTTCAGCTACACGAGGGCTTTTGGCAATGGACCTTGTAATTTTGAACCAAGGTCAAGTGACGAGGAGGACACCTAAGCTGGCACCCCCTCTTCTAACTACCACACCAATGGGAGGATGTTCGAACTCTCAACAGATTTAACGTGCATCGCTCCCCTACTCAGCGGGTCTTATGTGGAACTGGGCTCGAACTCATGACATGCCTGCCATAATCCGATACCTTGAACAATGGGCTACCGCTGCCCCTTTATGAGTGTGACACCACTGTAGACAGTGTTTGGCTCTAACATCTGTGACAAATGGCTTGGGAATTGTTGCTTTGCCATAAATGTTCTGTTTATGAAGGTGCCTTCTAACTGTAATCATTGACACTGCAGAATCTTAAGATGCTAATTGAGCGTTGCGGCCACTTTCGCTGCAGTTGTTCACTTTTTAGACATTACAGTCTGCTTCAATACCCATTGGTTTCTTTCAGTGATTTACTCTTTCTATCCACAACTTTGCTTTACCAAGATGTGTATGCTGTCATGACGCCAGACACTGTACCTCTGGAAGCATGTAAAAATTAGGATGATTCAATCACACTTGCTCCAGCTAGATGGAATCCTACAATTTAACCTCTTTTAAAAAAATCCAACACTTACAGAACTTCAATAAAGCTACCACAAACAATCAGAATATATGCATCTATATTTATAAAAAAAATCTTGTGGTAACTATTATTATATTTTAATGCTTCAAAGCACATTAAAAAATGTCACTTTTATTCACAGGTGTTTCCATTATTTTGATAACCACCTTTATGTAATGTAGTTAGGAATAGTAATACGAGGTTCATTTTTTGCAAATGGTAAAAATGTTCGTATTTTTATTGTATTGTATTTTTGAGTTTTTTTTTTCTCTAAGCATTTTGTCCTCACTCTGTGTTTTATAGACAATGATATCTTTTTTTCTTTCCACTGCAGAAAAATGTAACTTTATATCTTCTATTTTTGTTTATAATTATTTTAAAAATACATACATTTATTAATTTTCTTTCATTTGTCTATATTGCTGTAATATTCATTTATCCTTGTTGGAACTAATGAGAATATGGGATTGCATAAGAAAAAAAATGAATATTTCTATTATAGAATAGGGATTCTCTCTGTACAGTGGCAAAGGCCAGTTTTGATACATAATGGAGGTTCTGGTTTTAACCAAAGGGCTAATAACAGGACGAGTGAAACTATAAATTTATATGCTGCTCTTCTCAGTGAACAAATGATACTATTAGTCTAGCTTTTTTTTATACAGCTAGGTGGCACTGGTGAGTGACAGTTACATAACAAGCTCTTGGGAACACATAATTCTGATGAGTTTTAAGAATAGTGCAAATTAGGCTTTTTAATCAATTCATGACAAAATGTTGTGTACAAATTTAAACGGTAATTCTTTTTTTTTTTTTTTTTTTTGAAAAATACGTTTATCATATTTAGACAAAGTTCTTTTTTTAAAAAGAACATGAAGGTTTAGGTTTTAAGAACTCATATGATAAGTTGTATTATTATTACAGTTTCATATTATTTATTTGGAAAATAATTTATATATAACTAAATCAACAGTGAGCTTAATGTTTTATTTGTGTAAGCACTGTGGATTCAATAAACTTTAATTGTTGAAATGCCACAATTTTCCTATTGCAATACGTTTTTTTTATAATTTACATATAAATTATATAATTTTATAAATTACAGTTATAAATGCTTTTGAAATATTAATCCCAAGATTTTAAATTTAATAAGCAATTTATTTCAGGAAGAATTTTTACTGTTTTATTTGAGAAAGTGGGGAAATAAACTGAATCAAATGTAAAAATATTTTGTATTAGTGTTTGTGTGTATGATCTCAAATTCTTATGTTTTATAAGCTTTTTATTTTATGGAATGTTAATTCATTTATTGGCAATAAAATATTCTTTCAAAAAAGAATACGTTTATGTATTGGATCTAGATTGTAGATCTTCACGTACACTTAAATGGTGTTCAGCTGCATTACTGCTTACCTTAGGAGCTGATACTCCATAAAGGTACCTGTGAAAACATGGTTCATTAGAGCAATAACTTCCAACAACAAAAGTAATAAATTTTACCACAACAATATGAATAACTCTTTATAGAAGGAAACTACCTCTGATTGACTAATTGGCTCTTAAATAATTTTTTTGAAAATTTTCTATGGACTCAATTTTTTTTTTTAATCTAAAGAAGACTCCAGCAAATTCAAGATTCTTTTAACTTGAAATTTTATCGATTAAAACAAATTTAATTCTTTAAATAATTATACGTATGTTTACAACATGAAACAGTGGAATTTTGAAATCAGCATATTAAACTATCCTCTCGTAAAAAGTTAAAAAATGTGTTATACAAAGCTTTGCTGTTTATTGAAGATTAATATTAAATTAAAAAAAAATACATTATATTTATATTATAGAAAAAATAATACATTATATTTATTTTTCCTTATTAAATTTCCACAGCAATTCTTCAAAATTGTTATGAGAAGTTTTAAAGAAAACCTATACCTTTTTATTAATATTTTGTCATGAAATGCAATTTTCTTTATCAAAGCTTCAGTAGGAAACGCATTGCTGACGCTGACTACTGTGCTGTTGGGCCGGAAAAGGCACGTTTAATGTACCGTGCCTGCATGTCATGGGGCACTCTAAATAGTCTTCGAGCCGCTCATGAGGTTTGGATGGAGAAGAGAGGTGGGATGCCCCTGAACACCTCCAGGGGGTTTTCTATCAAAATTGTGCTGGAACCGAGCCAAATCGTATTGTCATTTGAATAGTGCTCAAAGCTACGCCCAACACAGACGTACGTCTACCCCTTTTCTGCAATGAATTTCGATTTGGCACCGTCAGACAGGTGGCATTAGCAACAAAAACAACATCTCTCAAAATGTAACTAGTCATCCTTATCATGAATTCCAACTTAATGTAAAACATGAATGTGATTTAATCGTTAATTGCAAAACGTTAGTGAAAATTAACTTGTGAAAAGCAAAATGTTGCTTTCAGGTTATTAGAATATCTTATAAACTTGTTGAATGTTATGTAAATTTTTACAAATGAGTGGAGAAAAATATAGAAATTGAAATGTTATTGGTCATTAATTCTGAAAAAAATTGCGTATCAAACTTCCGACCCGATACACAATTACATCATTGAATTATTCGCCATTGGTATTTTGAAATTTCTTCAGAGGTATGTGTGGTGATTTCCAGAAAATTTCGTTTCTAAGTAAATTGTTAATTTCTATTATAAACTTTGAATGTAGTTTTTTAATTTTTACATCAAATGCTGATTTGAAAACTACTGTTATCTTCATCGCTTAATTAAGATACAAAATCATAGCCTCGTTTAATTGCACAATGACAATCAAACCCAATCTATAGCTTTGAATTAGATTGCTTCGCTTCATTCGCCCAACACCCTATTTGTCCGAAAGGTGCCAGATTTATTATTACAAGCATATATTTGTTAGATGAGAACAAGACCTTGCACTAAAAATCATGTTTTAACAATTCCCATTTTAAAATTGAAGAGTATAGTTGTGAAGCTGTTGATAGCTTCACTTATTTAGGTTCAGAAATTAACAATAGAAGCGATTGTACTACTGAAACCCAAAAGAGAATTACAATGGCTAATAGATGTCTCAATGGAATACAAAAATAAAAGAAATCAAAGGTTCTATTTGTATAAAAGTCTTAAGATCAATATTAACTTTTGCACATGAAACTTGGTCCATGTCTCGAACAGATGAGAAATGATAAGTATCTACGAAAGGAGGATTTTAAGATCCAATTTTGGCGGAATTCAGGAAAATGGAACATGCCGAAGGTCAAATCTAGAGCTCTATCGATCATATAAGGAATCTGACATTGTTAACTTCATCAAAATACAACGAATTAAATGGGCAGTTCACGTTATCAGAATGAACGAAGACCGCACCACTGAAAAAGTCTTCAAAGCTCAAACCAATTGGCACACGAAGAAAGGGCAGGCAAAATCTTGGATAAATTAATGGCATAGAAATATAAACTTTAGAAGTGGGTTTATCCATGTTTTACGGCAACAGAGGGGAGAAATTTTAAGAAAAAACTCCGATAATTATTTCAATGGGTTGTAACTCTGAAAATAATGTGAATTTTTCAAAAATTCTAGTTGAGCCTCTGTACAGAGGTCTGAGCTATATACAAGCAAAATATTATAATAGAAGCATTTTTCATAAAGGAGAACATTTTGAAAATGGGTCATTCTATGTTCATTTTTTCTGTCAAAATATTGTACTTAAATAATTTTTTATTGTAATGCTATTCTTAAAACAATTTTATATACATTTTCTAATCTAAGTGACACTAAATAACATAAATATTATCCATTTACACGCTTTTGCAAAATCACGGTTCCGAACGTAGTCGGATACCTTAAGGGGAAATCATGTGTTCAAAATATGTTTCTTTCATATTAAAAACTAAACGTGACTCTGCATTTATCAAAAATGTGTACCATCGTAATATTAAATGAGTTAATCATAACCAATCATTCTGAATATTGAGAAAAAGCTCGATTGCTTTAATTCACATATGATACTAGGGAACAGCCATCTTTGATGAGGAATTTCTATAATCAAACTAGCTTACATTGAATATTTTTCCAATATGTTATTTCTCTAATATTTAAAAACTTTATGCCTCAATCAAAACTTCAGAAATTGATTTCGATTTTTCCTCTGTTATGAGAGGAGGGCGGCATTTATTTACAGAATTTCGTATGACAAACACTTGTCATGTTACCAAGTTTTAGAAATTTTTTAAAAATAAATGATATAGTTTTAAAAAAATTAAACGCGCTTTTATAATTTATCGAACTATAAAGTAAAAAATAATTCTTAATATAAGAATAAAATGATCAACGAGAAAATTAATGTCATTGGGGTGCTGGATATCAATTGTTACGATTTCTTACTAGTTCTATTCCGAAATGCTAAATTAGTATAAAAATGTAGTACCCACGCTTTTACCATATTGACATTAATTTTCTTGTTTATCATTTTATTCTTATATTAAGAATTATTTTTTTACTTTATTGTTCGATTCACTTTAAAAGCATGTTTTCTCGTTTTTTTAAAGTATAATTTATTTTTCATTTCTTAGTTAGATCTACAATAAAAGCATGTTTTTTTAGTTTTTAAAACTATCATTTATTCATTGATAAATTAATCTTGAATGCGCAATTTTAGAATTTGGAGTATACTTTGGCATCCTATCAGTGCTTCGATACGGCTTGGTTTGCAAAATGTAGGATCAGTCAATGAATCCTTCCCATTTTCACATAAAGAACACTTTTTCTTTGTTGTATTTGTATTGACCATGAGCGTTTTCGCTTTAGGGCTGTAACTTTTAAGTCACCAAATCTGGAAATAGAAAATCGTCAATCCTGACCAGGACCATGGAACAAAATTACGAAATTATTGTATTGTCATCAGTCCTCGACAAGTGAGCAAAATTTCGAATTAATCTCACCTTTTAAAGTGGGTAAAAATCGAGTTCAAAGATTCCGTTACATATCGTTGAAGCTAATAAAAGCGTGTTAAAAATATATGAATAAAATTTGGATGTAGGTGGAGATGAATCAGCATTTTCTTTTTTTCTGTGAGTTAATTTCTGATCTACACATTTACGGAATTACTTGCGACCAACGTATTAGAAAACACTAGTACTGTATGATAATTTTGAATGCTGGAAAACACTATAGCACTGAATCAAAATAATTGTGAATTGCTTAAGAAATTTTTCTGTTTTAATACAAGAACATGTAATATAAAATTTTTTTAAAGTCAATTCCTACTTAGATAAACAAAGAAAATTTTTATTTTAGCTACTTTTTATTAAATAGTTACAATTAATATAAATATGTAAAAACATATGACAGAATCACAACGTTAAGTGGTAATAAATTTTTATTAATTATCATTAAAATATCGTATTGGCATCCAAAACAATCGTGTATATGAAATTTCAGTTCAAATGAATGCTTTAAAACGTGAGAAAAAAACCTTTTCAAGTTTTGACACAAGTCGCCAAAAATGATGCCAACGTGGCTGTATTTGTAATTCTTTGAATAATTAATTTTAATCAATTAGTTTGTATTAATTATAATTAAATTATCGTATTTTTACCCAAAACAATAGTGTATAGGAAATTGCAGCTTAAACGAGTGCTTTAAAATGTGAGAAAAAAAAAACTTCAAGTTTTGACAAAGTCACCAAAAATGATGCCAACGTGGCTGTATTTGTAATTTTTTGAATAATTAGTTTTAATCAATTAATTTTTATTAGTTTTAATTAAATTACTGTATTGTCATCCAAAATAATCATGTATATAAAATTTCAGCTCAATGGAGCGCTTTAAAATGTAGAGAGTGTAGAGTTAGAGTAAATATATAGAGTGTAAGCTAATAGTAGGAATTGAATGAGACCCAAAGGAAAATTGATATAGGTCCCCCCTCCCCAGAGCGTATATATACTACATTGTAAACATTCTGTAATAATAATTCTGTAAAACGAAATAATTTTATATTCATAGGAACAATATTTTGCAAAACTAAATAGTTTTCTAATCGAAAATGCACCCTTTTTCATTTGTAGAAAAAACACCTGCAATGAAGGAGAGGAACAATTTATCGACCTATCAACAGATTCGAATTTAAAATCAAAAGCAAGAACAACAAATATAAGCAAAAACAGATGCAAAATTTTAATTTACTAATTCATTCAAATAAGGCAAAATTTCACACACAGCTATAAACGTTTTAATACCATTCAGAAAAATGACTTTTAGTGAAAAATAATATTCCTCCACGTGAGTGACTACACACAAAACAAGATATAAAAAGATAAATACAGAATATAAAATGCGACTGCAGATAATTTCAATAGACCTAGATTTCGACAGTTTGTGTTAAAGTAATGTAAGTACATATCCCAGTTGGGTAGATGATACTAAGTATTATTAATGTGAGTAAACTATATTAAAAATTTTTTACTAACAAATGAACACTTTTTTTATTGTCTTATATAAAGTAACTGGAATATGTGGATCTATTTTAAATATTATTTTATGATATGCTTGGAATGGGGTTCCCCGAAAACATTTTTCGTTCTAAGGGTTCTACGAGTCGAAAAAGTATGAAGAGACAGAGTACTACTGTTTCTAAAGTATTTGTAGCCAGAATATATAAATTTTAAAAAATATCCTGGCGCCATCTGTTGCAACTAAACTTAACTAAATCAAAAATTAATTCCAACATCACGAAAAATGTTTATGTATAGTGAGATTTTTTCCCCTATTCGATGGAAAGCAAAGGATAACTTACAAAAAATGCTTTTTGAAATAACTGTGTTTTTCTTCTTTTTAACACGCTTTTATAAGTTTCACTTGTATGTAATGAAATCTTTGAACTCGATTTTTACCCACTTTAAAAGGTCAGATTAATTCGAAATTTCGCACACTTGTCAAGGACCGATGACAATACAATAATTTAATAATTTTGTTTCATTGTCCTGATCAAGATTTTAATATTTAAGGATTTAGCGACTAATTCATTATATCGTTTCCAGATTTGTCGACTAATTGCATAAACCATTTTCAGATTTGGCGACTAATTCCATATGCCATTTCCAGATTTAGCGACTAAAAGATTAAGTTGCAACACTAAAACCGCAAATACGTTTGTGATTAATACAAATAAAACAAAAAAGTATTCTTTATGTGAAAAAGGACAGGGTGGGTGGATGCGTAGTTTTTCTGAAAATACAAATAATAAAAAAAAAAGACTCGTGCTTGTGAATAAAAATGATTTATGTTCTAACTGCTAAATATTTTTATTTTTATAAAGCAATATGTTTAGAAGTAATGATACGAATTAACATTATAGTAATACGTTTAAAGGGTGATAATACGAATGACATTTAATATTTCTTCTTAATACACTTTGATAGTTGGACCTGTATCTATAGAGACGGAATATTTGAAATATAACGATATGGGACTCATCCGAGGCACCGTAAACGGAGAGAATAAATACCCTTCAGCCCCATTAATTAGTATCCATTGAAGAGCAAGACTGATTCCAGGGGCCACATAATTCCGTCTCCAAATATCAAACTCAAGGATAAATTCAACAATGAATAAATGATAGTTTTGAAAACTAAAAAAAAAGGCTTTTATTGTAGATCTAACTAAAAAATGAAAAATAAATTATAGTTTAAAAAAAACTAAAAAACACGCTTTTATAGTGAATCGAACTAAAAAGTAGAACAATAATTCTTAATATAAGAATAAAATGATCAACGAATTGTGGTAAAAGCGTGGGTGCTTTGTACTATATTTTTACACTAACTCAGCATTTCGGAATATAAAAAGTAAGAAATCATAATTAATATAGAACACCACACGCTTTTATCCCAATGACATTAACTTTCTCGTTAATTATTTTATTCTTATATTAAGAATTATTTTTTTACTTTTTAGTTCGATTCACTATAAAAGCGTGCTTTCTAGTTTTTTTTAAAACTATAATTTACTAGCTGGTATACCCAGCTAGGCTACCCGTTCTTCGTACGGGTGAACTGAAAAATTAAACAACACAGATTGAAGGATAAAGGAAGTTTTTAATGAGTTAATTTTACGTGAATTTCAAATTAAACAAAAAAAAGCCTTTTGCATATCTCAGCTAAACAAAAAAAGAAACACCCTTGTTAAATTTTAAGTATGTAGATCTAATAGCTGATAAAAAGGATTTTTTTATTTATAATTCCCCGTAACACTCTTGAGGGTCGATTTTTGTAAATGCCTTCCTAAGCTGATCTCTGCTCAGCAAAAGTAACACATTGTTAAAAGTTTTGTGTAATGAACGCTTAAAATAGTGTAAATAATTTGTATCTGAAAGTGTAATACATTAATATTGCTTTCTGTTGTATTTATTTTATGTTAAAATTGTAATATTCGCAAGCAACGCCGTTTCTTAAATTATAATAGCGATTCAATGAAAAACACAGCGAAATGATAATGATAGTCAAATTGGCAAATGTCTAGCTACTTTCAAAGCTCGAGCTTTATTAGAGCTTTGTAAGACCCGCCATGCAGGGGCGCGATGTACGTTTATACTTTATCCAACGCATTATGATTTACTGCAGTTTTTTTCAAACAATACTTTTTTTTGGATCACTACATTGAAAATTAAGGGATATACATAAACAAAATACTCAACTTTCGGAAATTTAATCCGTTAGAGCTAATAAATTAATTATTCCACTGTAAAAATTATATGCACCTTTCTTTTAAAATAAATAGTCGAATAGTTTTCTAAGGTCTTCACTAACATACAAAAACATAAGACACTTAAATTTTGACATAAATTATTTTTCCGTGACAAAAATAATAAACTTTGCAATCCGCTGAAAACGCAATATCTGCTACAAAACTATTCGCCTCCCCGCTAAAATACTCACCATAGAACCCGTGCTGCCATCTACCTTGGAAGAGTGGATTTCAAAGAATATTCCTGCTAAGTATTGGTAGAATATTCCTTCTCCAAGTTGGTGTGGTGTGGTAGTTAGGAGAAGGGGGGTGCCAGCTCAGGTGTCGTCCACGTCACTTGACCATGGTTCAAAATTAGGTGGTCCGTTGCCAAAAGCCCTCGTGTAGCTGAACAGTGCGACATTAATATTCACTCGCTCCAAAAAATACAGTACAGTAGTTATAATTATTTTTATACTTAAAAATGCAATATTTGTCTATTCAATTAAAAAATCATAGCGTTATAATTAAGTACTAATCACAAACAAATTCTGAAAAGTTGTCCAAATGATGTAGTGTGAAAGAGAAAGTTTATTTACTTTAAATACCAGAACCGATGAAAGCATTTATTTTGAAAAAAAATCAATTTCTTACTACCAAATGTGCATAATAAAATCATAAAAAAAACATTCAAATAAAGAGATTTATAATAACCTCTCCCTTCAAAATTTAGTTTTATTCTGAAATAAAAAAAAATAGGGATTATGCTGATAACAGGAATTAATTAGAAGCGAGTGCCTTGCGTAGCCAAAACAAAAAGGGTTTTTTCACAAACAAAAGATAGATATATTGCTGTCGTGGGCTTTTTTGCAGCGCACGCTAGAATTGCTTGCAGATGGCAGAATTTTTCCTTACTTACTTGACAAATATCGTGATATTTTGGACACTTCACACAAAGCTGTATAAATTATAGCCTATGTGTTATTCTGATGTATAAGCTATATTACTGTAAAGTTTCATTAAAATCCCATTCAGTGGTTTTCGCGTGAAAGACGGTCAAACATCCTCACAAACTTTCGCATTTATAATATATAACTAGATTAGTAATAATTATTATCTAGTTTTTTGATTGTCTGTCCGATTCTTTAGTTTGAATATTTCTGTACTATCTTTTTATAAATGCATACATATATAGTTTGGAATAATGCACTTGTCAAGCATTCAGAAATAAACAGTAACATTAAAAAACACCCATTGGAGAAGGAAACTGGAAAAGGGGAGGAACAAAGAAAATCATCGACATTGATTAAATTCCTTCAAAAATGGCACTTTGTTGTTGGTGGTAGAGAGTCAAAAAATGCGATCATTTAAAATCTTTAAAGGAATCAAAAATTTTTTTTCTAGTTCTGATTTTTATTTACAGAAATATTTAGAGTGATGCTAATTAAAATACTTTTTATTTCTCACTTATGTTTCCGCACCATGTCGCTTTATCACGGATTCGATGAATTTTGTATTTAACATTTCTTTCAACCCATTTTCAATTCAATATCTTCCAGTATAAATTTCAGATCTATATGATCATCAAGAAATCATAACATGTGCATTATCCTAAAATTTGAAAACAACAGTTCAAAGCAAAACCACTCAATATAAATTTATATCGGTTTCTTTTTATATTATGGTTTCATAATTAGTTATTTTAATACGGTGGGAACATATTTCTTTTGAAACTTTAACCATAACCGTTAAACATTTTAAAGATACATCATTGGATGATATTGAAGGTCAATTTAAAAAACTTTTAAGAGATCGGGTGCTTAGCAAATTATAATCGGAGTGATAAATTTGTAACTAGGTCATCTAAGTGAGTGACGTTGAAAATGATCTCCGTCATTTTAAAAATTAAAAAATTAAAGAGGATTGCTTCTTTACATATTCTATCATCGCACTCAACCGTTGTAAGGACTTTGAAGAATGTTAAATGATTGGATTTTATAAATAGAATAGAGAAAAATTAATGATTCATGACTTCCGCTTACTTCTTATTGATACGCTTCCTGTTTTGGGATGAAAATTTTGCTACTGTAGAGAGAGAGAGAGGAGAGGATCCACATTACTTTGCAGTTATTTTTTTTTATATTGCATAAAAAAAAATCGTGTGGAAAGCATTTTTGGAAGAGTTAAACATGTTCTTTTTTTTCAAATAATTTTTACAATCTTGTAAAATTTATTGATGGTTAAGGTATTTCCAAACAATAACAAGAGCTAAAGAGGAAAAAATGACGTAGAAAAAGTTATAACTACTTCTTCTTAGGTAACATGTTATTAAAGTTCATTATTCATTCTCAATTCCTACTATTAGCTTACACTATCCCTATATATATATATTTATATATATCTTATTCAAATTTTCAATCGTTAATAAAATACTTTCTACTCATTCATTCAAAGTAGGAATAGTCTTAAAATTTTTTTTGTTTACTTGTTTTTAATTTTTATTTGTTAATGAGGAAGAATAGGTAAAAATTTGGATTTCTATTTTAAACACAAAACAAAGTTTTACTAAAAACATCTCAAGTACCGTTAAAAAAATCAATCTGTTAAAAAACTATTCTTATTTAACATAATTCTGGAAAGAAAGACGAGTCAAAAATCACTTCAGTTTTTGAGGCGAGAGTGTAATTTTTATTTATATAATAGTATATATATATTAATAGTGAGTACAGTGTATTTTATTGGTAATGTATTTAAACTTCTAATATTTTTCCTTCTTTTTATGGCTCAGAGTATAGGAAAATTACAAGTGAAGGTTGGCTAGCCCCAAAACTTTATTTAAACCTACAATCTTGGTTCCTAATGCCATAGGTTAGCTAATAGCTAAGGTTAGCTATTGAACTACTGTGGCTAACATCTCCTACTATCTCGACTAGTTATACTTAGGTTTTACAGCTGTTTGTATATATTTATGAATTATATATTTGTTTATATACGCTAGTCACGTGTTGCTTAGAATATTTTTATAACCCGGTATTGAAAATAGTACCTCTTATTTATCCCCCCACTTTTAAGCAACACCCCATTGGCTGTATCTCTTTATGTACATGAGCAATTGTTCTAGTGGAACAATTAGTCTAATTATTAGAACAGTTTATTCTAGTTATTAGTAGAAACGCGATTTCCACAGAATCCCTAGAGGAAAAACTGCTTTTATTTGAACAGAAACATTGAATAATTTTCAAAAGTTAATCTGTTTTGTATTTTTCCATAAGTAAAATGGTAAATTTTTATTTTGAGGTTCTCTGAAAGCAAACTAAAAGTAAATAAATGGAACATAAAAGGAAAAGTCATAAGAAATTATGCCATGTGTTAGAATAATTTTTGCTATTTAAGATTTCGTAAAAAAATATACATATTTTAACTAATTCTTTCACAATTTTTGCCTTTTTAATTCGATTCAACTGTATTTGTTCTGCACGACTTTCTTTGGATCGTTCATGTTTTTTAAGAATTGTACGAGGTATATTAACCACTTTTCTCTTAACATTCCAGGAACTTTTTCATAAAATCCATCACTAGACCGTGGTTGAAAATTACGAGGTTTTGCATAAATAGTCTAAGCATTGTTTCCTTTTGAAGGAAATTTACAATCAATCTATACAAATCTAAGTCACAGCCTTAAATATGCAAACACTTCTTAAACAAGACGCAGATCAGACAACCACAGCAAAGAACTTCAAGACAAAATTCGAAATGTCGAACGATTATTATTATTTTGAAATTCTGTTTTAATAAGTTACGGAAACAGTAATCAGTTTGACAGTTATACCAAACGATTTATTTAAGTAAATATTTTACAAATATATAATTAGAGCAACCAAACGATTTATGAAAACAAGAATAAGAATAATCATAAATAAGAAAATATGGAAGGAATTAAAAAAAAATTAAGCAACTATTTTTTTCTGAAAATTGATATTACAGAATGAAATAACTCTTTAAGTGTTTAATAATTTCCTCAAAAGTTATTTCCATTTTATGTGACCGTTGGTTCAACTTGTATTGAAAAGAAATATTTACACAAATATTTTAAGGTAATAAGCATCGGCTGTATGTTATCAACACATGAAGGCACCTTTTGTCATATAGATCTATATTACATACTTTTCGATAATGCTTCCAAATATATTCTTTATTTTCAAAACTTGAAAATTAAACTAAACATCGAAAACAAACACATGTAACTACTACTTTACATCACTGCAATGAAACCCTGGCATTCTCTCTTTAGTTCCAATCCGTGCGAAATTCAGTTAAGACTGGGAGTTATCGCCCAAAAGCCGCGGCGAGTGGCTGCTCAGGGGACCGTAAAAGGTGCCCACGGGCCTCTGTGAATCCATCCGTCCGCGGAAGCAACGAACCTTGCAGGGATGGCCCCACCGATTGCACCATCTGCCTCCGAAACCGCCCCGATCCGGACACAACCGGGACAAGTCATGGAGCTCTATTTCGGAGTCGCGACGAGAGGAGGATTTTAAAGTAAAAAAGGGCGGGATTCCAAATTTAGAAGGAGGAGGTATTCCCTCTCCTGCAGATAAAGTTACGAACATTTCTGTAGTTTCTGAAAAGAAAGAGCAATTAATTTCCGTAATATTGTAGATTTGGGGGCGTTTAAATTTATGAAGAACAGTTCTCGATTTTGTGGGTAGTTGGGGTTCTGTCTCTTCTGAATTATTTTAATCATGGGGGTCCTAAAATCCAAATGTTCCAGAAATCGATTTGGGAGAGGATTGGGAGGTTATTGTAGCATTTAGGTAAATTTATAATTTAGTATATAATTTATTTTCTATAAAAGCATGATTTTTTCAAATAATTCGGAAATACTTTGATGTAAATTAAAAAGTATATTATAAATGAAAAAAATAAAAATCAGTATAAATCTCTATATTTTTAGCGGGGAAAAGCTGCCGATTTAGTGGACAATAATAAAAAAAATTTTGTCCATCAAAAAATTATAAAACTTTTAATAAGCGATTTTTTTAAAATTACATACACAACACACACAGTTCAATATAATATTAAAATTACAATATGAAATTTAGAAAATTATAATTACTTTTTAAACTTTTATAAATATAATAAATAATTATAAAAACATGAAACATTATCATTTATCAATTATTTGATTCATGCAATATTATTAAAACAAAAAACGTACTAATTGTAGACAGAATATATATCTAACATAATTAAATTGTTTTTATGTTAATAACTACATGCAATGAAATCATTTGCATTAAATAAAATTGGGTACTTATAAAACAGTAGTATATATTTCGAGCAACAACATTGTTGAAGCAACATAGGCATGAACGATTTATACAGATCAAAATTCTCAAATCAAAAACATGAATGTTTATTTGTGTGTGTGTGTGTGTGAATGGTTTAATTCGTAAGTTTTTCATTCTATGAAGTTATTTATCATAATTACTTTAAGAATTTTAAAAACAATTTTTTGTAATTTTTTTGGTTGTGCTATGGTAATCTTTAATATTCATGACTCAATTTCTTCAATGTAAAAATCAACTGTAATTAAATTTTTTTCTCCAAAGAATTTCATAGCATTTTATGTGTGCTTGAGAATTTAATTTTGAGAGATTTTGATTATCTGCAATACTTGGGAGGAAATAATTTTGCTCAAAACTAATATTAATTTGGACATTTGTTGGTATGTAATATATTTCTAGGTTATTTCTGAAAATATTTTCACGTATTTGACGATATATAAATTTTTAGGGTACCCAATAAATTATGTACGTGTAATTTTTACAATTACGTTAATTATGATTGCAATGATCGCATAATATAGCAGATTTCGTGTATGTCATTGAAGATTCGATACGAATTTTCTTTATTTACAAGGATATTACTTCTCAAAATTTTCAGTTTTTATTTAATCGATTTGAGTCGCCGTGGTAGTCAAATAGTCATGGTCGCGAACTAGTGGTCGACGCTGTTTCCATCGACAGATTGGCTCGAGTCACTAAAGACCCACCAGGTAGAGAAGATGATGCATCCTGAACCTATCGAGGCTTTAAGTCCTCGTATTGGCGTCGTGTGGAAGTTTAGAGTGTCGGTAATCATAACGTGACATTGGTTGAAATGAGCTTGTGTTAACGTCTCATAAAGCAACACGAGGATGATTGGTGACGAGCATGACACCTCAGCTGGCAATTTCGAGATAGGGTGCCGTGCTCAGGTTTCGTCCTCCTCACTTTACCGTGATTCAACACTACTAGGTCCGTCGTCAAAAGCCCTCGAGTTTCTTCACAAGGATATATAAATAAAAAATTTAATTCAGTTGGTTATATTTGTTTCTATTGATTAAATGTTCTAAATTTGTTGAATTTTCTACATAAATCCATATTTCAGAATCTTGTTTTACTAGTTAAAGAATTAAAAGCATCTTTTTAAGGCTAAAAAGAAAATACAGTCGAACCTCCACATTACGAGCCTCTATATTGTGAATTTTTCAATATAGCGAACTTTTTCTTGGAACCAAGATTTCACGATTTTTTTCATAAAACAACCTCCCAATAGCGAAGTATATTTTCTGTATAACGAACTTTTTCTCGTGATTCAATTTTTTCTCTATTTTTGAAGTATTTCTGTACATTTCAAGTTATTCTCTATTTTAACCCGTTTTATGGTGGTCGTAAATTTTGAATTGGTTTTGTTAGGGGCCTAACTCGCCGAGAGCAATAGAATTCTGGGCGTTTTCTCAAAGAAATGTAACCTTTAACCCCCATTGTCCAGTTCACTAGAAACACCTTCGATAAACTTTAATGCTCTAAAATAATGCACGCTTAAAATTACTGTATGCTTTAAATTCGAAAATGTCCAAAAAATTCCTTGATTTTAATACAAAATATTATTTTTTTAATGTTGAAAATACAGTGTCGAGCCTTGACATTATCTTTTTTCTTGTTTTCCTCTTGCAGTTTCTCTTTTTCTTTCTCTCTTTTTCACTTTTTACTATTAGCTTACACTGTCTATTTATTTATTTATTTATCATCGTGGAATTTTCAACCGTTAATAAAATACATTTTAAAGCGCTCAATTGAGCTGAAATTTTATATACATGATTACTTTGGATGACAATACAGTAACTTAATAATAATTAATAAAAATTGATTAAAATTAATTATTTGAAGAATTACAAATACAGCCACGTTGGCATAATTTTTGGCGACATGTGTCAAAACTTGAAAAGGTTTTTATCTCACGTTTTAAAGCATTGTGTTGAACTGACATTTTATATACACGATTGTTTTGGATGACAATACGACACTTTAATGATAATTAATAAAAATTAATTACCACTTACTATTGTGATTCTGTCACTATCTTAATTGTAACTATTTAATAAAAAGTAGCTAAAATAAAATTTTTCTTTGTTGAACTAAGTAGGAATTGACTTAAAAAAACTTTTTATATTACTTGTTGTTTCTTTTTGATGGGTAAGATATATAAAATAAATAGATATTAATTTACAAAAAGGTGTGAATAATTACTTTTGTTTAATATATAGTGTATCAATGTAAAATTTGTTTTATGTGGTTTATAAAGTGTATATTGAAAGATGAATCTCTGTGCAATGAATTTTCAGTAAAATAAACCTTTTTCGGGATTATTGACTTCGTTAAATAGAGGTCCGATTGTGTATATAAATTACAGCACAATTAGAATTGCATACAGACAAAAAAGTTTTAATAGGCGAAATAATTATTTTTTGCATTGTTGATAAATACTGAGCGTGAACAACCTTAATACAAACTTGATACAAAGTGAAAATCAGAAAAGCTTCAACACAGCCAAATTTGATGGCTGTGAAGCTATTCCATTCTTTTATTTTAAGAAACTCTAGAGATAGAAATGTTAATTGCAATCTCAAATCAGCAACGCGTTTAGTCGAGATTTGAATTTATTCCGGTATTTGTAGTATAAAACTAAGTATATTAAATGCTTTTAATACTTTCCGTCTCACAAGAAAAAGAGCTTATTATCAAATATATATTTTATGCAATTTGTTTTGCTATATTTTATTTTTTTTTATATTAAGTTTGTTTTTGGCTAATGTTAAAGAATAGGTCCCGAATTTGGAATATTTTTTCAGATATAAAAATACTTAAATCATTATATTCTGGCCTCACTCTCCGGTAGAGAATCACATATTTTATCATACTACACATTTTTATCCGAGTTGAAACATTTTTTTCTTTAATAAACTGTGTTTCGTACTTTTTCTCCTACATCGTAATGCTACATGAGCTATCCCTTTACACGTTAAAATAGAATTTATAAAATATTTTTAAATTTTTAAAACACTACATTTTAAACAAATTCATGAGTTACAATATCACAAATTTTTATAAAAATTGAGGCATTTTTTTTTGTCTGAAAATGTGCTCCGCGTTAAGTTTACACTCTTGTGCATACGGCGAAAACAACCTTAAGGTGTCTTATGCAACATATAAAGGGTGTTTTTTTTTAGAGGTATAGAACTTTAAATTGCAATAAAACAACTATGCATTATTCGATTGACATGATTTTTTTTATTCGAAAGATAATCTTGTGGCATTACATTTTAAATATGATTTCTGGCATAGGACTGACACGGCTGGCTCGGATGTAGTCCAATCTGGACGTCCAATTTTCGATGACTTTTTCCAACATTTGTGGCCGTATATCGGCAATAACACGGCGAATGTTGTCTTCCGAATGGTCAAGCGTTTGTGGCTTATCCGCATAGACCAATGACTTTACATAGCCCCACAGAAAATAGTCTAGCGGTGTTAAATCACAAGATCTTGGAGGCCAATTCACAGGTCCAAAACGTGAAATTAGGCGGTCGCCAAACGTGTCTTTCAATAAATCGATTGTGGCACGAGCTGTGTGACATGTTGCGCCGTCTTGTTGGAACCACAGCTTCTGTACATCATGATTGTTCGATTCAGGAATGAAAAAGTTAGTAATCATGGCTCTATACCGATCACCATTGACTGTAACGTTGTGGCCTTCATCGTTTTTGAAGAAGGATTCCACCAGCCCATAAAGCACACCAAACAGTCAGTTTTTCTGGATGTAACGGTGTTTCGACATACACTTGTGAATTAGCTTCACTCCAAATGCGGCAGTTTTGTTTGTTGACGTAGCCATTCAACCAGAAGTGCGCTTCATCGCTAACCAAAATTCGCTTATGAAAATCGGGAACAACGGCAATCTCGTTTTGGGCCCATTCGACGAATCTACGCCTTGCTTGATCATATTTAAAATGTAATGCCACAAGATTATTTATCGAATAAAAAAAATTCATGTCAATCGAAGAATACATCGTTGTTTTATTGCAATTTAAAGTTCTGTACCTCTAAAAAAACACCCTTTAGATATCTAATTTTCCCTATAGCTTTTTATGTATCTTTTCTATAAGTTAATATGAGAATTTATATTCTGATCATTTAACTGCGAGGAACATTAAAGGTAGCATGGCAGTCTAAAAAAGCAATTCATGATGTTATGAAGTGAACCATCCATTTTTTTTAAATATCCGGTATTAAAGGGGTTTTTTTTAAATATTTTAATTTATACTAAAAATAAAAGAATAGGAATCAATAAAATAGTTCGTTCGTAAATACAAAAAGAAAAAAAAAGATATCCGAAGGAGATTGAGAGTTTTATCAATGTCGCTATAAAGCAACACGAAGGCTGTTGGCGATGGACCTCTTAATAGTTCTGAACCTCGAACAATGATGAAGACGATATCCGAGCTAGCACCTCCCTCTCCTAACTACTACACAAACGGGAAGACAGATTTTTTGTGCATCGACGGGTCTTCAGTGAGTGAGTGAATATTAACGTCGCACTATTGAGCTACACGAGGGCTTTCGGCGACGGACCACGTCATTTTGAACCATGGTCAAATGACGTGAACGACACCTGAGCTGGTACCACCTCTCCTAACTACCACACGAACGGGAGGACGTTTGAGCTCTCGACAGATTTAACGTGCATCGCTTCTCTACACGGTCGGTCTTTAGTGGTACTGGGCTCGAACTCATGACATGCTTGTCTTGATCCGATACCTTGACTACTCGGCTACCGCGGCCAACAGGACTCGAACTTTAGCCACGAACTCTTTAACATAACCACTAGGTCATGGGTGAGCAACTAGCGGCCTGCAAGGAGTTTTTATATGTGGCCCGCCAAGACTGTCAGGAAATCCGCTTTGAAACCGGATTCCTTTCCCGTGAGGAATCCATAATTCACCTAGTATATATTTTTCACTATTATTGAAAGTACTTCTACTAAGAGACTATGTGCAAAGTTTGGAGGTCGAGATCACACGATTTCAGGATTTAAAAAAAATTGAGCCTGAATACAGTTCTACTGCTGATACTGATACAGCACCTGAAGAGCTATAGCTGGAACTCATTGACTTTTAGTCAGATAACAGTGTGAAGAAAATGTTATATGCTATAACATTGATTGAATTTTACAAATATTTGTCAGCTGAAAAATTTCCATGTATGAAGAAATTTGGTGGGGAAAAACTGTTCTTTATATATTTTAACTGATATATTTGCGCGAGCAAAGTTTTTCCTTGCATGAAGAGTAAAGAAAAGTAAATATAAATGCAAGTTGTGGCTGAAAAACTTGCAGGCTGTGATAAGATTTTTAACAAGAAATCTCACTCCTGATTTAAAAGAAAATTGTTGAAAGGTACACACGATAGGGCGCATTTGTCCCATAAAACTGATTCTGAAATTAAATGTGCTTGCAGCTATAGATAATATGCAATTTGGACAGTAAATAAATTGAATAAAACTGTCAATATCTTATGAAAAAAATAATAAATGCAAGTTAGATAATGATTACTGCCATTTTAAAAAAAAAGAGAGTGGCCCTCCGCTCTCACAATGTGGCCAGCGAGCCAAACACCCCTAAACTAGGTTACCGATACTGATCTTCACATCCGAAGGAGAAACGAAGAAAATAAAAGATCATTCAAAGAAGTTCCAAGATCACTTCCGTGAAAGAGAATCTCTCTTTCGCGTGCACCCCCTAGATTTTAAACCTAACATTTAAGCCAAAATAAGACCATTAGTAATATAGAACTAATATAATGCAAAGATATATATATATATATATATATATATATATATATATATATATATATATATATAAATAAGACGCATTTGTTGTCTGTTCCCTCATAACTCGAGATCCAGACACCCAAATAACGTGAAACTTGGTACACGTACACAAAATTACACCAGAAAGGTTCTTAAATAGGTTTGGCGTTCATAATTCCTTCCAAATTTTTTAAAATTTAATTTTTAAGTGATTTTCCAGTGTTATGACGTCATATGTAGTCACGTTTCTCACTAAGTGGACAATTTATACTTTACATGCAGTTTTTCAAGATTATTACATATTTTTACTGTAGCTTTGTTTATCGGTTCGAATATTTATTCAATTTTTCTATTCTTTGATATTTAATTAGGATTATTTTTGGAATAAATAATTTTTTTAAGGATTATTCTTTCAATAACTAAAACTTTGTTTTGTTGTTTTGGCAACATTTAGGTATTATCGCGGGATGTTTATGTGTGTGATTTTGCTTGCAAATTACAACTTATTTATTTATTTCTTTAGAATGCGAAGATTATAATTTTGACAAACTAAAACTTCTCATTGATAAGAGTTATATTTCAGTTCGGTTCAAATGTAGTATAGGGGGGCAGTTTGGATTTGGCGATTTTTCTTCGGATTTTTATCTAAATGTCATGGTGAGATATCGAATTCATTCTAAAATAAATAATACCGAAAAAAGTGTACCTTGGAGACCACTTTTAGTAACCAAAATAAATGACTGCGCCAAGTAGCCCCCCTATACTACACTTGATCCAATAATATGGTTCTTTGTAATTTCATGTATCTTTATTTTAACCTTTAAGGGTAAACTATTGGCTTCAGTGCATAAAATTGCCATGCAGAAAATTATACTGCCCAAGCAAAAGCAGTGTTGGTAGTAATTACATATCAAACTGGAATAGGCATCAGAGAATGAGCAAAACAGACAAATGGCTTAAATACCTGTTGAGGAAGCAGGTGGTCATAAGATAAATTAATTTTGGAACTTATGTACTATCCTGACAATCGCCAACATTCAAAATAACTTGCCAAGTTGGCAACTCCGATCTTACATGTCATATATATATATGTTGAATTTTGAGTCGTGTGTGTGTGTGTGCTTCGTTTCATATATCGCCAATAGGTTGCAGTTATATGTAAGTACCTTATTTTTTCAAATTATGCTTTTGCATTGATAAAGTTAGTTCAGTTCTTTTTATCTCGGTTAATGTTAGTATTGTACTTCATTTTTCAATTTATTTTTATGCTCGGGATATATATATACTTTGGATAATTTTTGTAGTACTTGCGTATTATTGCACAATCGCTAACGTTCAAGACAACTCGCCACTTTGGCAATTCCAACTTTGTGTGAGTTGAATTAGCAATCATATGTGCTTCATTTTGTATAATGTCACCAATAGTTTGCAATAATACATAAGTACCTCTAATTCTGTACTTTACTATAACATTAGACGGGCCGCAACATACCAATTTGGCGTGATTTCAGAATCATGCCAAAAATGAGTATGTTGAGGAAGCAGGTAGTGGTAAGATAAATTATATTTGGCACCTATGTACTATCCTAACAATCGCCAACATTACAAATAACTTGCCAAGTTGGCAACCCTGATTTCGCACGTCATATATATGCTGAATTGTGAGTCATATGTGCTTTGTTTCATATAATGTCGCAAAAAGGTTGAGGTTATATGTAAATACCTTATTTTTCAAATTATGCTTTTGCATTGATAAAGTTAGTTCAGTTCTTTTTATGTCAGTTAATGTTAGTATTGTACTTCATTTTTCAATTTATTTTTATACTCGGGATATATATACTTTGGATAATTTTTTTAGTACTTGCGTATTTTTGCACAGTCGCCAACGTTCAAGACAACTCGCCACTTTGGAAATCCCAACTTTGTATGCGTTGAATTGGCAATCATGTGCTTCATTTTGTATAATGTCACCGATAGGTTGCAATAATACGTAAGTACCTTTAATTCTGTGCATTACTATAACATTAGACCGGCCGCAACATACCAATTTGGCGTGATTTCAAAATCATGCCAAAAATGAGTAGCCAACCAATATGAAATTAATATTATGAGTATTACCTTACCCTTTTTTATCTTTCCCTCCAGTAATCCTTAATTAATTCAATATATAATTTTTGTTTTTTTTTATATTTTAGTACTTACATTTTTTTTTTTGGTTATTATGTACTGCAAATATTTTTTTGCACATTGCGATGTCTTTGGCAAAATTAATCAGTGGTATTTTTCCTAAATATGTATTTTTTTATCTGTTTTTGACAATTTTTAACATTTTGTTTGATGTCTGTCTGAAATGCAAATAGCAAAATAAATATTTTACAAATATATATATATATATATATATATATATATATATATATATATATATATATTGTGTTTGTATGAAAATGTTTATACTGATTTATTCAAAATATTGAGTCTTTTATTTTTGATATCTTTTTAAGATTTAATTTTATGTTATAACTAGCTATACCCAGTTAAATGTTGCTGTTGCTCAGTCAGCTTTAAAATACTGGTACACCATAAAGTATGTCATGAAGCTTACAAAAGTAATAATACACAAGAATTCAAACAAATCTATATGCATATAAGACGCATTCGTTGTCTGTCTGAATAAACTTTCTCTTTCACACTACATCATTTGGACAAATTTTCAAAATTTGTTTGTGTGGTTAGTAATTAATTATAATGCTATAATTTTAATTGAATAGGCAGATATTGCATTTTTAAGTATAAAAATAGTTATAACTACTGTACTGTATTTTTTTCAGTGAGTGAATATTAACGTCGCACTGTTCAGCTACATGAGGGCTTTTGGCGACGGACCACATAATTTTGAACCATGGTCAAGTGACGTGGACAACACCTGAGCTGGCACCCCCTTCTCCTAACTACCACGCCACACCAATTTAGCAGGAATATATTCTACCAATACTTAGCTGGAATATTCTTTGAAATCCACTCTTCCAAGATATATGACGGCACGGGTTCTATGATGAGTATTTTAGCGGGGAAGGCAAATAGTTTTGTAGCAGATATTACATTTTCAGCTGCCAGCGTTTTCAGCGGATTGCAAAGATTATCATTTTTGTCCCCAAAAAATAGTTAATGTCAAAATTTAAGTGTCTTATGTTTATGGAGACCTTAGAAAACGATTTGACTATTTATTTTAAGTGAATGGTGTATATAATTAATTTTACAGTGGAATATCTTTAATTTATTAGCTCTAACCGATTAAATTTCCCTAAGTGGAGTATTTTGTTTATGTATGTCTCTTAATTTTCAATGTAGTGACCTAAAAAAATATTGCATGAAAAAAATTGCAGTAAATCATAATGCGGTAGATAAAGCATTAACATGCATCACTCTCCTACATGGCGGGGGTCTTACAAAGCTCTAATAAAGTTTGAGCTATGAAAGTAGCTTGACATTTGCCAACTTGACTCTATTGTCAACATTTCGCTATTTTTTCCATTGAATCGCCATTGTTATTTAGGAAACGACGTTGCTTGCGAGTATTACAATTTTAACATAAAATAAATTCAACAGAAAGTAATATTAATGTATGACACTTTCAGTTATAAATTATTTACAATATTTTAAGCGTCAGAAAACTTTTAACAATGTGTTACTTTTGCTGAGCAGAGATCAGCTTAGGGAGGTATTTTCAAAAATCAACCCTCAAGAGTTTTACGGGGAGTTATAAATATAAAAAAAATCCTTTTTATCAGCTATTAGATCTACAGACTTAAAATTTAACACAAAGGTATTTTTTCTTTTTTTTTTCTTCAGCTGAGATATGTGAAAAGTTTTTTTTGTTTAATTTGCAATTCACTTAAAATTAACTCATTAAAAACTTCTTTATCCTTCAATCTGTGTTGTTTAACTTTTCAGTTCACCCGTGCGAAGAACGGGTATACCAGCTATATATATATATATATATATATATATATATATATATATATATATATATATATATATATATATAAACCACATTACAATGTTGTAACATACAGTCTGTCAAAAAAGTATTGGGACACACTACCATTTCATAGATTTTTATCGTAATATTTTATTTAAACATAAATATAAAACAAACAAAAAAGAGAAGTAAATGTTATTTTGGTAAATACAAATAATAATTTGAACAAAACCGATACATTAATGCAATTATGGTTAAAATTGAAAATGAAAGAAATCGAGTTAAAAAACGTGCTGAAAAAAGTATTGGGACACTTCCCAATATATTAAGAAAACACAATTCCCACTTGGAAATTAAGATTTTGTTCGGCCGCCCTTGCTTTTTATGTCCTCTCGATGTCTATTTGCATAGATTGGATCATTTTTTTGCAAAACGATCTATCGAGTTTGGTTCACTCTTCGACCAAATATTTTCTTAAATTCTGCTTGTTAAAAATTTGGTGCTCATATAGTTTTTACTGCAAATAATCCCACACATTTTCAATGGGATTAAGGTCTGGACTTTGAGCGGAAGTCTTAATAAAACTAGAACACACAGTTATAGGACCCATAACTTGAAAATATATACAGAGTATGTTTCGGAACATTATCTTGGTACAATTTAAAATGTCATGAGATTCCCAGCTTGTTCGCACTTTGCTTTAAATTTCGCTTGAGAGTGTCAAAAAAAATACACATATTTATTCATTATATCATCAATAAAATGTAAGTTCCCGACACCAGAGCTTGCCATGCAGCCCCAGACAATTTGGTTACCCCCTCCATATTTGACAGTTGGCCGTAAATTTTTGACATGCATTGCTGTATTTGATTTCCGCCAAACCTTTTACTTGCCATCCGATCCAAAAATGTTATATTTGCTTTCTTCAACAAAAATTACATTTTCCCAATATTCAGTTAGTTGTTTACATACATTTTAGCAAATGCCAACCTATCTTGTATATTTGCTTTTTTTTTTTTTTTTGCTGGTGTAGGGCTTTCTTTGAGGTACTCTACCATGATTCTTATGTTTTCTTGAAACATTTGACGGTTTAAGATTTACTGATTTTCCGAACCTACTTTTACATTGCAAAGTCATTTTTACTGCACTAGTTCTTGGTTGATTGATTGATTGAATATTAACGTCGCACTGTTCAGCTACACGAGGGCTTTTGGCGACGGACCACGTAATTTTGAACCATGGTCAAGTGACGTGGACGACACCTGAGCTGGCACCCCCTCTCCTAACTATCACACCACACCAACGGGAGGACGTTTCAGCTCTCGACAGATTTAACGTGATTCGCTGCCCTACACGGCGGGTCTTTAGTGGTACTGGGCTCGAACCCGTGACAAAGCAAGCCACGGTCCGATATGCACTAGTTCTTGGATTAATGTGTAATTGTCCACCTCTCTTCACGTTCATTAAATATCCTTGGATGCCCTGATCTTTGCTTGTTTTCAACGCTATTTGTTTTCTTGAACCTGTCAATGATGTTAAAAACAGTACACTTACTGAATTTCACGATTTTTTGCCTTTACAGCAAATTGATTTCCCCTCTTTCTAATGACTTATGAGAATCCGCACACCAACCGATATATCCTTGTTTATCGCCCTTTTTTTCTATAAATAATCTTATCTGTTGAAGAGTTTGAGTGAGTGAGTGAAGATTAACGTCGCACTGTTCAGCTGCACGAGGGCTTTTGGCGACGGACCACGTAATTTTGAACCATGGTCAAGTGACGTGGACGACACCTGAGCTGGCACCCCCCTCTCCTAACTACCACACCACACCAACGGGAGGACGTTTCAGCTCTCGACAGATTTAGCGTGCATCGCTGCCCTACACGGCGGGTCTTTAGTGGTACTGGGCTCGAACTCGTGACAAAGCCAGCCACGATCCGATGCCTATACCACACGGCTACCGCGGTAACGTTGAAGAGTTTGAACATAAACTTCTAGTCTAAGAAAGTGGCGCGAAATTAAATTCCATTGATGCGCTTTATATTTGTTAAATTTCTCATTTCAAAAGTGTCCCAATACTTTTTTGACGTGTGCCTTTGAATTATACAGAGTGATTTTTCCAGATATAGAGGTTTAAGTTGGCATTACTTTCCAAGATGGCGACCAATTTAACAGCTGTCAAGTGATTTATTCTCAGTTTGGTTTGGCAATCCATCATGAATAGACTCACGCCTGAACAACGCTTTCAAATTGTGCAATTTTATTTCGAAAATAATGGTCGCGATTTTCATAAGCGAATTTTGTTTAGCGATGAAGCGCACTTCTGGTTGAATGGCTACGTCAAAAAACAAAACTGCCGCATTTGTAGTGAAGCTAATCCACAAGTGTATGTCGAAACACCGTTACATCCAGAAAAACTGACTGTTTGGTGCGCTTTATGGGCTGGTGGAATCCTTCTTCAAAAACGATGAAGGCCACAACGTTACAGTCAATGGTGATCGGTATAGAGCCATGATTACTAACTTTTTCATTCCCGAATTGAACAATCATGATGTCCAGGAGCTGTGGTTCCAACAAGACGGCGCAACATGTCACACAATTCGTGCCACAATCGATTTATTGAAAGACACGTTTGGTGACCGCCTAATTTCACGTTTTGGACCTGTGAATTGGCCTCCAATATCTTGTGATTTAACACCGCTAGACTATTTTCTGTGGAGCTATGTAAAGTCATTGGTCTATGCGGATAAGCCACAAACGCCTGACTATTTGGAAGACAACATTCATCATGTTATTGCCGATATACGGCCACAAATGTTGGAAAAAGTCATCGAAAATTGGATGTCCAGATTGGACTACATCCGTGGCAGTCCTATGCCAGAAATCATATTTAAAATGTAATGCCACAAGATTATCTTTCGAATAAAAAAAATTCATGTCAATCGAATAATACACCGTTGTTTTGTTGCAATTTAAAGTTCTATACCTCTCAAAAAACACCCTTTATTTGAAAAGTTAGATCAAATTATAATTCTAATACTAATGAAATTTTCCTTATGTACTGTACACCAAATGTTAAAATTTCTTTATTCATTTTGTTTTTGTTTAAACGTAATGAATATATTTATAAATGACTTTAGAGTTATGCATGCGAAGTGTCACAATACTTTTTTGAGTGACTGTATAACGGCTTTTATCGCCCGTTTTTAATGAATATGACATCTGCTGGGTTCACGATTTGTGATAGGAAAATAAATTTAATATTCAGTTAGATTTAGCTATCCTGATAGAAATATTTTAATGTATTACTTGTTTTTGTTTGGATGGCAGTACATTTTTTCTGTATATGCTCCATACTTCGGTGTGATCGTGGTCATGGTCGCGAACTCGAGGTCAGTGTTATTTCTGTCGAGCCCTGGAGACACTAAAGACCTAATTAATGAATAACAGTTTTATATTAAAAATATTTTTTTAATGTAATTGTACTCTTTAATATTCTGTATTTTTCGGTATTTATCAGAGGCATTTTTCAAACCTCTGTAAAAGCAATATAGACGAAAAATCTCTGCAGGGAAAAAGTTAATTTCATCATTTTATACGATCTGTTATCTAATAGCTAAAGATTATGAAAAAAAAATTTTTTTTACTAGAAATATCATAATTCATCATATATATTACCTAAATTCAAAGCATTAATACTTTGGTAAATTGTTTCACTAATGTACATGATAAATTGACAACAAATTATAATGACGTCTTGTCGAAACCTTTGAGGTAAATGGTTTTCTAAAAAGTTTAACATAATAAAAAAAACTAGTACATATTTATACCACTGCTGAAAAATAAAGAATTCATTGCTTAGTTTGAAAATTGAATGTACATGAAGGCTGAAAACTATAGATGAACAGATCACAAAAATAAACAATTTGGATAAGTCTGAAAACATTTCAAAGTATTTTAGATTCATCTAAGAAAATTTTTTTTAAATGTTTCAAAACATGTTTCGAACAAAAAACAGATTTCGTAAATGCAATTTGTTATTGAACCACTCGAGTTGAATTTTTTTAATAAAATGTTACATGTCCTTTAAAAGATAACACGTATCAAGTTTTACGCAATTAATATTTAAACTTATCTATTTTTATTTCATGATGCATTCATAATTATCTGTCAATTCATTTTCTTAAAATTGATTTTCTACTGCTGATTGTTATCAGTATCTCATCAAATTGCTGCAAATAGGTAATGTAAATCTATTCCAATGATGCATAGGTTTTAATATGCTTTCTAGTATATATTTTTAAAAATATTTATTTGAAAAAAATTAAAACATTTTAAATATAAAATCATCTGTTAAAGAAAGTGAAGAAAAATAACTTTTTTTCAAAATTATATATTAGGTTCTAAGAGAGTAAATATACTATAAAAATAATGTTTTGAGAAATTGCTCTAAATTTTCTTTAAATATTTTTAAAATTAAAACGTACGTTTCTTATTATGATGATTAGACTATAAATGTAAAATTCACTTCGAATATGAGATACAGAACTAAAATTTGTTTTAATATAAGTATATATATAGTTATTGTTAAATCAAAAATACACTCAACGTATTGAAATAATTTGCTTACATTAAAAATAAAATAATTTCTTCCCAAGTTATCCGTACGACAGTCATAATTTCTTAGTAAAAATTTTAAAGTGTCGTAATAGGAACTTAATTTAGCTTCGAAAACATTCATTTTAGAAAAAAATATCATTTTCCTGTCTTTAGTGCGCTTTCCGACATATTTAAAAATTTAAAATGATAGAATGGAATAATTACAAAAAATATCAAAACAACTATTTACTGAAATCATTATAATGTCAGAATTGAAACACAAAATTATAATTATATATATATATCCCTCCCCCAAAAAAACAACAACAACTTGTGCTTACCATATGACTTAATTTTTTATGGGAATCTTTATAAAACTTCTCAAATTAGTCGAGAAATTAACCTTTTCTTTTAAAACAACAATTTTTAACATACATATTTGTGTCACGTCGGTTAATATCAAAATCTCTCTCTGTCTCATTAATTTATTGATTGATTGTTTATTTATGTCGCTTTTTGAAACTACTTATGAGCTATTAAAGACGAACGCAAATTTGAATCTCGGTCAAGTGACGAGGATGACACCTGAATGGCCCCCCGCACTCTCTTAATTAACACACTCAGGGACATCTGAAGTGGCCGCGGTACCCTAGTGATCAAGGTAATGGACTCGTGGTTGGCTTGTCACGAGTTCGAGCCTAGTACCACTGAAGACCCGCCGTGTAGGGTTGCGATGCACGTTGTAACGTTTGAAAGAATAATGGTAGCGTATTCTTGGTTAATTAAAATATGGAATTTATTTACGTCACAACTATTGAAAATTATTTACTAAATGATACATTAGAGTTATTAAAGTTAATTATAGATTGTTGGAGTCCACTATTTTGTGAGAGGAGGATTCGTTCGTCACCGCTCTCGTGCAAGTTCAAAGCATCTCTCCCCTCATCTTCCGGTCGAGGGGGCTAGATTCCTCGGGGGTCAAAAAAGGGTTGTGTTGCACCTGCAAGATGCACGTGTGGGTGTCGGATCCACAAAGAAACCGACCCCTCTCGATGTTGATGTTCGGAGAAGCGACGTTACAGCGTGAAATCTGTCGAGAGCTCAAATGTCCTCCCGTTGGTGTGGTGTAGTAGTTAGAAGAGGGGGTGCCAGCTCAGGTGTCTTTCTCGTCACTTGACCGTAGTTCAATACGAAGTCCGTCGCCAAAAGCCCTGAAGCAGCTGAACAGTGCGACATAATCACTCACTCAGGGACGTCTTAAGCCATGAGTCAACCGAGCACTGAGCCTCACCCTCTGTGGGGGCCTCGTTTCGTTCTCGAATCAATCTTAATAAGATCATAATCCGGATAATTTTAATTATCAAATATATTTTATTCCCGTACATATTCTCAATAAGACAGAGAATTTCAAACGGCACGTCAACTGGCAAAAGTTACAAGATCGTATTATTGTGTGATGACCGATGTCCACATGTCTAGGCCTAGACTTAATACTAGAGGGTGTTTTTTTCCAGGTATAGAAGTTTAAATTGGCATTACTTTCCAAGATGGCGACCGATTTAACAGCTGCCAAGTGATTTATTCTCAGTTTGGTTTGGCAATTCATCAAAACGATCATCAAGCAAGGCGTAGATTCGTCGAATGGGCCCAAAACGATATTGCCGTTGTTCCCGATTTTCATAAGCGAATTTTGTTTAGCGATGAAGCGCTCTTCTGGTTGAATGGCTACATCAACAAACAAAACTGCCGCATTTGGAGTGAAGCTAATCCACAAGTGTATGTCGAAACACCGTTACATCCAGAAAAACTGACTGTTTGGTGCGCTTTATAGGCTGTGGAATCCTTCTTCAAAAACGATGAAGGCCACAACGTTACAGTCAATGGTGATCGGTATAGAGCCATGATTACTAACTTTTTCATTCCCGAATTGAACAATCATGATGTCCAGGAGCTGTGGTTCCAACAAGACGGCGCAACATGTCACACAGCTCGTGCCACAATCGATTTATTGCAAGACACGTTGGGTGACCGCCTAATTTCACGTTTTGGACCTGTGAATTGGCCTCCAATATCTTGTGATTTAACACCGCTAGATTATTTTCTGTGGGGCTATGTAAAGTCATTGGTCTATGCGGATAAGCCACAAACGCTTGACCATTTGGAAGACAACATTCGCCGTGTTACTGCCGATATACGGCCACAAATGTTGGAAAAAGTCATCGAAAATTGGACGTCCAGATTGGACTACATCCGAGCCAGCCGTGGCAGTCATATGACAGAAATCATATTTAAAATGTAATGCCACAAGATTATCTTTCGAATAAAATAAAATTCATGTCAATCGAATAATACATCGTTGTTTTATTGTAATTTAAAGTTCTATACCTCTAAAAAACACCCTATATAAACAATCATCCAACTAATTTAGTCGAAATGCCGGCTAAAGTCAAGAGTCGAGCTGGTGCGATTGTGAGATCAGCACATTTGTTTGTTTCAAATTACCTTTTGTACGAGTATTTGTCAATGCATGCTATATAATGTCTATTTTTATAAATTATAGGCAGGGCCTAATTTTGCATAGAGGCCTAGGGCCTCTAAAAGTCTTAAGATGTTATTAATCACGCAACATCAACATGAGAACATTCAGCATCGACAGCATTCATTAGCTCTCTACACGGTGGGTATTTTCCAACATCAAAACTGGAAGTCATGACTGGATAACGTCGTTCACCAATTTCTAACCATGATTCTATTAAGCCCCCTGTGGTGGTGTGATGTCTGTATGAACTAGTACCAACATCACGCGAAGACGATCGTTTTGGCGTGATCGGTAAAGTACTCGCATTCGTTCGAAATGGAAGGTACCCAGAATGAGCCTTCCTTCCTTCACCCCTTTTCTATCAAAGCCCCCTTTAAAAAATTATATACTGTCAAATTAAAGCATTGCTACCAAGAAATATTTTATCACAAAATGTTTATGAGCATTAAATTAAGATAATTTTATTCATTTAGTGTATTTTCTTTAAAAACAGTACGTAGATTTTGGTTGACTGTTTTGTTAACGTCAATCTTTAAAGAAATATGAGGGTTGTTGGAGACGGAACGAAAATTTTATGGTACCCGGCTACTTGCGACATTTTTTTTTTTGAAAAAAAATGCAGAAATGAGGACTCTTTTTGTGGTTTTTAGATTTATTTAGTACATTTTAAGAAAAATATACTAAAATTAAAACGAGAAAAAGAAATTATTATTACTAAAATGGGGGAAAATGGGTAAAAATTTACAAAAAATTACATAAACGGGGCCCATTTTGTACAAAAAGTTTATGAACAAATTTAAAATTTTTCAATTTTGTTGTGTTACTTTGCAATTCATTTTTGAAATGACTATCAGGATGAGAGATATTTTAATGTTTGCAAAAATTGGAGCACTTAATCTCTTAGATATTATTTGAATAAAACAGTGATTGATAAATTTGAAAGTTAAAACACTTCTACTTCTATACAGAACATACACAAAATATTTCATTTCATTATTTTCAAAATTTTTTGAGCAATCCCTGTCCCCGTTTGAGCATTTTCTAAAAAACCGCATTTCGAGTAAAATGCGTTTTAAAGTATGACATCTTGCTTAAAATAGTGGGATCTGCTTTCACTAAAATACTTGTAGTTTTTGTTCTAGTGAATGGAAAATAATAAACTTGGTATTTTTATGAAGCTAATAAGATGGCCTGTGAAATAAAATCATCAAAAAAATTGTCCATTTTTGGCAAAATTCACAATTTTAGGATAGTCGGACACCTTTAAGCCATTGTCGAGAACGAGAGCTGATCTGGCACCCTATTCTCGAAACTTCCATACCCCGCCAATGTGAGGGCATCGATCCTCGTCAGATTTAAGGCTGTCTTCGTTAAATACGCGAGAGCGTGAACTAAACCTGGAGTACGTTTTCAGACAGAAAAATGCCTCAATTTTCATGAAAATTTGCAACAATGTAATTAGCACATTTGTTTATAATACAGCGTTCTAAAATTATCAAAATATTTCATAAATAATCATGTTTTAATTTTAACATGCAAAAGAATAATTGATTTAGCATTATGGTTTTGGAGGGAAAAAATTCGAAACACACATTTTATACCAAAAAAGTGGATCAATTCGGTTAATCGTTGAAACTGAGCCACGCCCATTTGAATGGCGAAAAATGTAAACAAAGTGCTTCGTTTTTGCTTAAAAGTTGAACACCTGATATAAATCAAAACATGTATTTTTTATTGTAAATTGAGCCTTTTTTTATTTCCTAGCCGATTAGAAGTCTCACTGTATACATTAAAATCACTTTATCTCAAAATGTAAATTTTGATGTTTGATGTAGCTTTTCAGAGAAATTACTGTTCACAGAGATGTAAATTTTTTATGATATGTTTATAATGATGGCTAATATATATTGAAATGAGCTTTTTTTGTAAAAAACTCAATAATTTATTTTTTACAAATTTGTTTCTGTGGAACATGGGTCCAATTTCATCATGTTTGATAAACTATTTTATAAATAATGAAAAAATTCAAAATTAGTTAAAAATTCATTTCAGTATAACGAGAAAGGTATACTTTAATTGTATGAAAAATTTCGAACATATACATATAACAGATTTTGAGAAAAGGTACATTGAAAACAGCCAATTTAACATTGTCGGTATTGAGGTTTCCAACTCCTCTTAAAAATGAGTAGTAGGTATAAAATGTTGTTGTTGTGGCTAATGCCACCTGTCTGACGTAGTCAGAACGAGGCCCACGAAATTCATCGTGGCATGGGCAAGAGGTACGCCTGTCGTTGGCCTTGAGCACCATACAGGTGACAGTGCGATTTAAGCTCGGTGAAACTCCCCGAAGGGACGATAGATGGCGACACGATCTCTATCTCTACCTCCACAATTTCTGCAAGTGAACTGAAGGGGAGGGAAATATTCTCCAGTTCCTGCGCTCGTGAATAAGCCCACAAGACTACGGACCCACTGATTTAACGAGCACGTACTCCGCGTGCACTTGGAGGGTATTTGGTGACATCGGGCATCGAACCCAGGCCTTCCGGTCTGGAGTGCGATTCTCTAACCACTAGGCTACCCACGGCCCATAAAATGTGGTTCTCCATAGCATTGGTACCCAACCTTTTCATCGCCGGGGCCCGGTCAAAACGTTTGATAATTTTAAAGCCGTCCGCAGAGGGTGGGACGTTGATTGATTATATTTTAAATTGTTTTAATTTAATAATTTTAGTTTAATTGTATTTAAACATGTTTTCAGAATAAAATATAGTTACACCAAAAAATGAAAATAAAGTGATTTCACATGCAATAAAAAGTGATTTCCATGGAAAGTCGCACAAACCTGAGAGAAAACCCCAGGGGACATAAAATGAAAATTTAATGCGGCCCCATACCACTTGATCCATGGACAGGTACCGGTCCGCTGCCCGGGGGTTGAGACACTTCCATACAATAGAGAAGCCAAAATATAATGTTAATATCTGTAATATTAATTTATATCTGAAAAAATATTCTAAGTTAGGGTCCGATTCTTTAACAATAAGCGAAGACAATGTACATCAGCCCCTTTACACGGCTGGTCTTTACCGGCACCAGGCCTCCAGCTCTTGCCTCTCTGGACTCAAGTTCATGACCAGGACCATTCAGCTAGTGTGACCTCTTATTATAACTGGAAAAGCAAATGATATGTAAATAGACATGTTAAAAATTTTATTAGCAAAAGCACTTATTTCCAATATTCGTTTTCTTTTCTCCTTTTTAGTTTTTTTTAAAAATTTTTATTCGATCACAAACTTTTAAAATATTTATTAAGTAATTCATTTGTACTGATAATCTTCATTAGTTTTGATTATGAGTACACAGTTGCATTTATTTTTTATTTATTAATATTTTATTATAATAAAAAACACTATACCCCTCTTGGAAAATTATTGCAGGACAACATTTCGGCAAAATACAATGAGAAAAAACTGCCAATTCAGAAAAGCTAATTGTTCCATAAAAATTAGTCGTAGATTAAAAAAAATAGTCTTTTTTAGTACGACTTTTTAAAATATCATGAAATACAAAGTACACATTTTCTTACATCACTATCAACAAGAATTCTTGAATTTAGAGATCTAATAAAAAAAACCCCCTTTTGACCAACCTCCTTCATTCAAAAAAAGTACACCCTTAAGACACATAGTAACTAATTAAGAGATCTCCAAATGGTTTAATAAGTAAAAAACTACATATTCTCCAAGGCAAAATAATAAAGAAAGGTAAAGGGCAAGAGAAATGACTGAAAATTAAGAAAACGGCGACTTACGCCGCTCTGCACCCCATCGCAACCAAACGATTGAATGGTTCCCCGCTTCTGGAGGACCTAATTGTGTTACCAAAAGTCTGATTGTCTCTTGTTCATAATTGATTGAATTCTTCACGCAAAATTTATGCTCGGCTTTTGGCAGCGGCCGGTATTTCCGAGATCATTCAATGATTCTGATTGGAGGCAATTTATCGACGGTTAGACCCAACCGAGGGTTACAATTTAGTTTTCCCTCAACCTGCTTCGTTACGGAAACTCAATAAAAAATAAAAGAGAAAAGGGACCAAACGGGATAGAGTATATAAAAGAGTCGGGTTTTAGGTTGAGCATATCCCTAGGTCCATTTGCGGAAGCAAAGGGTAAAAATTCGGAAACCGGTAACGTCGGTTACAGAGTTCTGAAATTCAATATTCATTCTCTTTTGAAGTAAGAAATTGAATATGGATATTTTCCCGATGTCGATTCGATATTCAAATCGGTTTTGTGCTTTTTGGTTTTTTTTCAAGGGGATGGAGATGTAGAGATAGTTTTTAATGTTTTGCTGAAGAAATTAACTTTAAATGTTAAAGAATGTTCAAAACATAATTTAAAGGCAGGCCTTTGTTGAAGTGAAACTTTTTTTAAATAATAAAGTTGTGATTAATTTTATTATTTTTCTCGAGAACTGTAAAATTTTAAAGATATATATATATATATATATATATATATATATATATATATATGTGTGTGTAGTACAAAATATATTACTTAAAGATTCTTTACAAATTTCAACCTTTTTTAAACACATATGATAAAACTAATTAAACACGCGTATGAATTCTTAATGGGCTAAATTCATGTGACGTCCTAATCACATGACAATGACAAACACGTGTTTCTAGCCAATTGGTTCATAAAATTCAGGTGACGTCATAATCATACGATAGATATAACCATGTGTTTCTAGCTAATCAGTTCATGCGCTTCGTTGTTGCCAACTTTTGCTCTTTGCAGAAACTTTCTTTTAAAAAGCACATATTTGTCAACAATAATAATGGACATAAATAGACAAAATATGCTTAATTTAAAAGTACACGAATAAAATAAAATTTCTTTTTTAGTTTTGAAAACTTTTTGATGAATTTTTTTTTCATTACAGTTGAGCCTCTTTACCCAATTTGAAATTTTATCTAAATTTTACAAATTGAACAACAAGTATAAGTTAGTTTAATGTCCGGTTTGAATTAAATCGTGAACACGTGATTGTCTTTATCATGTGATCATCATGAATTGAGCCCATTCAAAACTACATTAGACTTGTACTTTTTGTTCCTTTTGTAATATTTAGATAAAATTTCAAATTTTATAATTGGGTAAAGATGTTCAAGTGTAATTATAAAAAAATTTAATCAAAAAGAGATCTTAAAATCTTTTTAAAAATCTTATTTTATATATGTAATATTAAATTAATAGTATTTTTCTTATTTATGAGCATTAGTATTGTTGACAAATATGCACTTTTTAAAAGAAAGTTTTCCGCAAAGAGCAAAAGTTGGTAACAATGAAACCAAGTGAACTGATTAGATGGAATCACAATTGCATTTAATGATGTGACCATTACGTCACATAAATTTAGCCCATTGGAACGTAAATTTTTAATTAATTAGACCAAAATGGAAAAGATAAGTCATCTTAGAGAATAATACATATTTTTTCAAAAGATTTTTATCACTCTCTCTCTATCTATTGAAAGAGAAAACATTATTTTGAGAGAACTTGATTTCAAAACTATTTAAATTTGTAAGGTTATAAAAAACATATTTAATATACAAATGTTAATAAAAAATTGTTTAATTTAATTTTTTTTATTAAAAATTGTTCACATTAAACTATTTATCTGTGAATCTGGAAGTGAAATTAATTATTTTTCTGTGTTCTTTCCCATAAAAACTAGGTAGTGTTAAATAAATATTGAAAAAAGGAAAGGAAGAAAAAAAAAAAAAAGAAAATTTGTAATATTTAAAACCTGATCATACTCAATATGAAATATTTTTTAAAATAATATTTTTGGGAAACCTATTCTGAAAAACTGTTTTTATTATTGTTCTTATGCACACGCGCGCAAGCACGCCTTATGCATAAACAATAAATATTTATTTAAGTTTAGACAAATATTTTCTTAATAAAATGAATATATGCACTTCTCGAGGGAAAAATGCATTTGCTAATGTAAATGGAACTTCTGTGAATTTTTGTGCAATTTCTGATTTCTTATACATTTTTTTTTAATTTAATCATAGTATATTTGAAGAAATACTACGATTAAATATTATAAAATGAACCACTGAGTGAACTTCTGATTTTTAAAAGCCTAATAGTTCACGAAAAACTAATTCTTCATTTATCCATGTCTCGTACTTAATCAATTTTTACTTTATAGTTTTGTTAGTTAATTATTTAGCTTAAACTACCTTTTTGTTATACGTATACTTTATGAATATCAAGTACATTTCTTATAGAATCTATTGTAGAACTGAGATCGTATTATTGTGTGCGTGTTTTTATTCAGCGCAGTAATATGAATTCAAAATATTTTTTCTCATTTATTCAATTAATACAAGGATTTATTATTCTTCGATAATCAAGAAATTTAATTTTTTAACCTTTATAATTTCCTTAATTTTTTTTATAAAATAGCTTGCTTTATATCGACAACATCTAAGAGATACTTTTTTAAACAATATAGTGACTAAAAATTTTGATACTTGCAAATTCTATTGATTAAAAAGTCACAAAACCAATAATTTTTTAATAACTTGTCTCAAAACAAAAGTATTTTTGGTTAAAATATTGAAAAAATGTACAAAAAATAATGGTTTTTATACCTAAATATAAAATAGACGTCTTTTTAAAGACAAGAACTAAGGATTTTAATGTATTAAAGTCATCTTTAAAAAAATCTTCTGTGTGTTGACTTTTTTATAGTCCCTGCTAGATTATGATAATAATGTATTTTCTTTCGAAGGTTCTTGGTTTAAATATTAGCGATAATATGCCAGAGCAACTTGGAATAATTTAATTCATCAACTGTTGCTCCCGCTTCTTAAAGAAGAATACAACGTTCGAAATGTTAACAAATCAAAAACTAGAATAATTGCCAAATTAGAAAGTAAAAAAGTTACAGAAAAATCATTTGGCGAAAGCGTCGTTTTTTTACTGTTAGCAACATGATTTAAGACATAGTTTATAAAATAATATTCCAATGATTAGAAATATTTGAATTATATATTTAGTACATTTATTATGAAGTATAGTTATTCAATATTTACACTTAAATCCGTTACGATACTGCATTTTAAATTGGCTTCCGTGGGTTTTTTTATCAAAAAAAATTCGTGGCTAGATATTTTAAAAAATGCATAAACTTACTAATAATTTATATGCTTTTAAAAAATTTCCTTCTCTAAGTTTTTCAAAGCGAATTAAAAAATAATTGTTCAAAGCTTTAGAAATATTTAAAAATAAGCTTTGAGCTTTGTTTTTTCAAAAATATAGTTGTGGTTTAGAAACCGTATTTAAAATTAACATTTATCACGCGCGTTATTAAGAATATGCATTGTCTAATTTTAAATGATTATATTTCATTTTTTATCAACCATAGCGTCAAAATAACCAAATTCTTAAGTAAATTTCAATATTTTGGAAGAAATTCTAGCTTTCGACGAAGTTGGGACACCCTAAGAAATAGAGTTTCCTTGATAAAAAGTGATAAGAAATGCGTAAATAATGAATGCCCCCAAAGAAGTTTCGCAAATTCAGTTCTTCAAAATTATAATTTGTTTTAACATAAACAAATAGTTTCGAACAAAACCAATGCCATAACATTCATCTTAAGCAAATATGTTTGCAGACATTTATTTTATAATTTTTGATAAACCATCGAAGAACATATACACAGTGTCTGATAATCTGAGATAAATTATTTAGACAATAAAGAAATTTTTCACAAGAAATCAAGCTATAATTTACTCTTGACAGAAGTTCTGTTACTTTGTTTTCATCAAGAATATCAAATTTAATGGATAATAGTTACTATGTATGTCACCAGACGAGATATCGCTCAACTCTCACACTCTTCAAACTTGATCATTGCTAATCAAAAGGATAACTATTTCAAAACTTTTCTATTACGCAATTTGTTGTAGATGGTTTAGTTTCAGACAGTTGATAGGAATAGTTATTTTTCATAACAGCTGCTCAACGAAGGCCATTGAAACGTCTCTAACTAAAATTTTCCAGACAAATATTTTTTGTAATACGTATAATCACACCATAAAATAGCAATACATACTAATTTAGTCCACATAATACAAAACTAATATAAAATTTTGCATAATGATTTCTGATATCAGTGAAATAACTATTTTGAACTTAAAGAAAAATGATTAATAGAAATGGATTCATATTTTTTAACTGCAAGTTCTTTTTGTTTATTAAATCAAATGAAAGAACATGTGTTTAGTCATGAATTTATGCATAAAAACCGTTCAAATTAAAATAAAATTGATTCTGTTTTCAAATTTAAGTTTGAAGGATTCTGAATTTAAACTTACCAGATTTTTATTGTTCTTATCGTTTCATTGAAAAACGAATGTGAAATCAATTTTCACTTACAGTTTCACGCTAACGCCATTTTTAATTCATGATATTAATGTTTTTGAATGTTAATTCTACAGCAGCGTTTCTCAAACTGTGGGGCGCGACTCCCCAGAGGGGCGTGATAATTCTACGAGGGGGCGAGCATATCGAAAAGTCGAAAATAAAAGATTTAAAAAATTGCAATTTTACTGAAAGGCATTAAAACAAACTGCATTCTGATATAATAAAAAATAAAATACATATTTACACTGATATAATATACTTATAAATGTATTAATACTGCACAATATATTTGATAATTAATTCATCAATACTAAGTTAAGAACCAGTTTAATAATTGCTTGGGACCCCCCATGGGCTTGTCATATACAAAATTTAATACTTAGCCGAGTAATTTATACGGTTAGTGAATAAAATTGTATTGTAGCTTTAACATCAAATAACATTGTTCATTCAAAACATTGTTTTTGTATAAAGGAAGGCGCGATGAAAAATATGATGGGAAATTGGGTCGCGAATATTTAAAGTTTGAGAAACACTGTTCGACAGACATTCTATTTTCCTCTGGACTAATTCATTGTTTTGAATGTAATAAATTGCGGAGGGTAGAGCAAAAAATGAAGAAGATTCGCAAAAATTATTCCCCCCTCAGAATTTTAAAAAAAATATTCCGTTACTATATCTATATATTTCAATGATTCCTTCGTGAGTTTTTAGATCTTTAGAAGAGACAGTTGGAAATATTCTCAATATTATATAACAATTATATAATTCCCCTGCAATGGGTAGTTTTTGCTCTTTTCAGTGTTCTTTACTGTATTCAAGTCGATCCGCTAGTCTAGGTTTAAAGAGGGGGGATTAGAATTTCCATAAAACTTTCCATAAAATTTCCTAATTCACGAATTCAAAATGGCTGGTAGCTAGCATTCTTCCAAACGATTCTACGATGTAATGTATATGATATTGATAAACTAGAATTTTATATATTACTAGAGGACCCGGCAGACGTTCTCCTGTGTACACACACCTTAAATTCAAAAATTCCAAATTTTTATGAATAAGCTTTAACAATCCGGACCGTTTTGAGTAAAATTTGTATTAAAAAGTTATTACAATGTCTAACGTCATTACACACACACATGTGTACGGTTATCACAATTCAATCAATCGATAGCGTGTGAGTATATGTATACTATGAGCGAAGTTAAATGTAAAGGCTGTGTGAATAAAAACTTAAACTTGTCTTAATTAAAGGTGAAAAAGTTGAGACTCAAACTATTTTATAACATGTATATTTATTAAATTGTACATAAACTTAATTTATTCTAATGCCATTAGATGTACAATATTTTTGGTTAATCCTTGAGGGGTATAAACAAATAAATTCGATGGTTTTCCAACTCTGGAACACGCAACATATAATTGGCCATGAGAAAAGCAAGGATTTTTTAAATTTAAGCCACAAATCTTCATTGTTTGACCTTGTGACTTATTAATAGTCATAGCGAATTGGAAATTGTAAACGTTTTAATGGTATAGGTCAGGGGGGTGAACCTTTATGGATGAATGTGCCATTTTTTGTAAAGAAATGTTTAATGAGGTATACACGTGCCATCAAATAATTTATTTTGACATGTGATTATTGGGAAAAAAATAAAACTAAGTACTAAAAAGAAACTCAAAAGTCTATTTCGAAAAAAACACATTTTGCACCTTATAGTAGTAAATATTTTAGTTATACGTGTAATTCAAATTAAACTAACATTAGTGTGATTTCTGCTGCTGATTATTGGATGAAAAATAACTCACATTAGGATTGTACGATGTTACTTTTAACAAAATGCATGCTGAATTGTAGTCATCTGTCAAAAGGTTTCTAAGCGAGTTTTTAATGCTATTCATATGAAAATAATAACTCGCAGGCGTGGGTAGATGAAAATATGGTTAAAATAGCATGACCCAGCTTCTTCAAACAGTTAAATGTGTCTGGAATCGAATTCCATGTTTCCGAAATTTCATTATTAGCATTTTTACTTATATTGCTTGTTAATTTTTCTGTTTCGATCAATTCCAACTCTTCCCTTTTATCGACATTTTTTTGAATCCATATTAAACTAGACTGGAAATTAATCAGTTGCAGTTCAAAATTTTCAATTTCCAACCAATCGAATTCGGACAAGTTCAGTTTATTAAATGAAATCACATCAGAGTACATAAAAAAACTTGAACGTTTCCAATAATTCTTTGAACTGAGAAAATCTCGCTGAAAACTGTGACCGATTACTCGCGTTTGTATGTAATGCTTCATAATGAACTTTGTTATTTTGAATTAAAATGCAAACCGTTTTTATCGGTGGAGTGCCCAAAATATTTTGTCGCGTGCCATCAATGGCACGCGTGCCAGTGGTTCGCCATCCCTGGTATAGGTGAATCTGAAGGAATCATTGGGATCCGTGGTAGAAGTACAACTTCACCTTGAAATTTTCCAATTAAAATAGTGGCTTCAAGAATGTTGCCCATGATTTTTTTATGACTAATCGCGTGCCGTTACACAATTTCGGTGTGTTCAAATTTTGAAGCAAAATTATGGGCGAGCCAATCTTCAATCGCAAATTATGTGGTGGCATTCCCGGTAAATCCAGTGAATTTAAAAACTCTACAGGATAATTGACTACTTCATCAGTATCAACAACAGTGTCAATCGATTTGAATGTAATATTCGATACTGTGATCGTAGCGCAGTCTGCCGGGTCCAATGTAAAATATTCCAAGATCAACAATTTATAAATAAAAAATTAATTAAATAAGCATTTCTAAACCGAATTATAAATCTAAACCATTCTCGAGTCCACTGGAACAGACAAAAACTTTCATCAAAATCGCTCCAGCCGTTTAGGAGGAGTTCAGTTACATACACACGCACAGAAGAATTACATATATAAAGATTGTTTGAAAAGATATTAATTAAAAACGTTAAAAAGCGGGAATCGTGCGTCTGCATTTTCGTAACAATAAAGACCGGGTTTGGCCAGTTTGGCTGAAAATCAATTTTCGACGCCAACTTACGTCTTTTTCAACTCCTACTATTAGCTCACGATCTCTATACATATTTTATTTGTTTGTTTGTTTATTTGTTTATTTCTCTTGGTGGAATTTTCAATCGTTAATAAAATACATTTTAAGGCGCTTAATTGAGCTGAAATGTAATGTACATGATTATATTGGATGACAATACAATAATTTTTATTTATAATTAATAAAAATTAATTGATTAAAACTAATTATTAAAAAAATTACTAATACAGCCACGTTGGCGACTTAGCGATCCTTTTGGTGACTTATGTCAAAATTTGAAAAGGTTTTTTCTCTCGTGTTAAAACATTCAGTTAAAAAGAAATTTTATATACACGATTGTTTTGGATGACAATACGATACTTTAATGATAATTAATAAAAATTAATTACCACTTAATGTTGTGATTCTGTCATATGTATATACATATTTATATTAATTGCAACTATTTAATAAAAAGTAGCTAAAATAAATTTTTTCTTGGTTGATCTAAGTAGGAATTGATTAAATTTTTTTTTTATATTACTTGTGTTTATAACAATAGCGTTGTTACAACAATGCATGTGAATGTTGAGTTGTATTTCTTGAATGTTTTTAATTAATATCCTTTTAACTAATTGCGATATCGGACCGAATTGTAAATCTAAATCATTCTCGAATTTACTTGAACCCACACAAAACATTTAATCGAAATCGGTCCAGCCGTTTAGGAGGAGTTTAGTGACATACACACGCACAGAAGATTTTTATATAAATATAAAGATTTCTTTTGTCAAACTGTGTTATTTATTTAACTTATCAAGGCAAATCGTTGCAGAGTCAACTTAAATTTTAAAGCAACAATGCTTGGAAAAAAAATTAAACACGATTAATTCGAACATAATAAAATTTCTTTAAAAATTGATTATTTATTTGTGTTTAATTATTTCATTTATTATCATGGCAACTTTTGTTTTCGTAAAAATTTTCTTTTGAAATTTATGTAAGAAATTTTTCACCACTGCTTATATTAGGTAATGATTTAGTCTTAGGATTCCAAAATTACTGAATTTTGTTTGCTCGACTATTCTCCAAAACATAACTTCTTATTACATACTCTTATTCCATATTTCAGTCAGAATATTCTTAAGTATAACTTAATAAATCTTTTGCCTTTTTTTACTGCAAAAATGTTAATAATTTTTTTTAATTTTAATTAATAACTGCTTTTACCTTGAATACTTTTGTATTGACATGTACATAATTTTTATAATTATAATCTAAATATATGCTATAGATAATATAAAATTGATTTCCGGATCATTATATGAAACTTCTACGCTACACTTAAAATATACTCATATTTGGTCCTAAGATAATGTCTTCCATATTTAGTTGCGTCGATAAGAACGGATGATACAAGATCTCCCGTCAACTATTTTATCATATTCTACTGAAGTGTTTTTATATTCGCTGATGAAAGTCCAACGAAATTTTGGGTAGAATTTCTGGTAATGATTTTTTTGTTTGCATGGAAGCTTGTTACCTGCCAGTATGAATTTGCACACACTGTTTCTTATAATTATTGCAGAAGATAGAATGCAAGCTCATTTTATAATATTTTATTTGAAATTTTATCGAATTCTTTTATGAAACTACAAAGATATACACAATTCGTTATTTTCACTGTATCTTAAAGTGACCGACTAGGTTCGGAACCGTGATTTTGGAAAATAGCAGAAATGAATTTTTTTTATATTTAGTTCCAGTTGAATTAGAATATACAAATAAAATTATTTTAGGATTATTACCACAAGAAAAATTTACTTAAATGCGATTTCTGGCCAAAATGAAGAAAAAATTAAATATTTTCAAAACATATACCTTTAATCGAAAATACTTCTATAATAATAATATTTTGGTTGTACATAGCTAATACTTCTCTAAAAGAGATGAACAAGGAGTTAAAAAAAACTCACGTTATTTTCAGAGTTACGTTTAATTGAAATAATAATTGGGGTTTTTTTTGTTTAAATTTCTCTTCTCTGATATATTTAAATATGAATAAATCCACTTTCAAATTATATATTTCAAAAATATTGGTTTTGGCAATGCACAGATGTCTTATCTAAGGCATATAAGCAAAATACTGTTCTTATAGAAGCATTTTTATAAAAGGAGGACATTCAGAAAATATGCTTTTTTCCACAACATTTTTTGTCAAAAAAAATCACATTTAAATAATTTTTTTCATTGTAACAATATTCGTAAAACATTTTTATATATATATCATAATTCAAGTGGCACTAAATATCCAAAAAAGTTGTCATTTAAATCACTTTTGCAAAATCACGGTTTTGAAGGTAGCCAGATATGCTTAAAAGGATAGTTTTTCAGTTAGGTATTATATCAAAACATTCTGATCAATGTTGTATTTTCAATCTTTTGAATTTTTGCTCTATAATCCTAAATTTTTAAACGAGCCACGAACATAAGCTTGAGATTTAACAGGCCATATTTTTTTTGTCTACTTTAAAAAACTTAGTATCCATTTCCCCCTTTTCAACATTTAGGAAGGGATATATATTTCACAGAAGCGTAGTTCCTGATTTAAGGGTTTAAGTGTTTTACGGGGTCGTGAATATCTATACATTTAAAAATTCAACAGCTTACAAGTTGTAGTTGTTTTTCGAGATGTTAATATTCTTTGCTGAGGGTATGCCATTTCCCTTCTCGTACATGAAAAAAGTACTTGCAAAAGAAACCTACCTCATCTTTCAATCAAAACATAAGATATTCGAAAACCGCGAAACTGGAAAAAAAAAAGAAAACAAGGGGGAAAAAATTCAGACGTATTTAACCTTGCGAGCCTTTCATCAAGATGTTTGGTCTCAGAAAGTCGAATCTGACACTTCACCGCTTAAAACAGATGACAAGTATTACGGTTGCTTTAAGTATTTTTTAACTCCCGCCGCAAAACACACTCTTCTCCCGGTTCGTCTTATTTTTCATTTATTTTTTGCAGCGAAAAACCGTTTATAGTATGAGGTCGGCTCGCTTTGACGTGACTGGAAGATACGAACCTCAAAATTATGGGACAGGAACTCGTGCAAGATGAAAGACGCACGACGCGTTTACGACAGTCACCTTTTCTTAAAAGTCTCCCTTTTTTATTATATAATTCTTAACCCTCTTGATACTAGGCCTAGAAAGTTATTTTCAACCACGTTGTTTCCATCAGGAAGAAGAAATAAAGGTTTGCTTTTCCGAGAGAGTCCTTGTTTTACGTTTCATTCACGTGTCTGACAATGTCTGGGAAACTATTTCTGTGTGCTCAATGTTTTAATTCTATTGAAATGAAAACTCGAATTTGATGGAAGTAGATATCGAAACATCACTACTATTATCATAGCTTTTCTAATTTTGAAAATTTTGGCTGAGAACTAAAAAATATTAATTTTTCAAATCGAGATGAGGAAAAAGAAAAAGAAAAGAACAGGGGAAAAACATCATCACACATCTTATCATCACACAATTATAACAAAACTTTTTAAACAAAAAGTTAGTGAACTAAAATCAAACCTTTTTTAACCCTTACAGGACCATAAAGCTATTAAAAGTAACTATTAGCATGGTACTGTTTATTTTAGTTTGTTCGGGTGTAAAATAAATAAAAATCAAAAGAAACAAATAATATAAATTTTTTTTTAAAGAGTCAATTCCTACTTAGGTCAACACAGAAAAATTTTAATTTAGTTACTTTTTATCAAATAATCAGTTAACATAAATATGTACATACATATGACGAATCACAATATTAAGTGGCAATTAATTTTTATTAGTTATCATTAAGTATCGTATTGTCACCCAAAACAATCGTGTATATAGAATTTCAGTTCAATTGAATGTTTTAAAACGTGAGAAGAAAATCTATTTTTTGAAGTTTTGACACAAGTCACTAAAAATGAAGCCAACGTTATACTGTATCTGTAATTCTTTAAATTTCTTTCAGTCAATTAATGTTTATTAATTATAATTAAACTACCGTATTGTCATCCAAAATAATCGTATATAAAATTTCAGCTCAATTGAATGCCTTAAAATATATTTTATTAGTGATTGAAAATTTGAACAAGATATAGGGAAATTGTGAATTAATAGTAGGAATTGAAAAAATTTAGCAATGTATAGTTTTTCCCTCTGTGGCATTCGTTTTCATTTATACAAGTATACTTTATTATTGCATAAAATTATACTTTACTGAATAACATAAAACATTTGTGAAAACACAATTACATATGTATTATTATTCGACACAATAAATTGAAATAATATCAGAATACAGCCCACGAATGTTTTATGTTTGCGCCAATTGATTTGATTGTTATACTTTTTCCTTCCTTTAAACGTTCCTGTTTATAGTAATTGTGTATGGTGTACTTTCTGTGTTTTAATATTCTGTATAAAAATGCAGATAAAGTTATTATTAAATACGGTTATCACCAATTTTAAAGTGGGAAATTCCCCCCCCCCCTTAATCGATTAGTGCAGCAATATTATTCCACTCATTGGTGTGTTGTAAAATTTAGAAAGGGGGGGGGGCAACTCATGTGTTGTCCTCGTCACTTGACCATAGTTCAAAATTACGAGGTCCGTCGCCTAATGCCCTCGAGAAGTTGAACATTGTTAAGCTATTATTCACTCCCTCACGCAGCAATGTTACAGTCTTAAAAATAAGCAATTATCCCTTTGCGATGAGTATGAAAGAAATAATGAATAATGAAATAGAAGGAAAGAAATATAAGGAATGAGATGAAATAGAAGGAAAGAGAAATGATGAATAATGAACTAAAATGAAATAGAATGAAAGAAATAATGAATACGGAACTAGAATGAATGAAATAATGAATAATGAGCTAGAATGAGAAAATACTGAATAATGAAATAAATGAAATAAATTTGATAATTTTTTAAAAAAAATATTTTAAATATTTTTATACATCGTTAAATATACAATAGGATATTTTTAAATAAATTGAATTAAAATAGCAATTTTTTACTATGAATTCTTTCCCTAAATCTAGAATGATGTTTTTAAAATAAACCAGGAACGACAAACAGCCTCAGTTAAATGTGCAGTTTTAAGCGACCATTCAAGTATTTAAAAACATGTATGACATCCTTTCGGATTATTATAAACTATTTGAAATTAAAATATTTGAAAATAATTAAAAAAACAGTCAGAAACGAATCATTTATAAATTATGCAATAATTCACAAAACATTTCAACTGTTTTTATACCCATGATTTAAGTAACTTTTTGAAAATAGAATTTAATAGGAAAACACAATAATAACTGTATCCATATTATTATCGAGATGTAAAAATTGGATTTGAATTCGCAGAAGCAAAATATGACGAATAATTTTCCCATGAAGTAACATATGACTCAGTCACAGTGATATAAAAATTATTTATACTCATAGAGCAGGGGCGGCCAACCCAAATGACCTCGTGGGCCACTTCGGAAAAAACATTATAATCCCGCGGGCTGCATATAATATATAGATCTTTATATTCGATTTGGACCCATTACAAACTTTTATTGGAGTGAAAATTTAAAATAGATTGATATATTATTATTATTTTCATTGGTTTTCATGTATACAAACAAAGATAATAGAATAATAATAATGCACAGATCAAATAATGCTTAATTTATTTAATTACTGAGATATTTGTTTCTTAACTCTTTCACTTAACTCTTTTACTTGCAAGTCGATCTCAATGCATGTATTTACGTATCATAATTTATGTTGAAGGTTTTCATCCGTTAAGTTTGAGTACGATTTATGTATAAGTTTCCAATTTTAAAAAAAATTGCAATAACAGAAGCAACGTGTTAAAATAGAAGCAGTTATAGAATTTATTAATTTAAAAAAAATACCTCTAAAAACAAAATATTGTACAAAATAGTCGCATTTTATAAAGTTGTAATGAATCTCGAGGGCCGCCAAATTATTCAAGGCGGGCCGTGGGTTGGACATCTCTTTCTTACAGTATCGCTCCCTCTCTAATTGTGAAATAGAATTTTAATTGAAAATCAAATCAAACTATTTTCCCTAAACTTAAAAATAATTCCTTGAATGTATCATAACCCTTAAATGCCTAAATTTTTATTTTTAATAAATAAAATTTGAAATCAACTGGTATAGTTTATAGGAAAAATACGAAAATGAAAAAAAAAACCACAAGAATTTTTTGCATATTGATATATTTTTACATCACAAAATAAGCTACATGTTTCTTGCATAAATGTATCAGTATATGTAAAAATATAAATATTATTCTTTACTCTTATATACCTTTTTTTTTAAACCAAAAACAATATTTCCAGTGTGTTTTTATACTGCTGTTTTAAAAAATAATCATAATTCGTAACACCCGCCAAAATGAAATTGTACTCAACGTACACAATGAAAATTGTCACAGATAAAAAAATAAACCGTCAAAGATTCTAATTGCATTTCGGAAGCGATTAAATAATCTTGGCAAAATTAAAAGAAAAAAAACAGTATGCAAAAGTGGCTACATAAAGACAGATGAGGTTTGAAACATGCGATGCAGATCTACATAGCTATGCATTTAAGTGATAAAAAAATGCCGCATCATATAGAAAGTTAATGTAACCATTTTCTCTCGCTTGGAAAAGATAAATCTCCATTTTTTTTCAAAAAATGGAAATAAATAGAATTTTGAATCATAGAATTTTTTTAAAAATTGCTTCACTTTCGGTAAAAAAAGTTTTTTTTAAATCGGTATAATTGTTTTTTTTAGGTGAAAAAAATCGCAAGTGCAGTCAACAAAGAACTTCACCTCATTTGTAGTGATAAACTCATTTTCGCCAGGAAGTCAAATGAAGATAAGTTGTTTTTCAGACAATGTAGGAATTGAACTTGAACCACTGCTTAATCTTGAACATGTCTAGAGGAACGTCTGAAAAAGCGAGACTTAAAATGTCCTAGTTTGAAGGAAGACAATTTTTTAATAAAGAGAACGTCTCGATAAGAGAGCTTCATCAAATAATAATAATTTTTTTTTGTAAATTTTATCAATTTTATTTATTTTCAAAATATCAGAACACTTGAAAAGTCTATTTTGCGTAAATCTACAGGAGAACTTATACAAAGTTTAAATGCTGCCATTTTTTTATGCTTGTGCACATCCTTTTTAAATATTTGAAACATTTGCTTAAAGTTTAAAATGTTTTGTTTCGAAAAAAGAACATAAAGCTTTACTGTGACTCGTCATTTTTTGCAGCATAAAAATTCATTTTAACCCAAACATAAGTCAATATTTTTACATTAGAGTTTCTTGTTTTACATTAGGAAGTATATTCAACACATTTTCCAAAAATAAAAAAAAAGTATAAACTTGTAAAAATTTTAGTGGAATCTTAGATTTTAAGTGATTTCATTTTAAAATGTTCAAATTAAAATTAAAGAAATATGATTACATATTGGAATTAACACTTCATTTAGCAATAAAAGTGAAAATTTATACCCACTTTCATTTGGATTTTTAAACCATTTAATCACCTTTACAATTTTTTTACATTTCTCTCATTACAAAGAGCGATGTTTGGAAAACTTTGGATTCCCCCCCCCCAATACTATTCCTTGATAAATATGATTTTTATATATTCCGGGATATTTTTCTCCAGGAAAACAAAATGTGATGTGAATGATTTTTTCCCGAGAAAATATAAAAATTCATCATTGACTTTTAATTTTTATAAGAATTTTGACATACAGTGGTACAAACAATTGAGGATGCACCTTACTTTTACTTGATAAATCCAACTTTCAATCGAAATAACACATTAACTAGAAGTGCAAACATGTTTTTATTTTCACACGTAACAAAAGGGTTAATTTACAGTAAAAATAACGAAACTCAACAAAAAAATATCTAAAATTAAAAACTTCACAAGTACTTGAAATAAACATAAACAGATCTTTACCTAAAAAAATTGAGGATACACCAATGAAATTTGTGTGACATATCACATACAAAGACAGTGTCAATATTTGGTTGCATGTCCTTTGGCTTTTATAATGTCCTCCAAACGTCTTGGTACCGATTCGACCAATTTTTTGGTGGTATCTGGAGATGTTTTATCCCATTCTTCTTGTAACACTTGCTTTAAATGGGCTTTGTTCCTAATTTGGTGTTTTTGGACCGTTGTTTCGAGTGTGGCCCACAAATTTTCTATGACATTCATGTCAGGGGACTGTGGTGGTGGGTGCAGTTGCTGTTTACAATGAAAAAGACACCACATTTTGACATTACGTGCAGTATGTTTGGGGTCGTTGTCTTGCTGTAAAATAAAATTTCCATCAAAACCCAATTTTTTTGCACTTTTCTTTAAGATTGTTGTTGAGTATATCTATATAAAGCTCATGATCCATTATGCCATCTATAAAAACTAAATTTCTTACCCCATTTGAAGCCATACAACCCCAAACCATGACGGAGCCACAACCATGTTTAACTGTAGGACGTAAATTTTTTGGATCCAAAGCGGTATTCGGCTTTCTCCAAACGGTGCGACGGCCATCATTTCCACAAATGTTGAATTTACTTTCGTCACTAAATATAACTTTCTTCCAAAAGTTATCTGTCTTCAACTGATGAGTTTTTGCAAACTCCAAAGGCTTTTTCTGATTTTGTAAGCTTATGAAAGGTTTCCTTCTAGCTACTCGACTGCTATATCCAGCATGTCTAATCACATTTCTCACAGTTTCAGCACTTACACTTCTGCCCATTATTCGAAAAGTTTCTGCAGCTAGTTTGACTGCCCTTAGTTTAGAATCAATCTCGATATCTTTCAAAACTTTCCTTTTGGCTACATCACTCAGAATACTTTTCCTTCCTCTTCCACTTTTATTTTCAATTAATCCATCGCTTTTAAATCTTCCGATGATTTTCTGGACACACGAGTGGCTTCTACCGACAATTTTAGCTATTTCACGATAAGACTTTCCTTTCTTAAATAACCTTAATATAAATTTTCTTACATCAGTACTGGTCTCTCTCTCCGAGGACCCATTTTCCATTTAAAATTGCGACTTTAAATTCACATAACCAACTTCAAAAGACAAAAGTAGCAGTCGAAAAAGTTTAAGATAAAATTGACCAAACTTGGGCTATTATAGTAGCAAGCAGAAAAAAAAATCTAGTAGTAGTTAAACAAACATTTCATTGGTGTATCCTCAATTTTTTGAGGTGAAGATCTGCCTACGTTTATTTCAAATACTAGTGAACTTTTTAAGTTTAGATATTTTTTTGTTGATTTTCGTTGTTTTTACTGTAAATTAACCCTTTTGTCACGTGGGAAAATAAAAACACGTTTGCACTTCTAGTTAATGTGTTATTTCGATTGAAAGTTGGATTTATCAAGTAAAAGTAAGGTGTATCCTCAATTGTTTGTACCACTGTATATTAGTTATAATCAAAGATGAAAATGAACGATTAAACTTAATCTCAGAAAAGACTCCGTAAATGTTTAATTTGCGAGATTAAATTTTAATGTACACAACACATAGATAAAATTTTATTCATAATGCTGTAATATCCCGAACTTGGGCGATAGGTGGAACTGAGTGATAACTGCGTAAGTCGGAGTATCATTTCGCATGTAAATAGATACAAATTATTTTAGTTGGTGCTGGAGACGAAAGAAAGTAATAATTTAGAAAAAAAAAGTGTTTAAAAAGTCTTAGAGAGCACACACAGAAAATCACAAGCCGAAGTTATTTTGATGTAGAAGCAGTAGTACACACAGGAATTTTTCAAGGGGGGTCCGGGGTTGAAAGTTCACCATTCTTGTATCAGGCTCCTTTTGATTTTGTCGATTTTCGGAAACAAAATACAGTACAAAAACTAATTATTGAATAAATAATTAGCATTAATTAATAAAATGAATCATTAATAACAAATACTTAGTTAAATTTTACGTACTATATACTTAAAATTATAACCAATCAGAAAAAAAATCAAGGACTTTGGGGGGGTCCGGACCCCCAGGACCCCTCTTGTGTGCGCCACTGTGTTGAAGGTTTCATAAAATCTAACAAAATATAGTCTGCCGATTCAAAGACTATTTTTTTCTCCTGCAAAATTTCTCAATAGTATGCTAATAATTGTTTTTGTTTCTTGTTTTGTTGAAAAAGTAAGCTCATCGTTGCAGTCGGTATTTTCTAAAATTTGTGTGTGTAACCCCTTTTCAATTAAACTGAGAGCTTCAGTCAAATTCTCTACCGTCAATCGTTCTTCTGATTGAACTGGGGGTGAACAGATTCAAGTTCTTCAAAGTCTTGTTCTTATTCATGCATTTCTATGAGCTCATAAATTGTCAGCTCCTGATTGTAAGAAACCAGCAGTTCTTGAACGTCATCACGATCCACTTCTGAATTTATTTTCCTGGGAAGATCGACAACTTCTTCAATCAAATTACAAATTTCATTAGGCTCCGGCAATGTTTCCGCTTGACTTTTAACAATGGAAAAAAAAAGACGAATCGACGAGATTTGAAAATCGCGTAACTCTAAATTCGCGTTAGTCGGGGGTAGCTAAAGTCAAGGTTTTACTGCACTTTCTATACCGATTAAAAACAGTTTTCAGTCGTATTAATTAGTACATTTGATGATCTCTTAGGGGCCTGATCACCGTGCAGAGGAGGAGATGCAGAATGATTTCTTTACATATTTGGTTTTAACAACAATATCGTAAAAGCATAATAAATATAAGACATTTGAAACTTTTTTAGAAGCATCCATTTCCCAGTCTATGGAGAACTAAGTTAAGTGCCATTGCGCGTTATATTACTGTGAACTATTATTACTGCTTTTAAGAAGTTATAAACATTACATTCATCTGATTGTATTTTTATAGTAGGTAAATTTTGTAAAAATAAAATTATAAATATTTTAAGAGTTGAAATTATAGTGATATAACACACTAATACCTCGACTTACGCTACCATAACATACGCGAAACTGGAGTTACGCGGTTTTCAAATCTCGTCCATTCGTCTTTTATTTGAGGGGAAAAAATTGTAAAACTGGTGAAATTGGTAATGCAATTGAAGAAGTTGTCGATCTCTTGACAGGCAAATGAATTTAAAATTGGATAGTGATGACGTTCAAGAACTGCTGGATTTCCAAAATCAGGAGCTGACAATGGAAGAACTCATGGAAATGCATGAGCAAGACATTAAAGGAGTCAACACTCAGGTCAATCAGAACATCGGATGGCGGTTGGGAATTTTACAGAAGGTCTCAGTTGAATTGAAAAAAGGGCTGTAAATATATATTAGAAAATATAGACTTCAACGATCAGCGCATTTTTTCAACAAAACAAACGATAAAAAAATCATTAGTAGGTTACGAGGAAATTCTGCAATAGGAAAAAAATCTTCAGCCTGCAAACTACTTTGTTAGATTGTATGAAACCTTCTACAACAAAGTAACTACGGTTTGCGATTTTGCATTCGTGTGTTTTACCCAAGATTTTATTAAAATTTTTTAAAATTATTTTTTTCCTTCGTCTCCGTCTTTATGTAATAATACAGTATGGCCAAAATTGGCTCTTGCGCCATAAAACCCAACATTCACTCACGCACTCAATTAGTAATAATTTATGCGTATTTATATGCGAAATCATACCCTGACTTACTTGGTTATCACTCAGTCCACATATCGCGTAAGTTCGGGGTATTACTGTACAACTACGAGTATAATTGGAATAAATTAGATTACGCAAAGAAAGAATAAGATGATTGAAAAAACTACGTTAGTTCATTAACTTAAAGTTAGGTATCCGTCTACGTTTGGAACCGTGATTTTGCAAAAGGGTATATATGGATAATATTTATGATAGTTAGTGTCATTTTGTTTAGAAAATGTATATAAAATTGTTTTAAGAATAGAATTAAAATTAAAAATTATTTAAGTACAATATTTTGACAAAAAATGATCATAGGATGACCCATTTTCAAAATATTCTCCTTTAATGAAAACTACTTCTATTATAATAATATTTTGCTTGTATATAGCTCAAACCTCTGTACAGAGGCTGAACTAGAATTGTTTCAAATATATAACTTAGAAGTGGGTTTATCCATGTTTTACGACAACAGAGGGGAGAAATTTTAAGAAAAAAACGCCGATAATTATTTCAAATGGTAGTAACTCTGAAAATAATGTGAATTTTTCAAAAATCGTAGTTGAGCCTCTGTACAGAGGTCTGAGCTATATACAAGCAAAATATTATTATAATAGAAGCATTTTTTACAAAAGGAGAACATTTTGAAAAAAGGTTATTCTAAGTTAATTTTTTGCCGAAATATCGTATTTAAATAACTTTTTTTGTCAAAATGTCCTTAAAACAATTTTATACATGCATTCTAATCTAAGTGACACTAAATATCATGAAAATTTTCCATTTATGCACTTTTTTAAAGTCATGGTTCCGAACGTAGTCAGATATCTTAAGAATGATGATAATAAACAAATAAGAAAAATTGTCGTGAAATATAATCATAAAGAAAAGAAGATGTACGGCTTAGACTACGCACGGATCCATGATTTTAAAAAATGAGTATAAATGAATAATATTTTTGGTATTAAGTGTCGCCTGAATTAAAATATACATGTAAAATTGTTCTAAAAATATTATTGCAATAAAAAATTATTCAAAAGCAATTTCTTGGTGAAAATTGAAGAAAGAATGACAAATTTTAAAACATTTTTCGTTTATGAAAAATCTTTTATAATAATAATATTTTTCTTATAAAATAGCTAAGGTTTCTCTCTCTACAGAGCCTGAACTAGGAATTTTGACCTATTCTATTTTTTCAGAGTTCTATTAATCGAAATAATAACCGGCGTTATTTGTCAAAATTTTTCTACTCTGATATATAAAAGTATGAATATATATAAATCCACTTTTAAATTATATACTTCAAAAATCTTAGTTCAATTTCCATATAGAAGTCCTAGTTATATACAGACAAAATATTATTATAATAGAATCATTTTTCTTAAAAGGTTGTTAAAAATATGTCATTTTTACCAAAATATTGCATTTAAATAATTTTTTATAGTTATAATATTCTTAAAACAATTTTATATGTATGTATTCAAATTCAAGTGATATAAAATATGTATAAAAATTATTCATTTATATGCTTTTGCAAAATCACGCAGCCAAACGTAATTTTAACCAGTACGTTTTTATAATAGTAACTTATAAAAAAAAAAATTAGAAATATTTTTCTTTATATTACGACTAAATATAGAACGATAAATCGGATGCATTTTGGAACTTAATTTTCATAACATTAAAACAAGTATTTGTACATAAATTTTGAAAGTGCATAACACAATTTCTTTACATATTGCTTCCAAAATATTTATATTTCTTATAAATTGCACTAGATGGCATTTCGGGATTCAAATAATCTAGCAGCAGGGGAAGAAGCGAGCTATTTTTAAAAGTTTTTTATGCTTCTTCCTTTCGTTGAAACAAACTGCTATTATTTAGTCTTACGTACAAATGCGTAGATTCTAAGAAGTTGTCCCAACAATTTATCTCTTTTCTTAGTAATATATAATGCCAAGATACTTCTTTATTAAAGCCACAAGACAATAAACATTATCCTGCTTTTTTTTACAAATTTAGAATTCAAGATTCAAGCGGTTAACTTTAGCTTAAATTATTTAAAAGTAAAACAATATTAAATTTCTACTGTAATTTATTTTGTTTTGTAAGAAAAATATGGCTCAAAAATTGCATTGAAATTTAATAATAAATTGTGTAGACTTTCCTATATAACAAAGTGAATTGAAAAAACATTTTTATATTTTTGTTATACATTCTATTCATTCTCTGAAAAAAACCCATTGCTATTAAAATTATCTAAACTTTAATTTAAAGCAATGAATATAGATTTAGGCATTAAAATACTTTTCGAAAAATCTTACTATTGTAAATAATAACAAAACCTATAAATATATCGCATTACTTATATTTGTCTTTAAAAACAAATGGTGCAAAATGTGTTCTTAATATATTGCATAAAAAATGAATAGAATAAATCGCTAAAAAAATCCAATTTCTCGTGAGAAAAATTTATTAATTTATTTTGGTTCAAAAATACTTTTTTAATATATAATACAATATAACATTATTTGTTATAAATGAATTTGTTTTCTATCTAACTGATATATTCGATTTAGAACACTAGTCTTAACAGGAAAAAAATTGTTCGTCGTTGAGGTGATATTCAAATGGATCCGTTGGCAACACTCATTGGATTTGATCTTGAAAGAACTTTGCTATCTCCACCTATCAGATACCGGAGGGTTGCCCTTGTGTTGAATTTCGCTTTGGATTCTCATTGGTAGTGTTTCGATTTCAAGGCGCGTAGAAGGAATTATCATTAACAAATCGATTTGAGGCTGATACCTTTTAATCGTGATTGATTATGAAACACCCCTTGTTTATGAGGCAGTCAAGTGTTCTCTGTCAACGAATTACATGAAAGCATTATGAGATGTGTGAATCTGAAATCTAACTCTGAAGATAACAGAACGATTTCATTTTTCAAATACGTGATTATGTGTGTATAGCTGTTGAGATTTAATTTCTTATTATATAACTTTCCGATAACTCCCTTATTTAAAATGACGAAAATAAGTTATTAAATAGCTCCAATGTAAGTTATTACTTAATAGTTCAGTTAGATATAAACTGACTATTTTGAATTTCTAACACTGCGAATGTTCGATCGTTCAATTTTTAAAAAAAACTTTTTACAGGTCACAAATACAACTATAACTAAAACTGCAACATATCCCGCATAAACGAAGTTTATTTATGAAAATTTTTAGAAACAAATGCAAGTTTTTAACATAAAAGTTAAATAAATTATTTTACAAGGGAATAAATATTCACATTAATGAGCTTTACAGAAAAGCTTTGTAGATCTTCAGGATTTTACCTACAATAACTTAAATTCATTACCTAATTTATTGCTATCTATGAAAAATATTTATACCCAACATTACGCCTTACAAATAAAATACCAAATGAAAGACACTTACTAGTAATTGAAAACATGCATTGTTGCGTCTCAGATGAGAGTACTTAAAATGCGGAAGATTACACTGTAATGTGAAATTAAATCAAAGAACAGGAAATCCTTTTTAAAAACGCATTTCATCACCCTATATATTTTTTATTAGTCATTTTTGTAAATAACGATATTTGATACTCTAATAACACTTGCGACTTTCAGCTTATCATTCTGCTAGTGAGTGATTATGTCTATTTAGGCTTAAGGCATTTCGTTAGCGTAGCCTAAAGTTCGTTCACTGGCCTATATAGGTGAATGTTATGTGTGTGTGATTCTTCATTAATCAAAATGGTATATTTTTTTACCACTTAAAGAACTATTGCTTTTGGTAACTTGAGAATTTGTTATCGGACCCCTTTTTATAATCAAAATATGTGAAATGTCTTTTGGTGAACTATCTATGTATTTTTTAAAAAATTGTTTGGCTGTTATCATTATAAGAAATTGTATCTTTTTTTATAAAAAAATAAATCGTTTGCTTCTACTGTCTAAAAGATAACTGTTTGCGCAAATGATTTGTAAATTAAAAAAATTGTAAAAAATAAATCATTCTGCAACTTGAATTTTGTCTAGAAATTTGTAGTAATGATTACTTGCCCTGTATTTTGTTGCAATAGTGTCTGGAAAATGAAAAATGTGTTGGATAAAATCAATGCTGTTGTATTCACACATACATTTGTAAAGAAGTTTGTGGAATTTTTAAAGAAGTTATTGCGACTCTCGCAAGAAATTGACTTCTGAAAAATATGAACGTACGAAAGAAATTTGTGGGAAAAAATAAAAATTGGTTGGAAAAGAATTATACAGCAGAGAAAAGGTTTTTTTTTGCTTTTTTAATTATTATTATTAGTTAAAAATGCACATCATTATTTTTTTTATGAAAAAATGCCTTTTAAGAGATTGAAATTGATTATTACTTTGTTGGTTGATTGTTGTTGGAAAAAAATAATTTTTAAATTTCTGTTTATGTAGATGGTAACATGTACATTATATATACAATTTACTCCCTTCTCTAAATATTAACTCTTGAAGAACAATAAAGCTTCGAAAATGTATGTCATATTGGATTTTAAAAGCTGACTAAATAAATTATAGACTTTTTTAATTTCCTTCTTACTGCTAATTCTGGTTCAAAAACTTCAATAAAAATGCAGTTTTAAGGGCAAATTTATTTTTTTACACAGAACACATCAATAAAGGTCCCAAATTTATCATATTTAAAAAAACAAACAAACAATTTATAAGCAATCAATGTTTCCGAATAATCTTTTGTGACGAATCTGTACGGAGCCTTTTCACTAATATTCTTAGGCGTCTTTTTGGAGATTATAAATTCGCGTATATTTCCAATCAACTCCAAAAAGTGAAAGGGATATGCAAAGTAGATAGGGTATTTAAGTAGAGCGTTGTAAGCTAGTAAGTATGAAGGCTATTGAGCCAGCAGCAGTAGCCTCAATTTAGAGGATTCCACGGGATTACATTAGTGAAGCCTTATTGCTGTTATTCTACGGAAGAACTAGAAAGCTGATATACCAAGCGGTAACTATTATTTTATTTGCGCTTAAAATAAACGTTAGTTTAATAAAATTAGTTAAAGTTAATGAAAGCTAATAATTCGAGTTACGTGTATTTCTCAGACCTCCTATTTCGGTAGACCTTATATTTGATCTTGCACATAATTATTGATTAATTTCATAATTTAATAATAAAGGTAAATCCCTTTTATTTGACGTAACATAGAAATATATATTATTAGAGTTTCTGATATTTGAAGTGTTATAATAAATACAAGTTATTACTATAAAAATGGCTTTTAGTGATTTTTTGCCTCAAATTAATCTTGGCGTCCAGGGTGGAACCCAGGGGGGTCTTCACACTTTGTCACAAGAAGAGAGTAAAATCCAAAACCAGAAGTATTAGGTCTGATTATTTCTGTTTTTGGATTTTATTAATATAGTTATGCTTTGGAGATCATGTGTAAAGATTAATGCATGTTCGCGTGATTATAAAATATTTCCATGCTAAAGTTTATTAATTTCTTAAAATTTATATATATATAAGCACGTAAAGCAATTAAGTTTTCACTTCAACAATAAATGGACATATGATTCCTAATTTAAAGTAAATAAGCGCAAATTTATGTTCAGAAACAGGAATTTTTTTTAAACAAGTATGCTTTGCGCAGGTGACACTGCATACCGGTGTCATTCTTATTGATTATTGGAATATGTATTCTTTTTTGATTATTTATATGAGGAATTAGAAAAATTAAGCATTCCTCGCTCTTTTTTTTTCGTTGTTGATTTTAAAAATTGTGATATTTAAGGCACAACAAAAAAATATTTATTAAAAATTTTGTAAGTATAAATTGTAGATAAATAATTTTGTAAATAAAATTTGAGCAATTTTTTTAATTTGGGGAAACGAAGTTCTTGTGACTCCTAATAAAACAAAAAACAGGATAATAAAATCAGCTTATTGGATATTTGAACTTTTATCGCTCTATTGAAACACACACATATTGCTGAACATTTTGTTTTAGAGCATTAGCACAGACCATTATCCTTATATTTCAGCATTTTAAACTTCTCCCGATGATAGGATACATCAGTCCATTGGAACAGCACCTCTTGTTAGGCAATGGGAGGCAGGAAGAGCCGCTGACAGGGAATTTGGCATCGAGTGATGAATGGCAGAACACCTGATGAAGCGTCGACGGGCACAAGAATCGTTCGGAAGGATAGCGCGCTGACAGAGCAGCGACTCTTCGCCATTCCTCCGCACGCCTCTCCCTTCACTCGTAACACCTGTAGAATCGCGCTTACAAAACACACATTGCAACCATTGTACTGTTCTCTTGATATTGTTTACTTTTTTTTATAAGACATTTATTTGCGTGTTTAGTTGTTAAACGTTATTCAGTAACTAATTGAGTAAAATTCGTGTGTTTTGAAACCGACATTTATTTCGAGCTCTGTAATAAAATTTGCCCTTTTTTTTAATCTCGAGTTGGTTCAGTGGCGTACACAAGGGTTGAGGGTTCAACCTCTTCCCTCAATAGACAAACAGATTTTAAATTTTTTACCTTACAGATAATGCCCCGGAGCTTTCGATAATGCGTTTTTTAGAATATGCCCGTCCCAAAGAGATGTCTTAGGACGCTACTGAGTTGGTTGTTACTATAAAACAGTATCAGGAAGGTAATGCAATATGTGTTTGTTTAACTTCGATTTCAAAAACAAATGATAGTGAAAATATAGTAAGAAAGTATAAACACATATCATCTACTTCTATAATGATAGTCTTTCTCGTAAAAAGAATGATATTTTTATGTTAAAAATAAGCAAGCTGTGTTTGTTAAAGGTGAAATAAAGACATCTATAGATAAATATATTTACTACATTTGTAACGTTTCCCGCCTCCCAGCTGTGAATCGGCTTCTTTGGGTAAATAATCATCACACTTGCATTCTGCACATGCATCTGCGTGGCCCCGCCTTGGACCTCTCCCGCAACCTTTTGACATCACGAGGGACCCTTTTCTGCCACTAGCAGGATGTAATTGGATGCTAAAAGACGCCGGCTCCTGATCCCCGAAGAGGGAGAACCAGAGATGTTTGAACCTTCTTCGAAGTGAGCGAAGCCCGAAAGAGAATAAGTTTAATAACTTCAATGTATAATTTGTATATAATAGCTGTGACGTAAATAAACTAAATGTTTAAATTAATCAATATCACGCTACCTTTATTTATCTCAAACGTCACACACTAAACTCCAAATTTTACAGACTAAATTCTTGATCGTTACATTTTAGATGCAACAAAAAAAATCCATTGACATTTTCAATGTTGCTTTCTATGTGACTTTTGGTCCAAGAACGATTAAAAACCGATTTTTCCCATTCAATGTGAGACGACCTTGCCGTGATGGATTTTTATTAACAGTACAGCTCCTGGTAAACGACCTGGAAATTTTTTCCCCTCCAAAAACCCGAAACAATCATGCGCATTGAACAGTACAGTTGATTTAATGAGCAACTCTCATGCCAGTCGTAATTGGATTCAAAATGCCACTTGCAGCCGAATCCACTTTCGTAATGTCTCTTACAGCATCATCTATTGATACACTTTGGAGCTTTTTTTTCTTAATCTATAACTGTTTCCCTCCTTTTCAAGTAGATTTATTTCAAATTTGAAGTCATTCTGACCAAAGGTTCTTTTTTTTTCAAGCATTTTTAAAGTGGAACTTTTAATAAAATCACCTTGCTCATATTCTTAAAAACGCACGTTTTTTTTACTGATATATATTAATCTATAATTTTTGTTCTCAATTTTCATGAAATGAATTGCAGTTAAATTTTAAAGAACAGAATCATGTATTTTTTTTTTGTATATGTTTGAATATTTATTGATGGGTTAAACCTGATTAAATTCAATGTTTTTCACTGACCTTGCGGAATAAAAAAAAGAATTCATTGATTGCGCTAATATAAATAAATCGTTTGGTTTTAAAAATATGTTTTTTTCTTCCCTACTGAGAAAGAGCCGCTGATTTGTAATTTTTTTTTTTTTTATGTTTTTCTAATAAAGAATCTTTGTGTAACACCTGTAACAGAAATCTGGCAGCATCGTAACACTTCACACGAAACACATAAGTGACAAACACGCCGACTGAAGGTTGTCACATCGATGCTACCATCTCTGTTTCCTTCTCTTGCGACAGGTGTGCTTGTCTAGATAGAATGATAGAGAATGCAAACACGTGACACACTTTCCCTTCCCGCCTTTCTACCTGGTTAATTTTTTTTCAAAAAAATGTGGCTGTTTTTTTTAAAAGAACGAAACAAATATAATGAAGGAAAAAGTTATCGGAATAAATTTTATAGTCAGAGAGAGAGAGAGAGATGGATTCAATAAAGCTTAACTGGAATTTGACTTATAGGAAGATTATCGAAATAAATCTAGAATTAATACACTTGCTAATAAATAAAAATGATACTAGATTATGATGGTAATTTGAAACTTTTTCTCATCATATTCCAACTCCCCGTACTTATACAAAAGCGTAATAACATGTCGATATCAGAAATCAGTTATGTCAAATGCTTCACACGAAAGAAAACAAATTATGTAAGAAATCAAGTGCTTATTGCAAAATCATATAATTTTGGTTCTATATAGAATATCATTCCGAAGAATTATACCAAATCGGAAGATAAATTTACTGAATTAGAATGCGATTTTTAGTAACGTACGAAATCTAATCGATTTTTAATACTGTAACATCTAAAAGAATACATTAGAAGATCAAGTAGCACATCTCATGAAAATTTTGCGATTGGGGAGGGGTATATAAGATAGCTATAATACCTAAAAATATACGTTGTTACTTTCCAACAATGACGTCTTAACAGTTTTAAAGGTCATGGACCTCTTCGAAAAAGTAGGCCTACCTGTGATCCTTTTCAGTAGACAATCGTTGTCAAATACTCATGCAAACGGTAATCCGTTGCAAATAAATGTGCGTGACTCCCAATCTCACAAAATTAGGCACAAAACGACTTGACCGACTGCTACTTTTAGACTAAATGAGCAATGCTGGTGTACGGTGGTATACCTAGGCTTGGTAGTCTTGTCACTGATGCCAGTTGGCATGTGGTTCGAAATTCCTAGTTTTTCGGTCAGTATTTCCGAGAATAAAATTTGATGGTTAAAATGATTTGGATCATGGTTTTATTGAGGCCGAATCGAGAACGAGACGAGGCTCTTTCAAGGCCTGGGTCCTGGGCTGAGACCAGTTGGCCCATGCCCTAAAATGCCCATGCCTTCTCTAGGTGAAGCTCTAAAATCAAACAACAAAATAGAATTACCGGAGGTTAAGTGAAAACGAGCGAAAAGTAGCTACTAGTTCACATTAGATTTCTTAGCTTGTTTGAAAACTGCTTTCTAATTCTAGTCTTTGAGAATGATATGATCTTTTCATACAGTTTGCATTCCGTTATTTCCTGCGTTGTAGTTATGATATTTATTCTGTTGGAATGCATACATGAAACCAGAATCTGATATATAATATGCAAAGTAATAAACCTACGAAGTATACTAGAGAGTTATTGAATAAAAACATTATTTTATTTTTTGAAGAAAAACGAGGTAGCACGTCATAGAAAAAGAAAACCGGCATTTTGCAAAATTGGTATTTTCTCGAGAAATAAATCTAGCCTTGAAAAATAGAATTAAAGGTGCAAGATTTTCCTCAAGCTCAATTGACAGCGTTGAACGTTGTTATAGTTGTCCAGCCTCGAATATTTCAGCGGTATCTTTCTCACTGCAGCTATTCGGTCTGTTATTTCACTGAGAGATACAGACAGTGAAACAAAAAGCACAATTTGTCTTGTAGTAGGCGGATTGAATTCAGTCGAGTTAGTGCAACGTTGCTTCCAGGAGAAAAGGTTCCAGATAATACAGCTTCCAGATAAAAGAGCATGAAAAATACAGAGAAGTTATTCAGAAGATATGGACACTACTATCTCGACAACTGTGTAACAACTAATGGTGCTCATATAGAAGCGAATAAAATAGATACAAATCTTTGTAACTTTGTGATATGTGCATTGTTTTTATCATTTTGCTTAATACAACTTCGTAATCCCGACATTCTTTTTTGAACGACCTTTATTTAATACAGATAATAAAAGCATTAAATTAATTCCGTCCCTTTAATAAACCTTTTGTGAACGTTATTTTTCTCATGATTCCTCAAAAACTAAGTGACACACTGTACACAAAAGTATAATCGTGTTGTTTTGCTCTGATAGGAAAGGTGGGACATTGGCATTGCACCTTCTAGATAGGTGCAGCTGTCACTTTCCCGTCATCTACGGCAGACATGAGACATTTTTTTTCAAGGGCAAGGTCAAGTGCAATTTCTTTTTCATCGTCACGTTATAAATCACGATCAATTTTTTTCCCTTTTGATTCCGGCCACAAGTTCTCCTTAGTTAGCACCTAGATTAGGAGGTGTTTCGTTTCAAGATGTTTTCACTCCTTTCGATTCTGCTGACGGGTGAGACCTTTTGGGGGTAGAAAGGGACAGATTGTACCGATTTAGACGATAACGGGTAGCAAATTTCCAATTTTATCGAAATTTTTCCAGCAAAACGCACATGCCTACGAATTATCGCAATCGAGTATCTCTCATTTCTGTAAGTGGATATCTTCCTCTGTCAGTTATATTGCGCGAAAAGCATATTTTTTAGACAGGCCGAAGACGAACAAATGGACAAGTTCGTATGAATCAATACACCTGTTAGTAAATAGCTTTATTTGGATGATAAAAATAGGACCTCTGCTGTTGCAAAATTTACATTATCGAGTGTGTGTGTGTGAATATCATTTTCGCTTCCATCTAGGCTTCATTTTTTTCCATAAAATTTGTTTATGCTCATTTGATTTTTATATATTCAGCATTTTCAAGAAAGACGGATTGTACAGTATCGAATAACATTTCTTAATACGTGTATTATTATCATTCGCAATGCGTTAATCGAGAAATTGATTCATTTTTAGTAAAACATTATCAATGGACTCAGCTTACAATCGCTCATTTTTAAATCCTTGGTTAAAATGTTTTTATAAGGTATGGTTTTTTAAAAAATTACGAAAGTCTATAACTTTTATAATAATTAAAAAAAATCGAATTCCATGTTTGTTACTTATGTGCATAATTTTTCAATGATTTTCCCTCAAAACGGATGCGGTTAATTTGCATGTCTTATGCCTGATTCATTTCATCTAACTGCAAATCGACATGTTTTTTTTTCAATTCTAATTTTGGATATTTGTCAATTTTTATAAACACTACACATACATATCTGCTTGCTTTTTTAATGCAATAGAATCTCGAAAAAACTCGACACTTGATAACCTAGCAGTCTGTTTAATTTAATCACGCTCATGCACCCTTGTTCCCTCGTCTTCGCGTGCAGCAAAACGCAAAGAATATGACGGATTGATTGATTATTAACGTCGCACTGTTTAGTTACACGAGGGCTTTTGGCTACAGATCACGTAATTAAAGAGTAGGACGGAAGACAACCGGACGTAACGCATTTTTTTTAAAAAGTAGCTAGTTTTTCCAAAATATTTTATTATATATAGACAGCTTTATGCTTTCATAAAATTTATTTCTGAGGTGCGTCTGATAAGGTAAATTACTATACACTACATATTCATTAATATTCATTTTCATGTAGTAAGGGCTCTATGCTTCCATAAAGTACATATTTTATTATCCTTTGTTTAAGGGTATTCGGACATATTTCATTGTTTGCCGTATTCACAAACAATACACACAAGTACAGTACACAGGGACGTCTTAAGGCCTAGGCCTGGGCCCAGGGCCTTGCCCTCGATGGGGGCCTCGTTCCGTTCTCGACTCGGTCTTAAAAAATCATGATTCGGACGATTTTAACGATCAAACATTATTCCCGTACATAATCTCCGAAAAACAGGGAATTTCAAACTGCATGTCAACTGACAAAAGCGACCAGATTGATTGATTGAAAACGTTGCACTGTTCAGCTATACGAGGGCTTTTGGCAACGGACCACGTAATTTTGAACCATGGTCAAGTGACGTGGACGACACCTGAGCACCACCCCTCTCCTAACTATCACACCACACCAACGGATTATAAAAGTATGAAAAATTGAATTTTTAAGAAAAGAATTGTAAATGAAAAATACAGTAGAAAAAAAATCATTGCGTCAAAAATAAAATAAAGTAAATGTTTTCTTTCATAAACATAATAAATAAAAAAAAAGTGTTTGGTCTTAAACATGCTCCTAAATCTCATAAAGATATAATTTATTTTTCTAGGTATAAAAATTAATTATTTTGAGACAACAATTCAATTGAAAACTTTAAAACATTACGGTGAGTCTTTATATTTTAAGTTACGTCAAACTATTTTTATTGATAATTTATCGCACATTTATTAAAGTAAAACGAGAAAAAATTATTTTGATACATAGCTCTAGATATTTAGCATTTATATTTGAATTAAAATTGCATCATATAATTAATTAATACTAATCTCATACAAAGAAATTTCGATTGAGTTTTATCCGTATCGAATAAATATCTTTCTATAATTTGTATATTTTTACTTTATTGTTAATAAATGTTCTCAAAAAAGATGACACTGCGGCGGTGTGATAGCTATATGAACTTGTACCAACATCACGCGAAGGCGATCGTTTTGGCGTGATCGGTTAAGTACTCGCATTTTCGTTCGGAACGGAAGGTACCCAGAACGAACCTTCCTTCATTGGTGACCCTGGCCGTGCAAAGAACCGACTGCACCCTTCACGCGCCGCTGTCGTGGCGCCATCTATCCACCGCAACAGCAACCAAACCGTCAAACATTGACGCAAAATAAGCCGTTACTTCTCGAAGTCGTCAAACAATGACGCAATTAAAACCGTCACACACATGACGGAATTCTCAAGCCGTCACGCACGAAACTGACGCAACTGCTCACATGCTCGCCACGAATATGGTATAATTCGTTCACCTATTTGCCAAAAACACTGGCAGGGAACATGCGGTGGTGTGATAGCTATATGAACTTATACCAACATCACGTGAAGACGATCGTTTTGGCGTGATCGGTTAAGTACTCGCATTTTCGTTCGGAACGGAAGGTACCCAGAACGCGAACCTTCCTTCAACACCAATAAAGACACGTTTATAAGTCATACTGTAACAAAACAATATATGGACAGTTCCAGATACTGTCAATCGAGAGGTTGTTGTCGAGACATGAACATCGAGTAGTGCCTATGTCTTCATTTTAATGTTGTTTTGCTAAATATGGAAATTGTCTTTATTTTAGCTATTAAAGTTATTTTTGTCATTATAATATTTAAATATTATATATTAAACTCTTTAATCAAAGATGTTTGGCGTGAAACTGCTTGTCACAATACTATAATTTTATAATTTATTCCTAATTAAACCTCTGCTACTTATTATCTTACTGTACCCCTATCTTACCCCGAAAGCATTTAATAAAATTGTGTGTGTGAGTGAGGGGTTTCTTCTTATTTTTATTTATTACCATTTGAAAATATTGTTAGATATATTGGATTCTGCATTTTTTTTTGTAATACAAGCGTACGAACAACTGAAGCGAATTGCATTTTCTCGTATGGCACACTAACGCTTCTTGAACATTATCGAAAGCGAAGATTTTGAAGAGGAATAAGAGGGAAGATTATAAGAGGAATATTTTAAATTATTCTACTTCCTGAAGGAGAATGCTGTCAAACTGAGATACGTGATCGATCTTAAGGAATCCGACTACGTTCGGAACCGTGATTTTAAAAAAGCACATAAATGGATAATTTTCATGATATTTAGTGTCACTCAGATTAGAATGCATGCATAAAATTGTTTTAAGGACATTTTGACAAAAAAAATTATTTAAATATAATATTTTGGCAAAAAATTAACTTAGAATAATCTTTTTTCCAAATGTTCTCCTTTTGTGAAAAATGGTTATATTATAATAATATTTTGCTTTTGTATATAGCTCAGACCTCTCTACAGAGACTCAACTACAATAGAATTTATGAAAAATTCACATTATTTTCAGAGTTACCACCAACTGAAATAATTATTCGCGTTTTTTTTCTTAAAATTGTTCCCCTCTGTTGTCGTAAAATATGAATAAACCCACTTCTAAGTTATATATTTCAAACATTCAAGTAGAGCCTCTGAACAGAGGTCTGAGCTATATACAGGAAAGATATTATTCTAATAGAAGCATTTTTCACAAAAGGAGAACATTTGGAAAAAAGATTATTCTAAGTTAATTTTTTGCCAAAATATTGTATTTAAATAAATTTTTTTTTGTCAAAATTTCCTTAAAACAATTTTATACATGTATTCTAATCTGTGACACTTATCATCATGAAAACTATCCATTTATGCGCTTTTCAAAATCACGGTCCCGAACGTATAGTCGGATACCTTAAGTTAAAATAAAGCAGCTTCAGACTTTGAATAATATCTGTACAATACACATAGCACACAACTTGCTTTTTTTCTCTACATTATTACATTTATCTCAGGTTGATGTCTCTTTGTATTACCACTATAGCTTGCGAGAACAACCAATTTTGTTCTTACAGGAACAGTATTATACTGTTTTGATCTGAATAAGAAAAAAATTCATTCTCTTTTTACATGATTAATTTTGATTTAACCCGATCGCCCAATTTCTAAGAAAATGTTAATTTACTTTCATTTTTCTGACTGCAACATTGGGGAGGAGGAATGTAATGTGATTTCTATTCGTAAGAATTAACCCAATTTTATAATCTCATTTTGGAATTTTGTCTGCTTTTTGAATATCAAGGTATCGAGTTCACGATAACAAACACTATGATTTATTACAGGATTCATTCAGCTTTACAGGTGCCAGTAATTGGTATTTTGTACAAGAGATTACAAAAAGAATTTCACAATGGATCTCTAGACAAGTCAGGCCATATCTAGAGATAAAAATACTAGAGATCAAAATAATATTGTTGTCTTACGCAAACGTATGTGTTTAATGTTAGAAAGCGATGAAGATTAAAATATTTTTATGTGTAACTCACATTTTTGTGTTCATGAATTGGTGTGTGTGTGACATGCTTTTCTTCCCTTTTTCAATGATAATTTACTTTTTATAATGCACACATGTTCTTTATAAAATAAAATGTTTCAGATTCTAACTTGTGTGAAGATTCATGGCTTATATTATATTGTTTTTGCTAATTTCTTAGAACAGGAACCAATCTTCTGTTGTTTTTTTTCATATAAGCAGTACTCTAGCTGACTATAATTAAAGTTTAAATTTCAAAATGCTGTAAGAAAAGAACCAGTGCTCGGAATAAATTTTGATTTGAACTGAATATACTTGAAGAAGAAAGAAACAGTATGGCATCAAAATTCTTTGGCGTTTTTGCTGCTGCTTTGTATGCAGCTTTTGGCCCAATGACAATTAAAAACCGATTTTTCCCATCCAATGTAGCTCGTTCGACCTTGTTGTGGTGGATGGTCTTTTTATTAACATTGCCACAACTGTTGAATCATTTGAACGTCATTTTTTATCGTGAAAAAACCCGAAACAATCATGAAAATTGAACAGTAAAGTAGGTTTAATATGCAACTCAAGCCAATGCTATCGTAATTCGATTCAAAATGCCACTTGTAGGCGCTTACAACGATATCTATTGATACACTTTGGAATTTTTTTTCTCATACCATTCGGTTCCCCCCTCTTGAAATAATTAGTTAAGTTTAAGTTTGAAGTCATTCTGAGCAGTGGTTCTGTTTTACAGCATTTTGAAAATGGGACTTAAATTAAAATCATCTTATACTTTTCCTCACGAGTTTTTTATACACTTTCTTCGGGGAAGTATCTATCGTAAAAACAGAATTCGGTGAATATTTAATCTTTTAGATAAATAAAAATAGCTATTTCAGTTCCTTCTTTGCCTTTGAGGAATCTACCTTCCACCAAAGAACATTCAAATCAAAATTTATTTAAATTTGGGCGAGTCAAGATTATAGCTATGTCAAATAAAAAATATAATAAAAGTTTTAAAAATACACAACTCTGAAGACACGAAATATATTTTAAACTTAAATATTTTTCGTCTAGGATTGCCGAACACCCCCACATTCCGTACACCAATCTTCTCCAAATATTTTCAGCCTGAATCTCATGCAGCATCCAATTAGTGCAAGCGAGATGTAAGCCAAACTAATGTTCTAAAACACTTTCGCGCCGGTATAAAATGTAATGTGCCAATCATCCCACGGCAAATCCTCATGTGCTTACTGACTTCCACATCTGTCCAAATAAACAAAGCGGGCTGGACCACCTTCGCGGTATAGAGTCACTTAGTGGGGCTATAATGTAGATGTCTGCTTTCCAAATGTTCTCTCTGAGCTCGTCTCTTGTCAATTTTGCTGGAATCCGTCCCACCGTTGATGAGGAAACCAACGATTCTATTTGGATGACTTGTCCATCAAGGCAGGAGCCAGATGTTTCAAAAATACTCTTGAGCAAACAGTGCGATGGGTGAAACAAATGAAGAATTTTGTAATACTTTTCCCAGTTTGTGACTGATGTGTTATTTTGCGATGAGTCTATGGAATGTGTTGTCTTCTCCGGTAATATTTTGAATTTCCGGTGAAGGATTCCTGTCTTTTTTCCCTCCTTATTCACCACTGCTTTTCTTTCACATCAACTTGTCACTTTTGTTTTCATTTTTTTTTCAAATCCTACTACCCAGGAGGTAAGTAAAAAAGACACAGATTACCTTGAGCTCTAACGAGAGAGAGAGAAATCCCAAATCTCTCCAAACTTTTTTATTCCCTTGTTTGAAAAAACTAAGGACTTAAGATTACACTGAGTTTAAAAAAACTATTAAAACATAAAATAAAGAATAGATTATACCCATGTTTCAAACCACATATGGCGTAAACATCTTTTTTTAGTGAATAAATAATTTGCAATCAGCTTTAATTAAGTTACACATAAATTAAATGATAAAAATAATATAAAATAGTTACAATTTAATGCATAAAAGTTTTGTGTGCATCGTATACATTTTAAGGTATCCGACTACATTCGGAACCGTGATTTTGCAAAGGGTGTAAATAGATGATATTTAGTATCACTTAGATTAAAAAATGTATATAAAATTATTTTAAGAATATTATTACAATAAACAAACATTTAAGTACAATATTTTGACAAAAAATGAACATAGAATGACCCATTTTCAAAATATTCTTCTTTTGTGAAAAATGCTTCTGTTATAATAATATTTTGCCTGTATATAGCTCAGACCTCTGTACAGAGGCTCAACTAGAATGTTTAAAATATATAACTTAGAAGTGGGTTTATCCATGTTTTACGACAACAGAGAGGAGAAATTTTAAGAAAAAAATGCCGATAATTATTTTAATGGGTTATAACTCTGAAAATAATGCGAATTTTTCAAAAATTATAGTTGAGCCTCTGTACAGAGGTGTGAGCTTTATACAGGCAAAATATTATTATAATAGAAGCATTTTGCATAAAAGGAGAATATTTTGAAAAAAGGTTATTCTAAGTTAATTTTTTGCCGAAATATTGCATTTAAATAATTTTTTTTGTCAAAATGTCCTTAAAACAATTTTATGCATGTATTCTAATCTAAGTGACACTAAATATCACGAAAATTATCCACTTATGCGCTTTTCTAAAATCACGGTTCCGAACATAGTCGGATACCTTATTAAAAGAACATGATGAATTTTCTGTTGAAGAATCTTTGGAAAAGATTATGAATTAAATTAAGAATTTAAATGAAGAAATCTTGAAGGGGTCTTATAAAAGAAAACTATACAATAGCAGTATTTTGTGTTTCACAAAATATCTTAAGCCTATCTTCGCCCAGTGTAAGAGAGCCTGAATTAAATGTGGAACACATTTTCAGACAGAAAAATACCTCCATTTTCCCGAAAATTTGCAGCATTCTAATTCATACATCTGTTTATAGTATAACGTTTCTTAAAACTCTTCAAAATATTCCGTAAATATTTTTTTTATTTTAACACTTAAAAAGATAGGTCATTTAACATTATAGTATAAAATTAAAAATGAAAAACATATTTTATACCAGAAAAAAAAAGATTATTTAAAATAAAAATGAGGAGTATGATAAAATATGTTGCTCTCTATAAAATAGCGAAGCCAGAATATATTATTAATGTTTATGACTTTTTTTCGATCTGTGATAAAATATTCCTATCTCTGGTCATATTCTTTAAGATGAACCGAAAACATCCTCAAACGTACGAGCAAAAAATTGAAAACAAATAAATTTAAAAAAGGTGCCTAAATATTCAATTCTAATATAGCTTTTATTCTTAATGTAGAAAGAATTTCATCTAAGTTAAAGCACATTCTTTATACCTTTTAAATATTATTAAAAATTATTTTTATATTGATTTTAAGCTTTTAGAGCTATTTACTTCGAACACATTACAGCAAATTGAAGATATCTATTAGCTAACTCAACACATTAGATCAGTGTTCCCCAACCCTTTCATCGCCGCGGACCGGTCAACGTTTGTTAATTTTACCACGGCCTCTTGAGGGGATGGATGTTGATTGTTCATATTTTAGACTGTTTTGATTTAATAATTTTAATTTAATTGCATTTAATCGTGACTTCAGAATAAAATATAGCTACACCAAAAATGTATATAAAGTGATTTAACAAGGAATATAAAGTAATTTTCATAAAAAGTAGCCCAAACCTAAGAAAATATACCACAGTAAATAAAAGAGAAATAATTTAATGTTTCTTGTAACATTAAATTACCGGTACACGGACCGGGGGTTGGAGACCACTGCATTAGATGTCTAATAATTATTTTTATTAATTTGTTACATATGTTTAAGTAATAAATTAACTAAAAATGATATTGAAAATAAGTACTTTAATGTTTCAACGACATTCATTTAAAAAAAAAAAAAACAAAGATTGATATATTTATTTTAACAATTAAATTTTGCCAAAGAAAAATTATAGGAAGTGAAAATACATTACCTTACCGAAAGATGGCTTTTTTTTGGTTGTTTTCCTACACTCGAATCGCTCGCAAATGAAATTCTTTAAATTTATTACCATTTGAACGAAAGAACACCGAATTCTCTTGCTAAGGCGGTTATGCTTTCTAAAAATGAAAAATAAAATAAATAAATAAGAATGTTAATGTTTTGATTAAAATTTTTAAGGAAATCTTTAAACTGGTGAGATTTTTTGGATAGCATAGAATTTCATAGCTAGAAAAAAAGGCGTAAAAATATTTGTCCTAAAGTAATAAAGGACAGTAAACGCGTCTTGAATTATTACAGTCGCTCGTTAGCAGAAAAAATTAATTCTTCAAATGCTTTTTTCCCGTTTAAAGCAGGGATTGATTGATTGATTGATTGAATATTAACGTCGCACTGTTCAGCTACACGAGGGCTTTTGGCGACGGACCACATAATTTTGAACCATGGTCAAGTGACGTGGACGACACCTGAGCTGGCACCCCCCTCTCCTAACTACCACACCAACGGGAGGACGTTTCAGCTCTCGACAGATTTAACGTGCATCGCTGCCCTACACGGCGGGTCTTTAGTGGTACTGGGCTCGAACCTGTGACAAAGCAAGCCACAGTCCGATACCTATACCACTCGGCTACCGCGGCCACTTTAAAGCAGGGAATTATAAGCACTAAGATCTGTAGATATATTCGAAAAAGTTTATAAATTTAAATAAAAAAATTACTTCATGATCTTAGTAGTAACCAATCAAATCTTACATTTATCTCTCAAAAGATACAGAACACATACGTTACAGAAGAGAGAGAGAGAGAGAGAGGGTAGAGAGAGAAAATAGATAGAAAGAGAGAGTAGTGAGAGAGAGAATAAAGAGAGAGAATGTCACAGTTTCTTTCTCTCTCTTTTGCCGTGTAGGGGAGCGATGCACGTTAAATCTGTCGAGAGCTCAAACGTCCTCCCATTGGTGTGGTGAGGTAGTTAGGAGAGGAGGGTGCTAGCTCAGGTGTCTTCCTAGTAACTTAAGGGCAGTCGGAAAGGTAAAATTTGATTTTTTTGACAATTTGAGATTTTTACATTTCCACATAGTACAGATTTTAACCTTTCTAAAAATACCTTACTTTAACCTCTAGGGTAAGTAGAAGCCCTAAAAACCTATTTTTAAATAATCGTTGAAACTGGGCCACGCCCATTTGACAAGCGTAAAAGTAAACAAAGTTTTTTGTTTTGGCTTAAAAGTTGAGCGTCTGGTATAAATCAAAACATTTATCTTTTATTGTATAAATTGAGTCTTTTATTATTTTATTTCCTAACCCATTTGAAACTTCACTGTATTTTTAACGGTCAAATCAGTGTTTGTTTACACTTTCAAAACTGCGTTGTAATTTTTGAACTTGCAAGTATTCTTTAACATTATTCAGCTTAAACTTTCAAAAAAATTGCTATAATATATCGACTTTACCATGCCTAGAGCATCGACTAAAGTATTTAAGAAACGAAGAGGAGTTTTTAATAAAGGAAAATGTAATAAAAGTAATGATGGTTGTGGTGAAAGCAATTCTACTGTTCCAAAGAACTCTGCTGATGAAAAAATTGTGCTGATGGTGCAAAGCTTTGTACTAATGAAACTGAACCATCTGCCAGTGAGAGAAAAATTGTAAACATGGATATTTCATATTCGGATGAGGCTTTTTCTGGTTTCAGAAATGTTATTGTGGACATTAACCTTTTAGCTTGTGTGTTTTTTGAAGCTGTAAAATGTATAAAGTGTGAAAAAACAGGACTCAGGTTGCACCTCAGTGAAAGTAACTGTGGTGAAGCTGTGAAGTTTCACTAAAATGTCCTTCTTGTAAATATAACTATACTTTTTTTTTTAACTCCAATAAATGCGATAGTTCTGAGAATTACGAACTGAATACCCGGCTAGTGTATGCTATGCGATGCATAGGTAAAGGTGCTGAGTCTGCTAGGATGTTTTGCGGTATCATGAATCTTCCCCCGCCACCCACAAAATTCTCAAAGTACAACCACATTTTACTGCAGGCAACAAGAGAAACCTGTGAACACAGTATGGCAGAAGCTGTTCGTGAAGCCGTTGATGAAAATGATGGAAAAAGGGACCTTGCTGTTGCTGTTGATGGTAGCTGGCAGAAGCGTGGTTTTTCTTCGAAGAATGGCTTGGTGACAGTTACAAGTGTGTATACCGGCAAAGTTATAGATGTCGAAGTTTTTTCAAAATATTGTATTTGTCCGAACAAAACCAAGCATCTTCAAAGTTGTAAGAGAAATTTTGAAGGCTACAGCGGTAAGATGGAAGTAGCTGGAGCTCTATCCATTTTTCAGCGTTCCCAGTCTCTCTACAATGTTCGGTACACAAAATATTTAGGAGATGGGGACTCTAAAGCTTTTACTTCTATTGTCGAGAACAAAGTATATGGTGACCATTGCTCTGTCGAGAAATTAGAATGCATAGGTCATGTTATGAAAAGAATGGGGACACATCTTCGACGCTTGAAAACTAAGATGAGAGGTCAAAAACTTTCTGACGGAAAGCCTTTATGCGGTAGAAATAGATTGACAGAGGCAGAAATCGACCGTCTGCAAGCATATTATGGTCTAGCTATCCGCAGAAATTTGTCTAGCGTGAAGGACATGCAACAAGCCATATGGGCAATATTTTTACACAAGCTATCAACCGATGAAAAACCTCAGCATGGATTTTGTCCCTCTGATTCAGATACGTGGTGCAAATTTAAAAAAGCAGAATTGCTTGGGGAGACTTATCATCACAAAAATAGTTTACCTGTGGATGTTGTGGAGGCCATGCGACCTGTTTTTAGGGATTTAGCTAATCCAGAATTGCTAAAAAGTGTTTACATGGAGGTACGCAAAATCCTAACGAAAGTGTAAATAATGTAATATGGTCTCGTGTACCGAAGAAAACATTTGTACAATTAGAAGTTTTGTCACTGGGTACATATGATGCAGTTTCCTCATTTAATATGGGGAATGTATCAAAACTAGAAATTTTGAGAAAAATGTGTATTGAGCCTGGTGATTACACGGTACAGGCGATGGAGTGCCTCGACAAACAGAGGCTGTTACGAGCAAAATACTATTGTTTACAAAAAACAAAGGAAGTTAGGAAGGAAAAAAGACTTAAAAGGAAGAAAGAAGATGATGAGCTACTAAAAAATGCTGATGATTTAGAATATGGAGGTGGCATGTTTTAACTAAAAAGTAATTATACGTTAAAATCAATTTTTCTCAAAATGTCAATTTTTGATGTTCGATGTTCCTTTTCTTAGAAACTACTGTTCACAGGTATGTAAATTTTTTATGATATATTTATAATGATGGCTAATATATACTGAAATGAGCTTTTTGTAAAAAACCCCAAAATTTATTTTTTACAAATTTTTTTATGTGAAAAACGGGTTAACGTAAACTATGTTTGATAAAATATTTTATAAATTATGAAAAAATTCAAAATTAGCTAAAAGCTCATTTGAGTATAATGAGAAATGTGTATTTTAATTATATGAAAAATTTCAAGCATGTACATATAACAGATTTTGAGAAAATGTACCTCGAAAACAGCCAATTTAACATTGTCGGTATAGAGGTTTCCGACTGCCCTTAATCATGGTTCAAAATTACGAGGTATGTCGCCAAAAGCCCTAGTGTAGCTGAACATTGCGACGTTAATATTCACTCACGCACGCATTCCCTCTCTTTTTACATTAATGTTTTAATGCAAGATAAATAGCACAATAGTCTTCATATTGATAAATACTCAAGAAAAACTACCTTAAAACATTTTATTAAGATGTACTTATTCTTATTAATAGATATTAATTATTATTCCCGTACTATTATATTAAATGCAAAATGAAGTTTTCATTGTAATGCATCACTTTTTTACTATGCTAATTACTGTTAATTAGTTTTCTTAATTTATGTATTTGCATATTACACGTGCATATATACATAAATGTGAAGCAAAAGTCTTTCTCAGAAGTATTTCATTAACTTAAAGTATCTAAATAACTGGCTTATTATTCATAAAGTATAAAAGTATTTTCGTTAAAGAAATTTTATTAAGTTTTAAACGATATATAAAATAGCATTTTTATGCGTCAAAAGTTAAATTTCGAAATTATTAAAGTTTTAAATTTTTGCATACAGGATGGATCAAAAGTCACTTTATAATTTAAAATATGAATAACTTGAGCAGGTGAGAGTGAAAAATAAGACAGAGAAAAAGAGATACATCTTTCCATACCTAATGTAAAAATAATATAAAAAGTGTCTAATTTCATATGCACAGATAAATATATTCTATTTATAAAACATTAAACCTAATGTTAATTTAAGACTGAATTTTTTGGCTCATCTAAGGTGATTCATAAAACAGAAACTCAACAGTGTTACAATGTAAAACAGCCTTCCCATCCTACAAATATTGACGGAAGTGTAGTCAAACACATGCGGGATTGCAACACTTGGATGCAAACAATTCGTAAGATGATGAATGAAAAAATAAGACTCAGGGCGTGTGCGCGTGGCACGGTCAATTTATTCCGAATCCCCGAAAAGAAAAATGAGGATAAATTTAGACACGAGCAAAAGCCCTAAATATATATGTGAGCATTTAGTGGCAAAATCTTCCTTTGAACTCCAAGGTTGACAAAAAACACTAATTCCTGGGTCTCTCTCTTTTTCTTCCCTGTGTGCCGCGAGAGAGCGTATACGAGGGAGGAAGATAAACTAGACTGAACATCAGCACGGACGCTTATTCATCCACGACTTAACAAACTGTCTGAGCAACATGACAATTTTTGGCAACGACAATATTTAACTGCGCATCGCTGGGAACGTATTATTTTATGCCTATGAGTGATGCGGAAATTATCTGAAGTATCTTGATAAAAGCATCAACAGTATCTACATATCAAATCACAATGAAAAGGAGATAGAGATAAAGATAATACAATGATTTTAAATGATTTAATGATTACGCATACTATATATGCGTCTTTAGCATGTATAGCACTCGATTTATGAATGAATAGTATATTGAATATAATGAAAATATATTGATAAATATTTATAGCCGAGCATATTAATTTAGCTCTTAAAACAGATTTCTTAAATTATATTATACAAGACCAGCTGGTATATCCGTTCTTCGCATGGGTGAATTAAAAAATTAAACAATACAGATTGAAGGACAAAGAAGATTTTAATGAGTTAATTTTACGTGAATTGTAAACTAATAAAAATATTTTTGCATATCTCGATTGAAGAAAAAACCTCTATTCATTAAATTTTAAGTCTGTAGATCTATAGCTGATAAAAGGAGGATTTTTCTTGTTTATATCACCCCGTAACACTCTTGTGGGTCGATTTTTGTAAACACCTTCCTAAGCTTATCTCTGCTCAGCAAAAGTAACACATTATTACGCATTTTGTGTAATGAACGCGTAAAATAGTGTAAATAGTTTATATCTGGATGTGTAATACATTAATATTACTTTCTGTTGTATTTATTTTATGTTAAATTTGTAATAATCGCAAGAAACGCTATTCCTTACATTATATGGCGATTCAATAGAAACGTAGCCAAATGTTGGGGATAGAGCTAAGTTGACATCATTTTTGGCGACCCTGTTGGCAACTTGGCAATTGATTGAATTGCGCAGAAGTTGATATGCTGTTGCGCCACCTGGCGAGGAGCTGCAACAAAGAGGACAGCGCAAAAACCTTCTCCATAAAAAATATCTATACATGCCAATTTTCATAGTCATAGGTTGAACGGTGTTGGAGGAATGCGATTTCATATATACAAATATCCTCTTATATATATATATATATATATATATATATATATATATATATATATATATATATATATATATATATATATATATATATATATATATATATATATATATATATATATATATATATATATATATATATATATATATATATATATATATATATATATATATATATATATATATATATATATATATATATATATATATAGTGTTAGCTGCAGAAGAGAACTATAGTTTAAATTAAAATAGTTACTTTTTTAATTAAAAGAAATTTTGATGATTGATTTTGTAAAAGTATTTAAAATTCTTTACAATGATATTATTTCGAATATTACACTTTTAAAAAAATATACTTATGCAAAATTGTTGATCTAGTAGACACTTACTCCTACTTAAGTTTTGGATTTTTAATCCAGCACAATTATTATGAAGAGAGACATTTAAAGCTATAGGCCAACAAGGCACGGATCTAAGGCCTTGGTAGGGGTCCTGGTCGCGTTCTCGATTTGATCTCTATAAAATCGAGATCCGAAATAATTTAAACCGTCAAATGTTATTTCTGGACATATTCACCAAAAACCTAATCATTTCGTACTATAGAACATTTCGAGATTTCACTATTGCATCTATTGTTTGTGTCTAGGCCAAGGCCTACGATAAAACATCATTTAAGCGAAAGACGGTACTCGTGCGAGTCAGTTTGTACCAAGGTTTTGAGAGATTGTGAGTCACGCACATTCATTTGTTACCGGTTACCGTCTTGGCAAGTGTTTGACAGCGCATGATATGTACCAGGGGTGGGCAGACTTTTACCTGGTACGGTCTACTTCTAATTTTTACTAGGTGTTGCTGTCCACTCAGTGGCGTAGGTGTGGTGAGCTAAGAAAAACACCAACAGAATATGTACTTACCCACATAACTACAATAAAAAGTATTTACGCTTTAAATCACGTTTAAAAAAACACGCAAGATGCAAACACAATAATAGTAATAACCATAAATTAAGTAATGTCACATGATGCATTTATTATCAAACATTTCAAAATACAATATATTAAAAAATAAATCTCATTTTCATCTATATAAAGTTAGTTCTCGTAGTTATAGTCAGTAGAAGATTTTGTCTGGATATCTTGAATATTTCGCGGCATATAATTACTAACTGCTAATCTTACACAAGATTGTAAGAGGTCGTCCGTGAAACGGGAACAATATGTTGTCTTAATTATATTCATCGTTGAAAATACAGACTCACACAGGTAAGTCAGACGCAGGAATTATGAAAAGCCAATTCTCCAGTCTAGCTGGCGTCGTTGTTCCCGAAATATGTTTTTTTATTGTGCGCGTCTTCGCTCTTAGTATATGCGATCACCCCAAAAAGTCTTGGCGGTACACCGGTCAATCGCGATCGGCTTAATACCCACCCCTGATATGTACTATCAACTAAAAAGAATCACACGTGGGGCTTACTTTTGTAAAGGAGCACAAGACCTGAAGAAATCATATGACAGGGATGGCGAACCAGTGACACGCGTGCCATCAATGGCACGCGACACAATATTTTGGGCACCCCAGTGATTAAAATGGTTTGCATTTCATTTCAAAGTTCCCTATGAAATATTACGAACAATCGGTCGCTGGGCTGTGGGGTATACACTCGTTTTGTATTGTCTCTTAGTTATTGCTTTAGTTACGTCTTGGACTAGTTGCTTAAGCTGCAAAGTTTGTCTACGTATAGCATAATCAATTTCGTCGACACTACTAGATTTTAAAGTTTATTTGTGTTATATTTACGATTTTTAACTGTTGCTTTTAACATGGCTAGTTCAGCAAAAGAACAAAAAAGTGTAAGGTAGTAAGTGAAACAGAAAATTTCAAACTTGGTGAATCTAGAAATATGGCATGTGATTAATAAAGGCAACAAAGCGGTGTGTGTTTTATGTTCTGGAATAGTGGTATGTAGAACATATATATCGTAAGTAAAACGGCATTTTGAAACAAATCATAAATCTTCTTGTCAAAAAAGTGTACTACAGCAAAAATAATTAATTGCTTAGAAACCTTTTAGCAGATGATCCCAATTCAGCATGTATTATACTAAAAGTTACATCTTACAATCATGGTATAAGTTATTTGTCATCCAATCTGCAACAACGGAAGTCACACTAATGTTACTTTAATTTGAATTACATGTATAACTAAAACAATTACAACTATACAGAGCAAAAGGTATTTTTTTCGTATTAAAGAAAGATTCTGACTTGTTAGTAATTAGTTTTATATCATTTTTTCCCAATAATCACAAGTCAAAATTATTTGACGGCCCCTCATTAAACACTTCTCTAGAAAAAATGGCGCGTCGATTCATAAAGGTTCGCCCCCCTGTCATATGACGTTAATCATCATGATCATTCAAAACCACATTAATCCTTCACGGCAACCTGATCTTTCGAGATTTTCCGTCATTTCATTATATAAGAAATTTCATTTCATTCATTAAAAAAATTCTTTATTTCATTCATTAAAATTATAAGAGAAAACAATCGGTAAAAATATCCATGGCCTTCTAATATTTTGCCTGAACATTCTTATGATAATCTCAGCGCTAGACATATCTGTAAATACGTAATAATAATTAATCTATAATCCAAGCACTTAAAGCAAAATATTAAAGCCTGATTCAATTTTGCTGTTTAAGGAAACTTAAAAACTGAATGGCACTAAAATGACTATTTGAGAACGACTAAAAAATAATTCTAGCCAAGAGCCATAGCTTAGATCTACGATTAAAGTTTTTATACAGGGATTTAATTGACAACATTTCGTCAAAATGAGACAGATATACAACTTACAGGTGATACAAATTTACAGTCAAACATTATTTTTTATAAAAAAGTGAACAAACAAGATAATCATTGAATTTTTAATTTATTTATAAAAAGTACATACACACGCGCACATGCATGTATACATAACATAATGTCATACTTCTATACAAAAACAATCAAAACACAATCTGTGAACACCTCACATCTCCAACAATGTCCTTGCTTAGTTGAAATTATACTTAAAAATTGATGAATTTGCAATAAAAAAAATCAAACAATGAAAAAGTTTGTCTTTCCAATTCATGAATGATTGGAATTGTTAACAGATTGTATTGAGAAAATGAGTTATAAATTTAAAACAAATTAGCTACAGTATAAGAGGGAAAATATATGAGATATCTCAAACATTTAGATAGATATTCCCGTTCAAAAAAATTGGGAATTTTATGTTTATAGCTAATTTACACTGCCATGTAAAAATTTATGTATAACAATATGGTTGAATATCATATGCTAAACACATTAAAAAGGCTCAGAACAGGACACTTTAGAGGCTGGAAAATTCAGAAGAAAGGAACAAGAAAGTACACTTTCTGCAAACACTGTCACGACGCGGTGCTGAACACGGATAATCTTTTCTCCTGTCTGCCATTCTGGCAAAATTGCAGAACATTAGCAATCTCCCTGAGAACCCCGAAGATAACTGCATCCAGATTGCTGATGCTGTCTGTAGGACCTTTGGTCCTATTTAATTATTGTCCATGAGAAGTCACCAACCAGTCAATGTATGCTAAAATTTAGAAAAAAATATCCTCCTATATACTCAAAAAGTACTTTCCGTTTTGACATATTTAAATAAATTAAGGTACTTAATTTAAGCAACATTATTCCTAACCGTGGCTTAAATAAAGGTACAGGATGCAAACAAACAAACAAACAACGAATTTGTTTCTGTTTCTTTATCCTTATAAGCAAAACCTTCACATTCTCCTTTGGCTAGCGATAAACTCGTCTGATGGATTAGTCAGAGTGGCAAAGCGTCTGCCACCAGAAGCTGGCTGACCTGCAGAGTCTTGAGTTTCGGTGGCTTGATTCTAGCGATTACCATTTGGCGACCCTCCAGGTAAGCGATCCCTTTTCAGAAGCCGACTGAAAAAACGCCAAACGGAAAGAGAAAAAAAGGCTCTCACAGAAGAACAAAGGCAAAATGCGATAGTAGGAGGGGTGGGTGTCGAGTGGTTTCCCAAAACAAACAGCATCGCCTCTTACCTTACCCTCAAACACGTGGTGAATGTTTGTGTTTTGTGATTGCCTGTCTATCTCCGGGCGAATGACAGAAATAACTCGTTTCCATCAGGACGTATTTCCAATCCTACTAGTCTATTTCGATCTCGTTGAGGTAAAAAGATAGGGTTGAACAAACATTTCGAATCTGACATTTTCCCGTGAACTTTGAGTGGTGTGGCAAGGACATTGAAGGTGAAGGCATTTCGAGAGTCAACCCTTTATACGGACATTTTTTCTGTTCTTTTATGTTAAAATATTTTTGGGATTGGGATGATTTTTTTTTATAAAAATAAATTTATTTAGCTTATTACCTAAAATTAATTTGATTTTTAAAGCCATTTTTTATGAGAAGTATGTTTCCCACAGCCCATTGTTTGTTATTCAAAGGTAGGACATCTTATGTTTCGCATACTTTTTATATCGCATCATATGATATTCATAAATATAATTTACAAATACTTCAATCCTTAAAAGGAATTGTAAATAAAATATATTTCTTTTTAAAAATTTTTAAGAGTTTATACATATTACTTTCCAAGAAATTTAAGAAAATAATTCACAGTTTAAATAAACTAAAAAAAAATAACAAACTTTTATAGTTAATTGTACTGAGTTTTCCCTTATTCTTTTTGTCACCAAATCTGGAATCAGTCGCCAAATCTAGAAATGTGATCTGGAATTAGTCACCAGATGCGGAATGGAATCTGAAAGATGGGAAATCGTTAGTCCTGATGATCCTGATTAGGACAATGGAACAAAATTATTAAATTATTGTATTGTCATCGGTGTGCCAAGTTCACAAGTGACAAAATTTCGAATTAATCTGACCTTTTAAAGTGAGTAAAAATTGAGTTCAAAGATTGAGTTATATACAAGTGAAACTTATGAAAGGGAGTTAAAAAGGGATCAATAAATACATAGTGGAACATTGCGTTGTACAAACGTATCTTGTTCTCCTTCCCTGTGCTTTATTAGAGCACAAACGGCAACGTTCATATGTTTTTTGTTATATGGTCATCAGTTTTAGATAATCTTACGTCATTTGCAACAGTTTTCTTATCACTCTGAAAACTTACAGGTCTTTGTTTACGTTTAAAACTTGAAAATCTAGAAATCAGTTGTCGAGCTAACAGTACAAATCATCGGTGGAAAAATAGTTTTATGTCAGTTCGTCACATGGAACACTTTTCATGCTGCTCTGGAAACTTATATGTCGTCCCATGCGCTTAAGATTTGACAATCCAGAAATCAGTTGTCGTGCATAGGTGAGAATTCCAGCTGGGAAAACAACTTTCCATAGACATTTAAAAATTAAGTTGAAGGGAAGTATACTTCCCAAGGCCGTATAAAGTGTTAACTTACTAAAAGGAAAGAAAAAACTGCGTTTGCGAATTGTCCATATTGATCTGTTTCACCAAAGAGTCAAAAATAATAGTTTTAAAAATGCACAAATAATAATTAAAAGTTTTTTCAACAGTGAACTTAATTCTCTTAGAATATCAATATACATGATTTATTTAAGTTAATTAACAGCACAAAAGAGGCTAAAAATCAAGGATTCAAATTTTATATGAACTTTGATGGCCCCCCTGGGTCACACCTTGAACACCAAGATTAATTTGAGGCAAAGAACCACCAAAAGCCATTTTGAATAATAATATTTATTTTTTTTGTTATAATTTCCTCAAAAATCTCTGATAACAAATAATATAATAATGTTACGTCTTCTAAAGGGATTTGCCTTTATATCAAATTAAATTACTAAGAATACGATTGATTACTAATCTAGCTCAACTCAAGTAAGGTTTACCGAAATAGGAGATCCGAGAAACACACGTATTCGAATTCTTAATTGTCATTAACTTTAACTAAGTATCTCAAACTGACGCTTACTTTAAGCGTAAGTGAATTATATTTACCACTGGCTTATATCAGCTTTCTGGTACGTCTAACAGCACGACGTCTTCACGAATCTAATCTCTTTGAATCTTCTAGTTTAGCTTGTAACGTTGTTGGCTCAATAGCCTACCATCATCTCTCTTGCTATCTCGCAACCCTCGACTTAAATACCTTATCTCATTTACATATCCCAAACTTCTTTTTGGAGTTGATTGGAAATAAACGCGAATTTATATTCCCCAGAAAGATGCCTAAGAAGATTAGTGGAAAGGTTCCGTACAGATTCGTCACAGAACTGGTATCTCATTCACCTAACTTCCACATAATATTAAACGAAGACTTTGAGATTCAGTTGTATTCATTGCACAGCAGTTTCAATTATTCTATATGTTGCTTTGTAGGTGGATTTTTGAGACTTAAACCCGATATTCAAGAATCATGAAATTCAGGTCTCCGCTCTTGGGGCACGTGGTCAATTGAAGTAAATAATTAGTATTTAACACTCTATATTCCCGGGCTGGGCAAGGTCGACTCAGCCTTTCATCCCTACTGCAGTGGGTCGATAAATAAGTATCGGGAGCTTGCTTGGGAACTTAAACGCTGGGGGTCTCGCTTCAGACTGATCATCTGATCGGGACATCTGCTCATGCACCTCACAGCCCAATGGTGACGTATACTGGGATGGGCACAGTAGGCTCTGGCTCTCTTTTGCTGTTGCGCCACTGAGTTTGAGTATTTAGCATTAGATTCAAGTTATCTTCATTCGACAAGTAGGAAGTTAGAGGTTTCTTTTAAGTTCCAGGATTTCGGCGCATTTTTGAACCACGGTCTGATGCTGAGGAGGAGATTTGATTTAATACCCTTCTCTCCCCCACCCACACCGCAAGCTTTTATACATTGAAGACAGTATGTAGTGAACAGCATATAGCCTGAATTCCTGCATACAATTACGGCCGAGTAGTCATGGTTGTGAACTCGTGGCCAGTGTCACCGAGTTGTGGGTTAGATTCCTGGTTTGAGAGGTCTTCACCTCTCTCTTGGGCACCTAGATATGTAGGAGGTAGGAAGAAACTATAGTCTTGTTCCAATCAATCTATTTATTGATCACGCAATATAACGACACATATTCAATTAATAACTGTAAGAAAATGTTTCGGTGCTAATCGCGAAAGTGGAACAACGACGAAATACACGAATGATTAGGAGACTATCGAACTCGATCCTTACTTTATATAGGATCTAATTTATTATCCGATTCAATCTAATATTAATTTAACCGCAGTAATCAATCGTCATTTTAAATCTTTCCTCTAATAAGTATTTATTCACAATAATTCAATAATGATACCTGTCAGTAACTATCTCACCTGATATATTCCTGGTTTACATTTACTCCTACTCTCTTCTAGCTAGATGACTTTGACTATATATAGTAAACTTAATTTGCATATCACGATTTCTTCTTCCGAAGGGTTGGTTGTGAATAACACGAATTGATAGCCCAAAGGTTTCCCAAGAGGGTTAGATAAAGGTATGCGAATAGATCCGTCACACTGGTACCACTGAATACACGCCGTGTTTAAGGTCTGTACTCCTTAAATTTGTTGAGGTTCAAAGTCTTCCCGTTCGCAAGGTGAGGTAGTTTGGAGAGGGTGATGCCATCTCGGGTGTGTCGTCCTCGTCACTTAGTCATGATTCAAAATTTTGAGGTTTGTTGCAAATAGTTCTCGTGTTTCCTCAGAGTGCGACGGAAATAAAAATCAAATGAATTCCCTCAAACTTTTTTTTAAATATTCGTAAATGACGTGAATGAAGCCAACAGTTGAAAAATAAAAGTTGCGAATTTACGTTTACAGTCTTCAAAGTGTTAACATTACTGTTATCCAATAAATCAAGTAATTAAATAATAAATTTCGTTGCACATGCTTCATTTGCCTGTTATGGAACTAATCCATACATTACACTAAAAATTTGCGAAGCCTTATTTATTCCCGTCAATTAAATAATTCTTCCGAAATCACGGAAAAATATTTCATTTCGATACAAGAGCACTTTATTTCAACTGAAAGCGCTTAAATCATGCACGAAACTCCAAATAAGTAGCAGCAATCACTCACCGAAGATGTTCAATTGACAAAGAGTCAGGTCAGTTAGAGAGAGCCCCCTATCATTCTCATGCTTGAAGAAAGAGGGGGGGAGGGTTATTGTCATTTCTAAAGGCAGAACAAAACTCGGTTGTATCGCTTCTCAGAGCGGAGACAATGAAGGAAAGCAAATGCTACGGAAAGAAAAATGAGTCCATCGATATCTGTGATCGGTAGGCGACATTTCTCCAAAAGGCAATTCCATTTATGGCTCTTTGGACGTCTCTGATGGATTAGGGAAGGTGACTTCGGAACGAATGTCAGCCCTATCATATTTTGGAGGACGCTTGTTGCGTTATGAGGCTGCTTGACAGTTGCTCAGTTTGCGTTGGCATCACTTTATGTAAGTGCTCAAGGGAGTAAAAAATGTTGGATGCGCTTTTTTTTTTTGCATTTAGTTAGCGTAACATTCGTAAAAATGCATCGTAGAATGTGCGAAGCATAGATGATTTGTTTGAAAATGATAGTTATTCATTTGGTGATTGAGTGAAAATGTGTAAAACGTCATTGAGGTACACATTGTATGTAATCTGTCTTACTAGAAACAAAATTTTGAAACGAAGAAACTTTTCTGAATGGTAAATAGAATTTTTAAAACATACTTCTGATTCGAAGTCATTAATTCATCTAAGTTTCCACAGCATTATTAATGTATCAGTTTAGGTTTTTTTTCTCATTTGGTTATTAAAAGATTCGTTAAAATTATAATAAGGAAAGGTTTTCACAATTTCAGTTGAGCAACTCGTACAACATTTTTTACAGAAGTTGGACAAGTTATTTCTTTTTGGAGTCTATTTTTATTTAGTTTATTTTTTACTTAATTATTTGGGATATCATTTTAAATTGAATGAAATAAAAAGATCGTAATATTGAGAGATTTTCCGATAGCAGCGCTGCTTAAAAATGATTAAAAAGATTCATTCAATGTACTGTAATTCAGTGGCGTAACGTACACACCCTCAGATTCCACATTACGGAGAAGCAGGGTTCCAGGAGGCCCAAAGTCTGACCGACGCCAAGTACACTTGGAGCCCAAAACCTGGTTTTGCAAGGGGGGGGGGGCTTAATATTCTCCGTTACACCACTGATGTTATTCCACAATAATGTACGAAATGAAAAAGACTGATTTATTTTTACATGGTGACTCATTTAACATTGTTCATTTTATACAGTTCACTAAACGGACAGTTTTTTACATTATTTTATAGAAAATTGTGTTAAATTTAATGACAATTCTCTTATTTCACATAACTAATTATTTCATTTGAGTTTTTGCATAATTAAAAGTTGAATATCTAACAAATAATAACTACGAAATAAATATTTTGAGAGAGAGGTATAAACATAACTAAAATAATTATCTACCAAGCTGACAACTTTTAATAATGGAATATCCGATTGTGAAAAAAGAATGCCAATTGGGGTAAGATACCACTAAAGTACAAAAAAAGTAATTATAACAATTTTAATTATTTTTTAAGAAGGAATAAAAAATGTTTAATAAAATAATTTTAATTAATATTTTGAAGAAAAATCTGCGTGTTAGACGATGAACACAATTTAAAATGTTTCTGTAATGAAAAAAAGGAGGCTTGAAAAGTACAATCTGGCTTAAACACTTTCCAGACAATTTACTGTTCATACACCTGCACTTTTTGGCGAGCTGTTCGACTTTCACTTCATCTTCATAGTGATTTTTACTCCGTAACAAACGCAATTACATCTCTCTCCTCCCTTTTCAATTACACTTTTAGACTAAAATAAGAACCAAATACTGTAAATGAGCGTTCTGCCTCACTTCCAGAGGGAAAGGGGAAAAAAACATTAAGGCAATTCAAGGCCGCCGTAATTGTACCAGATGGTTCTTTTTTAAAACTCGACTCTTCACAGAATTCTTTCAGATGCAGGTCCTTGCTCTACATTCGAAAAAATATCCAAAATGTTTATTACCTTTTCGTCTGGTGTAAGCTTTGGGTCGGGAAAGACAAGTTAGATCAAGAGCGCGGTTTAGAGAAAAAAGCCCCCCTTTTTTTCTTTTTCTTTTTTTTAAAAAAACGTTGGCATCAGTCAGGAAGAGCTTAAGTGATGAAGAAGAATGAAACAAACCAAACCTTCCTTTCAAAATAAACTACGAAGATGAGTCGTCTTCGGAGGAGGAAAAAAAAGAAAACATATTGTTTTACTTCATATGTATTATTTCTTTGTGTGTGAGTGAGGTTCATAAGACATACTTAAAACAAATGGTGCTCCCTAATTTAAGGTTTTAACCTGTTGGAACCATATTTTTTAAAGGATATGGTTCGTTACAAATGCAATGATAAACGACTGATTAGGCGAATAAAAGTGGCTTTCATCTCTGCAACAATGATTCAAAGGTGTCATCACAAAAAGAATCAAAAGTAGCTTATTTTTTGCCATGCATTTGGAAATTCTATACTTAGTGTAACCTTTTGAACGAAAGATGAGTATCTTAGCTTTCTAGAATGATTGACATGTGCAGTAATATTCAAAGAAACGAGAGAAAGTTTAACACATACACATAAACGCTCGCACACACAAGTAATTTCACAATCAAGTCCAATGCAGACTTTCTTGTGTTTTTGTTCCAGAATGTAAGTAAACAGAGTATATAAAATGTTTCGCTTACACGAGTTAAAAGCTCTTAAAGTTTTATGGTTTTTGTTGAGAGCTAGGAAATATACACGGCATACATTTTATTAATTTCTATAAGCCTTTCAAGATGTAAGTTTAAAAATTTCAGTGAAATATATGTTATTATGATTATTAAATTTAGCAAATTTAAAATTATATTCATAAATGGGCCAAATGAAATTTGAATATTTTAACTGTGCAACGGGTTTTATTCGCGATTCTGACTAATTCTCAAGGGAATATACTTTTGATGACAAATGATTATAAAACCTCTTTATGTAAATGAATTTATGCTAATATAAATTATTATTTAAAGTCATGTGAAGAAGAAAATGGGTTATGGGGATTGATGTCATACGGAGACTAAAAAGTTAGAGAAGCTAAAATAGTGGAATCGCCGTAGTGTAAGTTGAAAGATCCAACGGGACATTTAAGGATTATTATTGATGATACGCCGTTTTGATAAGTGTAAGATTTAAATTCTAGATATTTAAATTATTATTTAATTTGTCGTGTTTCCATAGCTTAAGTTGAATTTAGATAGTTATTAGAAAGTCACAATATAAAATGTAAGCCTTAAAATACCTCATCCTTTGGTGAATTCTCGCACATCAGCGAGCGAGAGTTGGCTTTTCAAATGAAAAACAACTGTACTTATTCAAATGAAAAACATAGCATTTCTAAAATCGTCTCGTAGGTATTTAACCTCTCATAAGACCGCGGAAAGTACTTCCAACTTCATCCGTTTTCAAATGTCGATGGGAAGCTATTTTCTCGTCTATGATTTGTGCTGTAAGGACTTCAAATAAGACGACAGCTGATTTCTGGATTTTCAAGCCGTAAGCACCTGTAAGTTTCCTGAACAGCAAGAAAACTGTCCTAGATAAAGTGTACAAGTTGGCGACCACATGCCAACTTTACAAAACACATACAGACGTTACCCTTAGTGCTCTACTACAGCACATGAAGAAAGAACAAGATACGTTTGTACAGCTTACAATGTCCCACAATGCGTTAACCATTTATCTGCCGACGGTACTTATAAATACCACTCACTTTAAAATGACATAGAATAACCATTTTTACGAATATTCTGATGATACTTATTCTTTAAAATCTTTAATTCTATTATAGAAATATTCTTTTAAATCCACTCTTCCAAGACATATGGCAGCAGGGGTTCTATAATAAGTATTTTAGTGGGGCAGGCAAATAGTTTTATAGCCAAAGTTGCGTTTTCAGCTGACATTTTGATCGGATTGCGAAGATTGTAATTTTTATTGAAAAAAAGTAGTTAATTACAAAAAAATGCGTCTTTTTTTTAAATGTCAAGGAAGACCTTAGAAAATGATTTGACTATTAATTTTAAGTGAACAGTGTATGTAATTAATTTTACTGTTGAATAACTTTGTGGTACTAATAAGTACCGACAGTACACTGGGTGTTGGAGCAAGAACTTAGTTTTTGCTCGTCCGTGTAGCTTATTATGGATTTTTGTTGTGTTGAAGCATCATCACCATAGCGTAATAGAGTTATGTCTTTTTTAGCATTTCTTTTTGCTTAACTGATTTATTTTGCTTTTTTTATTGTTTGATTTTAATGTTTTAAAATTTTTTTTAACTTTGAATTCGAGCTTGTATTTTTTTTTTGCCGCACAGTTAAACGAAATATGTATTCTTATTTAAAAAATTATATAACATCATTTTAATTCCTTTATGCGTAACAGAGACTTCACAGTAGTTGGAGATTTTCAAGATGCGAATATTATTTTTATTATTACTTCCTTTTCTTAGAAAGTCTGTAAAAAAGAAACTCAGTCTTCTTTTAAAGTTTTGACCCAAGACGTTAAAAATGAAATCACGTGGCTGTATCTAAAATTCTTTAACTAATTAGTTTTAATTAATTATAATTAAATTATTGTGTTTTTACCCAAAATAATTGTATATAGAAAATTGCAGCTCAAACGAGCGCTTTAAAATGTGAGAAAAAAACCTTTTCATGTTTGGTACAAGTCGCCAAAAATGATGGCAACGTGGGTGTATTTGTAATTCTTTGAATAATTAGTTTTAATCAATTAATTTTTATAAATTATAATTAAATTATTGTATTTCCATCCAAAATAATCATGTATATAAAGTTTTAGCTCAATTGGGCGCTTTAAAATGTATTTTATTAACGATTAAAAATTCCACGAAGATAAATAAATATATAGAGAGAGATAGTGTGAGTTATAATAGTAGGAACTGAAAAAATGATCCCAATGTAAAGTACACCACATATCAATTTTAAATTCAGTGTGTTCCAACATTGAAAATTTGTAACGAAACTGACTAGCAACCTTTTTTTTAAACGCACTTAAGGAAAATAATGGCTTACAATGTGTGTAACTAGCATAAATACACTGTTTAACGATACAAAAGAAGCTTTCTACTTATTTATAGAAATCCAAAATTTTTCTTTTAACGCTGTCTTTGCTAATATCAAACAATCTGCAACAAACTTAAAACAGATTTTCAAACAAAAAAAAAGTTTCAAACTTATTTAAGGTATCCGAACACACATTGAAAATAACCAAATTCGGACAAGACCAATATTTTTGTTTTCTATTTTATTTAATACATCTATATTTTGGCTTTACAAAACATACTTTGTTTTGATTCTATGCTTCTTAAAGGCCAAGTTACAATCAATTTTATTAAGTTGGAAAAACCGGAAGTGGGTCTTTGATCTACCAGAAGTGGGCATTTAATTTGTTTGAAATCTATCATGGCGAATCTGATCACACAAAATATTACAAATGTATTTCTATAAAACTTTTTGCACCTGATATTTATGCTATTTTCTAGAGAATTTACTAAAATATTTCTTATAGTATGAATATTATTTGAGTTAGGGCATGTTATTTAAATAATGCGTTATTTTTCTTATAACGTTTACTAAACCATCTCTAAAAGTTTCAAATTTTAATAAAACATTAATATTTTAGTACATTCTATAGATAAATGCATCTAAATTGTTTTGGTAATACTTTTACTAATATAAGTTTATTACTTTTTTCTCTAATTGCTTTGAAGTTTTACAAAAATATTGCTAAAATTTCATATATAATTGTGATTTTTATGAAATTCCGCCAATTTATTTTAAATATTGTTGATTAAATATTAGTATTTATTGGTATTGAATCCTAAAAAAGCTTTTATATGTTTAAATATGTTATTTTGTCAAAAAGTACTCTGAACGTGTTCGAATACCTTAAATTTATGATGGAGTAACACATGCCATTTATAATATTTGGAAAAGTATTAGTGTTAAATAAGTTGTAAGTCTCCATTTAAAGAAGGAATAGGAATCAAACCTGTCGCTTGGAATCAGTGCCAACTGAACATATTTTTCACAAATTTTTATCAGAAATCCTTCTCTGAACTTCGTCAGAAACAAATATTAGCAATTAGCTGTTGTAAAATACTTTATTTGGAAGTTTTGATTAGAAAAATTATTTGCGTTAAAATCAATGTATAATTAAAGAGTTAAAATACCTCATAAAAATGTTGACTGTCTATATTTTTACCTGTTATTCTGAGAAAACTATTCCATCAGGAGTATAAGAATTCAAAGAAATATGTTAAAATTGTGAATCAGACACACACAAATTTATGTCATTTATGAAAACTCAGAATTTATACAAAGAAATTTATATTCATGCTAGTTGTCAAATAGTTATTTAAAAAAAGTTGGTTAAAATAACAATTTCAGTGTTACTTATCTATTTTACAGTTGGAAGTAATAACAATATACCGTTCAAAACAAAGTGTTATGCTATTTTACAAAAATAAAATGAAATAAGCATGTTATGAAAAATTAAAACATAAATTAAATTTTAGCAAACCTTTAATATAGATTTTATAAAAGTATATTAAATGAAAACATATTTAAAATTTTAGTGACTAATTTCATTTTCATTAAAAATGTTTAAAAACAATTATTTTTATTTGGTTAAGCAAGAATTTTCACGACTTCAATTTGGGTGTTTATTTTAGCTAGGTAATTTTTAAGATGTTGTAATATTTCTATATCAAAATGGAACTTTCAAAATTAATATATTTTTACATGATTTCTTTAAAAAAATTATTTTCGATAACAACAAGTAAAAATTTCTAATTTACTTTTCGTTATCGTTAAAATTTCCTAATTAAATTATTAATTTTTCTTACTTATGAAAGTGTCAGTTCAAATTCATTCCCCTAAATTCCATATGGGTTTTTTTTAGTAACAGCAGAACTGAAGAGTAATATTTTCGAGTATAAAACATTTTTTTAGACAAAATTCCATGGCCCAAAGGATTTTCAAAAAAATATTCTCATATAAAATCACGATAGTTAAATATAATTGCACTACTTATCACGATCAGATTAATAAAAGATCGTAAACACACTGTTTAAAATAAGAAAAATGAAGATTAATATAAGAGTTTAGAGGAAATATAAGAAAATGAAAGAAAAGAGTTAAAGAGAGAAAAGTATAAGTATGCTCATATTAATGCTAATAAAGCTAAAATCAAAATGTACTATGACACATAACAGTTTTATTCCAAAAGAAAATAATTTTACAGAAAAAAATATTTTTCAGCTTGAGTGCTCTATTATTTTCACGAACTTAATATTAGGTAGTCAACAAATCAGTCAATCAAATTTTGAACTTATTTGTACTTGAAATAAATATTATAGTTAAAATGAGGCTTAATATATAAACTTTAGTGACTGTGCTTCTTATATTTGCAATGAGCTACATTTACATGACGATCACATGATTAATGTAGCCACGTGTTTTCCATTGAATTCAAAACTGCTATTAGATGTACTTTTTTTGCTTGTAAAGGTTACGTAAAGATGCTCTAGTAATAAGATTCTTCAAAATGATTTTTAGAATAAAAAGAAAAAGCAAACTCAAAATACATGAACTGATTGGCTGGAAATACATGATCTCATTTATCATGTGACTATGACGTCACGTGAAATCGTGAGCTGATTGACTGGTAACACGTGATTGTAGTTATGTGAACGTGACGTCACGTAAATTTTATTCATCATACGAGTAAATATTGATCAGATTTACTTAAATGCCATGAGGAAAATTTGTCTCATAATAAACAATATGTAAAGTCATTATAATTTTCAAAAACGTCTTTGGCAATCCTGATCGTTTTATAATGGATGCATCAATATAATTTCCTCGGTGTCAACTGATATGTAAGCGCTTATGCTGCTGTGAAAATAAACTGGCATTTCAATACACTCATCGCGTGTGATACATTCCAGACGTTGAGAGATTCATACACCATCAGTTAATTTGTCGCGTGGTTCTTAAGGTCCCCATTCCGTAAAAGAAAGGCTTAACCATGACAAAACTGAATCACATTCCGCTCTGTTGATATGTACTGGCAAGACAATAAGCCTAACATGGCGTCTATTAATGGCTATTTGAAAAGTAGAACTAGGCAGTGAGGCGAGGGGAAAAAAACAGAGAAGAGTTAAAAGAAGGGTAAGTTGCCGCTTGATCGTTTTTCGTGTTGATGATGTGCCATTGGGGTACGAGTTTCTTTAATTACAGGAGGGAGGCGGGAATAATGTGGGGTATGTCAAGGTACTAATTTCTTTTTGAGCAATAATACATCACGAGCCTTCTCACTGGCAGCCCAGAATCTTCGCAAACAATTAATAAAACTCTTCGGCTACGTCCGCCGTGACAGATAATCGAGTGAATTTTCGCTTTGATTAAAAAAAAAATAACACAAAAATAATTTCTTTTTTATCAGATCCCGATAAGAAAAACAACGCTCAGTTGTTTTCGAAACCACAATACCCAATTAGTTGATATTTTTATCATAATGAACTGGCAACAGTGCTGTAAAAAAGGAATGTTTGTTAGGGGAGAGGAAAAAAATTAAAGGCTAATTCTCGTCTTGTGCCAAAAAGCGGAAATTCCTAGTGTCACTTTATTGCTATTTTCAGCTAAGAAGGAAACCAACAAAACCTTAAGACTCCCTAACCTCCCCTTTTTAGATCTTTTTCCTGGTGGCAGTTGGAAAAACTAAAACGCGGAGGTTTTAAATTAATAGCCAACCCTTAATCATTCTCTTAAAACCCGTTGAAGAGAAAGGAAGAAAAAAAAGTGCAGTGCACATATTTAATGGTTTCCCAGTATGTTCCTTTGGTCACGTTTCTTTTCTATTTTGCGCCCAGGATATCTTAACAGAGATTTATCGTTACTTTATATATATAATTTTGGCTACTATTAAGTAGGAATAGGTGCGAGAAAAAAGTGTTAGGTGATGACACAAATAATTCTGATAAAAACTTTCGAACCTTTTGCTTCAAAAATAAATTTCTGACCTTTCTGTTTTTAGGAGAAACGGTGATGACACACATAATTCATTTTCTCATTAAAAAAACTTCGTAGATTTTTTTATGCGGCGCATATTTAGAAAAGAAGTGTAAAAATAGCTTATTTTTATGAGTTTACCGTAGGTATAAGACACTGATTAAGAGTAATCTGATATGAGATATCCATCGGTGTTTTAAAAATACACAGTAGTGCGCACTACAATTTTTATTCAAAATATATGATATTAGTAATGAATTTATCATCAAAGATGTATCCAAAGTCGCAAAACAATGCATGGTCTCGGTGTTTCAATGCCATGATAATCGCCAAAATTAGGCTTATATATATATGTATATAAATTTAATGTATTGTAGTAGCGATGGCCGGTGTGTTGGTTTGTTGTCATATCCGGTTTACTGAAAACGTCTTCAGAATTGAGTTTCATCTTTTATTTTAAAGCACACATAGCGTAACTGGTCAGTCCCTTTATATTTTACATCTATTTGTTAAAAACACGTAAGCAGACACATATAACAGAAGCGATATATTGACGGACACAACACAAAGACAAAGAGCTGCAGTTGTTTACATTCTTACATGATGATGGCAAGAAGACAAAGAGGGCGATTACACAAGATTTTTGCTTTTATACCAGCAGTGCAAGTGTGATTATTACGTAATAGTAGTTCTGATTGGCTAGAATAGGCGGGATAGGGATTTCGGACTAGCCGATTACGATTAAGATTACAGTGTTATTTCTTAAGCCAAAGAAAAAAAGTTTGTTTAAATATTAGAACAAAGAGTTAATAAAATGGATACTAGAGAATTATTACATTTATATATATATAATAGCTATTTTTAAAATTATATGAATAATGTTCGACATTTTATTTCTTTTATTAACTTTAAAATAATAAGCAGACAAAATTTCTGATGAAATCAAAATAATTTATTGCTTTGGGTTAGAAGACGTGTATAGCAAAAATAAAAATAAAAATATCTGACAATATTAATATTTTTCTCTCCTTCTCTCAAAAAGTTTTTCAAAACTAAAAAAATATTCTTATATTATACGTCACATGAATTTAATCTATTGAAAATAGTGGAACATATAAAATAATACAGGAATTTTTGCAACAAAATCTTTGTAGTCTTTATTTTCCATCCTATTAATTTCATTTACGAGGTACAATTTTTTTTCTATAGGTGCCTTCTTTTGTAGGATTCAAATAAATTAACATAAAATTTTCCAGCAACTTTTCACGAAAATCTTAATCATCCCACTTCACATTCTCATGACTCTGCAGCTTTTTTTAAAATTTAAAATAACGCTGTTCCGACAGTTCGTCGACAAGATCTTTTGAAGTCTTCGTATGTTTCAACAGAAAGCATTTAAGGTTATTTGTATAATTCATTCACTGAGTTATATGTTTTAGAGTTTCTACCAAAATGAAGGGGGAAAACGACCCCCCTTTTTTTGCACATTAATTACACACATACGTATATTCATATTCCGACAGAAAATTTCAGTTTAACTGTTAATATTATTATTTTTGAGAATATAATTTTAATTTTTATTACAAAATTTATTTTGATTTTTACAGTTATTAAAAGAAAGATATTATTTTTTCATAAGTTTAAGCTATCGATTTTTGTATGTCCCAGTTTTGCCAATTTAGAATTGTAGAACTAATATATATAAGTAATGCACAACTAATCAAAATTTTATTTACCAAAATCTTATAATGCAACCAAAGTACATTATACTTAAAAGAGAGTTTTCTGATTAATTATTCTTTACACTCTGTTTTTAAAGAATTCAATAATAAAACTTTACAATAGTTCACTTATGAAAGTTATCTAGGAAGTTTAGAAATATTTATATATGTAATATTGATTATATAAATTAAATATAATATATTTTTCTTTTGACAATCACATTTCAAAATTTCTTTGGATAAAAATTTTTCTTCAAATGTTGCAATACTTTTAGTGCTTTCAAAACTTAGGGACAAATAGACTAAAAAAAAAAGCTTCATTTTAGAATTTTATTTTTTCCCAGTTTGAGCTTTATTGAGAATTAGACATAATTATATATTAAGGTGAAAACTTCTACATAATAATATTATACGACAGAAATGTCTATATATATTCGAATATTTCTATTTATCTCATTGTCATAACATCATAAATTGTTTAATGTAAGAAGAAATTTTAATACTTTTATTTGTTTTTAATCATTTTATAATTTATTTTATTATTTAAATTCGCTGTTAGGCTTAATTAGACATTTAAGATGCTATTGTTTTTAATATTGCATGAATTTTTCATCAAATTACTTTTCAGGAAAAGTATTAAAGAAATATCGTTTGGTGGATTAATTTCAGATTTTTTTATAAAACGTTTGGTACTTATATATTATACAATTATCATAACTAGTCTAAATAAATCGTTTGTTATTCCAACCTAACTTATAACTGCTTCCGTAACTTATTTGTAAGACAGAATTTGTAAAAAATAAATAATCCCACAGTTCAAGTTTTGTCTCGAAGTTAGTAGCCAACTCTATTCGTCTGATCTGCATCTTTTGCATAATAACAGATGTGTTGGATAACAATATTGTGTCGCGTCTTTTATTTATAAAGAAGTTCATAATATTAATATAAAGAACGGTACAGAGTTATTGTACCTCGTAGAAGAATGATTCTTGAAGAGCGAGAACGAGAAACTCTTTAGGATAATATGTGATGATTCGAAAAAGCATGCAACAACGGTAAAAATTCTATCATTGAAATTATTTACATATTTATTTATTGTGAATTTAAATGTTTTTAATTATTTTTCTAAAAATAAGCGGATAAATGGATAAAGTTTTTCTTTATAAATCATTGTAAGGAATTTTTTTTATTCCAAAATATGTGTATACTATACGAATAATATGAAAAACATTTTAAATTTTGAGGTATTTTTAACACTGAATAATTTATTCATGGCTTACTTTCTTTTGTGTCTTGAAAGCTTCTTTGTTGTTAAGTTTCTTTTGGCCACAATCTTAATTAAAAAAATTAAAACTATAATCAGATTAAAAAAATACATTAACACACGTAGCTAGCTACATTTTTGCGACTACATTTTGTAACTACATTTTTGCATAATCAAATAAAATAATGCTGTTCCCGAAAACATTCTCAGAAACATCATTTATCTAGTAAAGTCCGTTGTACACTTTACATACATTTTTCGAGATGTACAAGGTTACAGTAGTTTGTCCATACAAATGTAAGGCTTCAGAATTATGGAAACATAATATATTATAAAAGTGTGACGAATAACTTCTCAAAAATATATGAAAAGTTTAAAATAACTTGGATTGTGCATACTGGAAGCCAAAACTTTCTTAAAATCAATCTATTAAATTTCCATAACTAAAGATGCTTTATCCCTACAAAAGTATTTCCAAAGTTAAATTTATGAAATAAATTTCTATAACCCAACGATTTAATTTTCTTAAGATCGGTTAAATAATTTACAATTGCTGCTACAGTCATCCATCTTAACTTTTAAAGAGAGAGAGGGGGGGAGCTGGATAGGAAATTGATAAATTAAAATGGAGACAATTTTTTTTATCATAGATTCTCTCTCTCTTTTAGCAAAGCTTAACTCAACATTTTTTTTACAAAACAAATTTACATGATTGTAAATTATCTTCAATAAACTCAATTTATGGCCTTACCATCCATCAGTCACTGAAATAAATGTCAAAAGAAAGAAAAACGAACAAGGTAGACGAAATGTAGATCTAACACGCAGTTTTATCAAAATCATCTGCTCATTCATCAAGGATTCAGAGAAAATTCTTGTAAATTTACTTTTTTTCCTCGGTTCCTGTAATTTAAACAAAATTACTCCCCCATCCTAAAGTGTATAAAACGTTTTGTAGCAAGAAATCTCCATCTCGTTGACTCTTTATTTTTAAGAAAAATGATAAGAAGTGCAAACAAAAAATAAATAAATAAAAGCCAATATAAGTATTACTTTTATATGATTTTTTTCATTTATATCATACGAAGTAGATCGGATATTTTTCTAGTTTTAAAGAAAAAAAGAAAGTTTAATTTTTATTAGTTTGTGAGTGAGTAAATATTAACGTCGCACTATTCAGCTACACAAGGAGTTTTGGAAACAGACCTTATCATTTTGAACCATGATTAAGTGACGAGGGCGACACCTTAGCCAGCACCTTCTTCTTCTAACTTCCACAATACACCAACGGGAGGATGTTTGAGACATATTTAATGTGCATTTTCCCCTTTTGCACGGAGGGTCTCGGCTCGAATTTATGACACAAAGGTTATGTTTTTGAAGGTTATATTTATCATAGTAATTAAATATGAAGAACTAATCGTTTTTAAATATATTGATATTAATTAATTTAAATTTAAACTACTTATCTATTTCATTGTATTTAATTTTTTATATAAATAAAAGCACCTTTACTTCAATTACTTGAGAGAGAGTAAAAAATGCTTAAATATTTTCCTCACTTAAAACACGGTTATTGAATAACTAACTATATTTTCACTAGAGAGTCTATTTCATTTTAATTCCCTTAAGGGGGTTCACCCATGTGACGGCCTGTTTTTTAAGCATTCTTAGGGAATTTTTTTTGACGACCAGTAAAAAGATAGAACTTAAAGGTTTTTTTATCATTTATTTATGTGTGTTTTAAGAGTATGTATATGAATGTTTGGCCAAAAATATCTCGCAGAAAGTGAGTTATAGCGCTCTAAACACACCCACCTCGAAAAAATGGACGCTCACTTCCTGCCCGATACCGGCTGATTGGCTTATCTGAAATTAAAAAAATTAACGGCGTTTTAATTCATAAGTTTAAATGCACCGAATGAACTACACTTAATTGAAAATATCAAAAACTGGACTTTTGGTAGACTTCTGAAAAAAAAAAGTTTCGAATTTCATGAGTTTTTTAGTTAGTTTTTGTAGTAAAAAATATAAATGTTTTGAATTTTAGAATGATCGTAGTTCATTTGGTGTGCATATATGTGCTGAGTCTACACTAAAAATTTGAAGTCATTCGGTCAAACCGTTCGAGATATGACGGAGGAAAGTTTAAAAACATAGTTTTAAGAAAAACGCGCTAAAAGTTTCAAGTCCAATTAAAATAGTGAAAGTCTTAACTTAGTTCTACGAACATCTGCTCTTCTAACATCCGCTTCTTTATAACGCGCGCGACTTTGAGTTTTAAAAAATCACTTCACCACCGTATTCTAGACATGTTAAAGGGGCAATTTATGAAAAAAATTATTTTCTTATTTTTGAAACAATCACATGGGTGAATTCCCTTAGTTTCAATAACATCTAGAATCCAACTCACAATTAAAATCAAAAACAAATTATTAGAACATCAATATTTAATGAAACAATTTTTTAAAGTATCTTCTGCGTTTTAGCAACACAAAAGAAAATAATGCTCACCGATTTTGCAAGATTCATTCATCTGTTAATATATGAAAAATAAGAGCAGTTAACTGAAAAAACAGAGGTAATATTACTTAATTGCAATTAAATAACACTTTTGAACAAAGTAATCCACTAACCCCAGTTGCATTAAGGCCAGTAAACAAAACATAACTTACGACAAGCTTCCTACTGTACATTCATTTAAATAATACGCAAAAAATCCCCAGAAAGAGTTAAAACCCAAGAAGGTCCTAAGAAAAGAAAAGCAAATAAACGCTGGCAGCGGTAGTTTATGTAGCCTTCTGGCATCATTCTAGTAAAAACGATTCTTTTAATAACTGGTCCGTATTTTCAATAAACCGTTTTTCAAATGTTTATTTTTAACTGTCGCTTACTTGTCAGAGAGTAACAGCAATTGCATCCTCAAAATGAGACAGACCTGACGAACTGTCATGCAAAATAAATGTTCCTAAAAGCTGCTCTGGTGTCAAGTGTTTCGTGATTTTAGCCCGATCAAAGGAAGAAGAAAATAACTCTAAATAAATCAGCCGAAAAACAAACCAACATGTCAACAGTCTGGGAAAAAAAGACGGAATCGTGTCAGGTAAATAACTATGATTATCATTTTTCAGCTGCTTTGGCAACTGGCGTGTAAACGTCAATAAATGTTTATTTAGAAATGTTTATCAGCTCCCACATGAGCATTAAGTTTATGACCATGGAAATGATTTTCTCCAGACACTGTTATTCCCGAAAGAATAAAAAAGGATTTAATAAGCTCAGAATAATTTTACTCCTTTTTAATTTTTATAGCCTAAATTCGCAAGCACTTATATATATCTAGTTAATGTCTGTCTTTACTTCAACAACAATGAGACAATTTGAAAAAAAAGAAGCGGAAGGAAACAGCTGTAACACATGTTAAAATTAAGAGAAAAATATAAAAGAATATATAACTCAGTATATAACCTATACATAATAACTCATTATTATTATGTAAAGGAAGTATAAGAGGAGTTCAAATTATTTCTTTATTTTCACTAAATCATAAATGTTGATATTATCTATAAAAACTAAACAGGGATGGTCAATATAAATAATTTTATAAGAGTTCAAAATATTTAAATTTCTCATGCTGTTAATACCTGCACAATTACAATTTTGCATAGGTTTTTGAGCATTAAAATAATTTGAAAAGAAATTAAAAGTATAATTTTTCTTTGGAAATTTTAGTATATAACATAACCGAAAGTAAATAAAAGAATACTTAATAATAAAAATAATATTTTTATTAATTTTTAAAAAAATTTCACAATAAATTTATAGTTTAAAAACTGCATTATACTCACGTAAAAGTTTACCAATTTCGGAGACTATGTTTTTAATTTTTTATTTCATATTATAAATTCTAGTGATATTTCTTTGGGAAATTTATAAGTGCCCAGAGATCAGATTGTAACAGCCAGTACCCCCCAAAAAAAAAAAATTTCTTTTTAGTTAGACAAATTATGTAGCGCATTGCCATCTTGAGAAATATAACAGAAATAAGTATGTACTTGAAGCAAATAGAAAAAAATTAAGTATAAAAAAAGGGAAATGATATATCGAGTTGCAATTAAAATTTAACTGAAGTCTAGACTCAGCATACCTCCCTCAGTGTCATCTATTGAGAGGAAGTGCCAATTATCTTCTTATTGGCTTAGTTAATGAACGAAACTTAAACGAAACATTAACGAAATTCATTGCTCAAATTCATTGTCAAGTATGTAAGCCCAAAATCAGTTTACTTTGTAACAGTAACCCAGAAGGGAGAGAGAAACTCTCCGAAAATTCTTCCGTGGGCGCAGTAGCCGAGTGTTTATGGTCCGCGTGTCATATCCTGCGAGTCATGAGCTCCAGTCCTGGTGCCAATGAAGAGTCACCGTGTAGAGCGGCTGATGCATATTAAATCTATTTGGTTCAAAGTAGCCATGTAGTGTGAAAGTTTCGAGAGAGGGATGTCAGCTCAAGTATTGTCCCCATGCCTATACGGTGGTTCAAATTTACGAAATCCGTCTCCGAAAGTCATTGTGTTGCTGTGCAGTGTGATATAGCAACAATTTAAAGAAAAAAATAAAAGTCAAACCGAAGATTTTTCCAAGCATGGTAAATCTCTAATTGTACCCGAAGCAGTTGAAGTGTACATAGCCACAACAAACCACAAATTAAGTTCACTTTTATTCATCTCATAGATTGATTGATTTTCCCACTCAATTTATCTATAAAATATTATTTTTCAGAAACAGAAATACAGACGAATTGATTTGTACATGATCCTCCCATACAAACATTCTAACTCTTTAACATAGTCGATCGCTCGAATACTGCTCTTAACTGAAAACTGGATGTTAAATGTATTGTAATATGCGAATAGCTGACTAATATAACCATAGCCTTTATGCTATTAACAAGTAATATAAAAAAATTCAAGTCAATTCCTACTTAGGTCAACAAAGAAACATTTTATTTTAGTTACTTTTTATTAAATAGTTACAATTAATATAAATATGTATATACATATGACAGAATCACAATATTAAGTGGCAAAATAGAAAGTGATTTTCCTTGCAATTTTCCATTTTCCTTTCTATACAGGGTGTTGAACTATTTTTTTGGTTTGTTACTATTTATTCATTTATTAAATTTAATTATTCCAAGAAATAGAATAGTAAAAAAAGAAATCACATTCTTAGAAATTAGGCCATCCCAGGTGGGATTCGAACCCACAACCTTTGGATCATAAATCCAACGCGGTATGCATTGCGCTACAGGGATATAACGAACAATTTTCCTTTCGAAAATGCTGTTGGACTACTATTTTTATTTGTTTCTATTTATTCATTTTTAATTTATTTAATGAATTAATATTTGAAAAAACTGTAATAACTTCAAGTGTCATCCACTACAAGTTTTAAAAAATGTATTTGAACTTGAATAGATGAATAGAAAGTATTTTATTAACGATTGAAAATTTGAACAAGGAATATACATACATATATATAGGGAGAGTATGAACTAATAGTAGAAGTTGAAAAACTAATTTCCACTCACACTACTTCAATTCACTTTATAAGCTTAATAATCACGTTTCTTTTATACAAAAGTGCCTCGCGCGCGCGATCGAGACTTGCAATAACATCAAAGAAATACTCCATGTTAATTTCAGGAAAGAAACATTGCGAGATACCTCTTTAGAAGTTTCTAAAATACGAATTTACTCAACTTTTAGATATTAATTTCACTTGAAAGGAAAATGAATCGGAAACGAAATTGAATGATACAATTTTACAAACACGGGGGAATTTATTTCTCAAACATAAATTAATTTTTATAATGTTTAGACCAGTGATACTCAACCTACGGCCGCATGCGGCCTGGTCATGGCCCATTGCACTAAGAAATTCAATTAATGGAGAACAATGTACAAAAAATTTAACAGGAAATTCTATCAATCAAGCAATCAAATGTATCAATTTTGCTATCAATTTGTTTTTTCTAATAGTAGAATGGAAGCAAGAGGGTTAGTCATAGATGTAAGAAAATACAAATTATCCCTTAACTCAACAAAAATTTATAAAAATAAATATTTTGTGTGTGTGTTTGATAGAAAAGTTAATATAGTATTAAAATAAAAGCCGAAAATAAATTTTAATATTTTGATCAATTTTGTTTGTCAATGTTGCTTTCGTCTTATAGTATGTCTTTTCCATTATCCGCATGTTGCGGCCCGCATGAAATAACTGTCATGTGTATACGGTCCGCGTGAAATACCTATCATGAGAATGTGGCCCGGTGGTAAAAAAGGCTGAGTACCCCTGGTTCAGACTGTTAATGAATCTTATAATGTTTTAAAATTAATAGCTTTTAAATTAATTCACACAAAATGCTTTCCATTTCGTCGTAATTTAAAGGAAAATTTAAGCGCGTTCCTATACCTAATTTTTGAAAATATTATTTCGCTTTTTTTATCATTAGAGCTAAATGTAGAATAAAATTTCGTAATTCACGACTATTCCCTATATCAGGGATGGCAAACCAGTGGCACGCGTTCCATCAATGGCACGTGGCACAATATTTTGGGCACGCCAGTGATCCAAATGGTTTGCATTTTATTTCAAAATAACAAAGTTCATTATGAAGTATTACGAACAAAAGCGAGTGATCGGTCCCGTGGAAGTCAGGACCCTGGTTTGTTATTGTCTTGCCTTAGTTACGTCGTGAACTGCAGCTGCTTATGATGTAAAATTTGTCTACGCATAGAATAGTCAATTTCGTTCACACAACTGTATTTTAAAGTTTATTTGTGTTATATTTACGATTTTTAACTTATTTAAAATATGGCTAGTTTAGCAAAAGAACAAAAATTGCATGATAGTAAGTGTAACAGAGAATTTCAAACTTGGTGAATCTAGAAATATGGCATTATTAGTAAAGGCGACGAAAGCGATGTGTGTTTTATGTTTTGGAACAGCGATATGCCGAACATTGCCAGTAAAACGGCATTCTAAAATAAATCCCAAATCCTCTTGTCAAAAAAGTGAGCCACAGCAAAAATAATTGCTTAGAACCATTTGGCAGATGACTCCAATTCAGCATGCAATCTATACTAAAAGTAACATCTTCCAATCCTAATAAAAGTTATTCGCCATTCAATCTGCAACAACAGAAGTCACACAAATGTTACTTTAATTTGAATGACACGTATAACTAAAAAATTTACAACCATACAGTGCAAAAAGTATTTTTTCGTTGCACATAAAGAGTTTTGAATTGTTAGTATTTAGTTTTAGTATTTTTCCAATAATCCCAAATCAAAATTATTTGACGGCACGTCTACACCTCATTAAACACTTTTTTAGAAAAAATGGCACTTCGATTCATAAAGGTTCGCCACCCTTGCCCTATATGATAAAAAAGTTTCCAAAGATCCATTAAAAGCCTGACTACACATTTATCTTTCAAGACATCCTTCGCCTGATGTCAAAGAGCCCGATTCAAACACGCGGCACTGGGGATTGCATTATCGGACCAAAAGTTCAATACCGGTATTCGGTATTTTTTAGATCTTGATACAGGGATACCGGTTTTAATGCCGGTAGTAGAAGTTTTAGGAAAGGAAAAAAAATACGGGTGTTTCTTTGTTTTATTTGCCAGTTTTATTAGAGTATAAATATCTTAAAAAATTTATTTGTAATTTTTAAATTATAACAGTATATAAAATCACAAAAAGTAAAGTAACATCTTATTTATTTAAATCACAAAAAGAGTGTAAATATCACTATTCAGTCTGTGGTATTATTACAAATATTTGAAATGTGATCTTGAAAAACATAGTGCATTAATTGTACCCTCATGAAGCCTGGAACGTAATTATGTGCAATAATTATCATCCATCGAGAACGCTCTTTTGGCATCTACGCTAGTTGGTGGTTGTAACGTCACGTTTCGAAAACAACAACAACATCTGGTGTCGGTTTCTTTGTAGATTCGACGCCCACACGTGCAATTTCCGATCCAGCGCAACCCCTGTTTGACCCCCCGAGGAAACTAGCGACCCGACCGGAAGATGAGAGAGGAGAGATGCTTTGAACTTGCACGGGAGCGGTAACCAACGAAACCTCCTCTCACAAAATAGTGGACTCTAACAATCTAATTAATTTTAATAACTTTAATGTATCATTTTGTAAATAATTTTCAATAGTTGTGACGTAATAAATTCCATATTTTAATTCACCAAGAATACGCTACCGTTATTCTTTCAAACGTTACAGCTTAGAGTTTTGGTGGCAGCGCTTTTGGGATAAAAAGTTAGCATTCAGGACCCGTGAGAGGAGGAAAATTTTGGATTTTTACGGACGGACCGCAACGCAGGGAGAAAAAGAGATCTTCGGAAGCCGTGCTGCAAGTAAATTCAGCTTCGGAGAAAGAGAGCGTCCTGCTCATAAAAGATCAAACTGATCTATAGTGTTAACGGCTAGAGTCCGAAGGAAAGCGATTTTCGGAAGCCGTGCTGCAAGTAAATTCAGCTTCGGAGAAAAAGAGCGTCCTGCTCAAAGATCAAACTGATCTATAGTGTTAACGGCGAGAGTGTCCGAAGGAAAGCGATTTTCGGAAGCCGTGCTGCAAGTAAATTCAGCTTCGGAGAAAGGGAGCGTCCTGCTCATAGAAGATCAAACTGATCTACATCTACAGTGTTAACGGCGAGAGTGTCCGAAGGAAAAGCGATTTTCGGAAGCCGTACCACTAGTGCACATAATTTGCTTCTGACAGCAAGCTGAGTACTTCAAATGGGTGAGTACTGTTATATTTTTGAGTTGCAAACTGCATATTGTATTAGGAATTTTGGTTAAAGTGTTCTTTAGAAATTTTGAAATACTTAGTGTTTTTCTTGCATGGGAACAGTGTTATTTTGTTTCTAGAGAATTGTAATTGTATTTCAAGCATTGTGTGCAATTTTAGCTTAAGATTTATTGTGTTTTAAGTCTCTTGAATGATTTTGATTATTTTTAGTG